>VZTX01024678.1:368040-539193 GCA_013400915.1 Pardalotus punctatus
GGAGAGGAGAGGAGTGGAGAGGAGAGGAGAGGAGAGGAGAGGAGAGGGAAAATCTGAAAATTTCTTAGGAATCTGAAATCCTTTGGCATGTGACATTAGCTGCCATCTTTTACAAGAAGTTAAAACTATACTGCTTTCTGGAAGTACTGTAACCGGGAAATCTGTGTATTCCCTAAAACTGGTGATGGCTGTGCAAGTAGGTATTCCTTTGTCTGGTTAAAGAGCTGACTTTCCCTACTACATCAAGAACACAGCTGCTCTATCCTCTTCCTTGGCTGTACTTCAAGAGAAAAATAAAAGTGATATAGTAACTAAGTCCTGGACAGGTTTTGACAAAAACAAGTAGATGCAGCCTGACAGGGAAACTCCAGCTGTGAAAGACAGCATTGTGTCTCTCTGACTCTGACTCTTCCCAACACACACCAGCTTGTCTTACTCCCGCCCTGCTCCTGCTCATGCTGCCAGACCTACTCCCTCACACTGGCCTTGGTTTTCACTAAAGTCCATCGTTTGCTACTTCAACTCACTGAATTCAAGGAAAACTGTCCTTTTCTTGCTGGTTCAGTTTTCTTCCCGAGTAGTGAACAAAATCAGCTCCACAGGAGCCTGAAGACCTATAGAGCAGATGGAAAGTCCATGTCAGGAGTGGAGAAATGATCAGGAAAAAAGAAGAATTTCCCTTTTGCCAGAAGTATCCTGTTTTGACTGCCTTATCTCATGTCAGGTAATTTCATTTGGACTATTTTGGCTAACAGGTCAACTCCACAAGCTGATGTCATGCAATTTCTACTTTAAGTCCTCCTTAATCAACTCTGATTTCCATTCAAAAAGCAGATGCCTAACTTCTAAGCATATCACTGCTTGGAAGAAGATACCTTTACTGCAGCTTAAAATGAATACCAGGAAGCCCCCAACAAAAATTTCTAGACATATTCACTCATGGAATTCTACAGTGTTCAAATTCTGAGCAAACGAATTTTAGTTATAGAGATGTCAAAGAAATCACATTAGACTTGGAATTTGAGTTGTCGCACTGAATGGTGATATATTTCAGATAAGATAGAAAGCAACTTGATGACAGGGTTACCAAAAGTCCTTGATGCAGAGGCACTTAAATGAGACAGTCAAGGCTCTGCCAACACCCTTCACAGTAAGAACCACTCACCCCCACACAATACTTTGTGTGAATGTCATGACAGAAAATTAATTTCAAAGTTTTCATCCAGCCAATAACTCTTGTGGCAGCTTAGTTTTTTCTGAGAATGCAACTTTGGGAAAGACTTCTACAGTAAAAAGGAAGAATTTAAGTTGCACTTTTTTCCCCTGAAATTATATTTATTCCATCTTATGATGCTCTTCAAAGAATTTCAAAGACACAGTGAGTTGTTCTACCTAATTTGAGGCGTATATCTTACTTAAATTTGAGAAAAGTATTGATTTGTCTGCTTTCTGTGAGCCAAGGGAGAGATTAAATTTTATTTGAAATGTTCCTCTCATATTATTTTCTCTCTAAAAATCTTTCATTTCAGTGACTGGGATGTGTCTGGTGGGTATTTAGAGAAGTCTGGAGCAGAAATCTTCCTAAATTTCTATTTTATTAACACAATAGCTTTATTCATTCTGGAATTGATTTTCAAAGTTATGGAGGCATTTGGAAATGAAGATCAAGCACAGTAGTATTGACAAACATCCTTGAACATTCTGAATTTCTACAATGCTGCCGAGAAATGTCTGAGAAACGTGTTTATCTGAATCCTTAAGCATCTGACCCAGGGCAAGGAGTTGGACTCAGTGACCCTGACAGGTCCCTTCCAATGCAGCATATTTTATGATTCTGTGACTTCTGTATTTTTGCAAACCAGCCCTGTTTTACACTCGAAGCACATTTTAAAAGTATTTTGCTTTGTGTGTTTGTCAGGTGGCTGGGCAGGCTTGTGCGCAGAGGATGTACCACAGTACATTTTACAAGTCTGCTTGTAAATTTCACAAACAACAGAAACAAAGAAGCTCATGTTGACCACAGTTCTTATGAGTGGTTGTGCTTATGGGTGATTGTGCTTATGGGTGAACCCACAGTTCTTATGGGTGGTATAGTTTCTGTACCATTTTTATTAAAAATTAATGAAAATAACACAATCAAATTATAATTGGTGTTTTTTTACTTGGATATTCCACAAAAAAAAAAAAAGAAAAAGAAAAAGAAAAAGAAAAAGAAAAAGAAAAAGAAAAAGAAAAAGAAAAAGAAAAAGAGGAATGAAAAAAAGGGAATTTAAACAATCTATTGGTAAGATTTATGTGGATAAACCATTCCTTTTAGGACAGAATAAAAATTCAAACATACTTTTTTATGCCCAAAGCTACAAATTTAGGATCACCTGCTTCTATAAATCTTCTGATATTAATTAGATGCAGATGATGAACTGTTCAGTATGACAAGCTGTTTAACTCTTTGTTGTTCTTTAAGAAAAATATCTTTGGGAGTCTTCTTTTGAAGAATGTTTTCTCTAATCAGGTCTGACTTTCCATACCCCACAGACAACCCTACCATATCCCAGGAATACCAACCTGATAGGTTTCAAAAGACTTCTTAAAGTGCTGTGTTCTTCAGCCATTGCTCAAGACAAGTTTCTATGCATGTGGCTAAGGAAAAGGGGCATATTCTCTCTTTTTGTCATGAGAGCTTCATCATACACTGAGAAACTGCCAGCCAAGTTCTGAACTGCACGAGAAACCTAAAGGTTTAGGCAGGTTGTTAATCAAGCTCGTAGCTGGTTTGTAAAACTGAGATTTGCTCCTTGCCTTTGTTTACAATAGCTGTGTATCCAAAAGATGAGCAAAACAACTATTGTCAACAGAAGTTTGTGCATATGTTTCGTGTGCTTATCTGTTTGTGTAAAATGCATCACTTTGTGTGCAACTGAAGCTGAAAGAGCTAAAGCAATAACCAGAGAGAAGAGACCACTGTATGAATAGTTAGTAAGCTCATATCTGGTATACTGTATACTGCTCTGAGGTGTGATCTGCTGAAAAATATTGAAAGATTAGTCAGGGTTTAGAAAAATAACATAAAAATTACTTCAGATGAAAATGCTGAGGAATGCCACCTAAAAGAGTATTCAATTATACTCAATAAAAGGATAAAGCAGAGGTCTCGGTGGTCTTTGAAGGTCATGAGAGACAAATTTTGTATAGAAATTTAGTGAATGCCTGCAATACAGGCTGTGATTTATCACCTCTCTGTGTGATGAAGTGGGTTTTTATATCCTGAGGGATTATTAAATTAGAAGATTATGTTGCATTTGTTTAGGTTTTTAAATTTGTTTGTTTTATTTTGTTTTTTTCCCCTACAAAACACAATCTTAGTTAAACAGCAAATTATTAGATTCTGTAGAGGAGCAACAGGTAAATACTATTCCCTTTATTCTGCAAAAGTTATGCAAAATGAACCTCTGGATCCCTTCTGAATGTGTATTAAACACTGAGAGAAATTCAGTTCAACATCAGGCAACTAGGAGGGTATAGTGCATATATTATTACTAAGATAAAGAATATGGTATGTTGTTATTTTTGTAGCAATTGAGAGACAAATTCTGTAATGATTTGTCAACATTCTCTTGAAAAAGAAATCCATTTTCCATTTTGAATTCACTGAATCAATTTTCTTCTATTCAGTGGCAAAAGGAATCCTGTTTTTTTAGTATTTTATAACCTTTTCATGTTAGAATGGCTATAAATATGCTAATTTTAGCCAATAATTATGAGATTTTGATTTCCATACTTTTAACTCTGGGACAACTAATTTTTCTATTTTTCACACACTTACTGTCAATATACAGAAATATGTACAGGTAAAATTAAACAATGTATATAAAAATGCCTTACAGTACAAAGAAAAGGATTCAGAATAAAAGAAAGCCCCCCAATAAACTCCTTCATCTCATCTCATCTCATCTCATCTCATCTCATCTCATCTCATCTCATCTCATCTCATCGTCTCATATGTTATCAAAATAGCTACACAACTTCCTCAAGGATCTTTAGATATGCAAGAATTTTCAGAGAGCTCAGAACTGTCTAAACCTGAGGCTCTGGTCCAAATTCAGAGAATTTGATGTATGATTTCTGGTAAAAGAGAATACCTCCACAGGATCTGCAACTTAGGGTCTTCATGAAATACAGTTTTGAATTTTCCCTCCTAAGGCATATGCTTATCTATTGGCCCAGCCATCATTTTTGGTGTCCAAAAAAATGCCTTCAACTTTATTATTTAGGAGGTGGAATCAAAGGCAGACACGTGAGAGATGTTCTAGTCTGAGTGGATAAAGGAGAGATGAAATAATTCAGAGCCATTACAGCATCCTCCTCTGCCTTTTTAGCAATACTGCATCATACAGCTGAGCACTATAAAAACCAGCCCCTTTTTCTACTTAGAGAGGTAGCTGTGTTTCAGCGATGCATGAAGTAACTCATCTACGTAGGTTATAAAGCACTTACGGCTCCTTCGGGATAAAAAGCACTTAAAAATGTAAGGTATTAGTATTTCTTATGTGTTTAAGTTGTCAAATCTTCTTACTTATCACTCAAATCAGCTTTAAAATTCACTTCTGCAGTGAAACATACAAATGCTAATTCCCTTCAATTAAAAATCTATTGCCTGCACTTCATTTTTAATGGAGGTGGGTGCTTAGGAGGAAAACCCCCTCAAATCTTACTCATGCAATAGGCTGTAGAAGGCCAGCTTTCCCTCATATTTCTCTCCATGTGTAGGAGCAAGCAGTTTTTTGACTGTCTGTGATCTAAAAAGCCTTTTGCTGGGGTCAAAAAAACACTGGGATTTGTCCTCTTTCCTTTTATGGGATTTGCTGCTGGAATGATAAAGACCATATGCAAGGGTTTGCTACACACATAGTTTCTTTCCCCGGTTCCTCTTCACTCTCCTCCCACTCTGCAAGGTTTCACTAAGTATAGGATACCACAAATGCCAGTTTCTAATCTCTCACCCAAATGTCATTTCAGTAATTCTTACATTGCTGAAGAAAGCTTGTACAAGAATTTCTAGTTAAGTGCTTTAGTGTGATGGGACTGTGGTTGACATTTACATCAGCACTTTCTGTGATTTAAAAGGGGGCAGAAGTGCTTGGGGTGGGGGGACATTATCATATGTGCCTTTACTGGAGCTGGAGTGATGAAGTTGGAATAGGGCTGGATATGGGTAGGGGTTGGAGCACCACAGTGAAAATTATTTTCTAGACATTATTGTATGATTTTGTGAAATATTGTTCACTTTAAATTATTCTGTACAGTCAGAGTGAAAGAAGCTTATTACGCGCCCAAAAAAAGTCAAACCAAATTTCAATAATTAATTTTTTAATTTACAAATTTGTGACATTCGAAACACTACACTTCAGAAAACAAGTATTACAGCCTAATAGCTTTTCTAACTGCTAAAACTGCAAGTCACTGTGCCTTGGAAAGCAGCTGTAACAGCATCATCTGAAGAAACATTTCTCAGATCTACCCAATAATTTGCATGTTAAGCATCCTAAGAACGTAAAACCATTTGGTCAATAATCTATATTCTGTAAGATTTCTCTTTTAATTAATACTGAAGCTTCAGTTGTAGAAAAAGAATCCCTAATGATGCACTCTGAGTCTTCTTAATGGAGGACCATCATATGCATTACTCCAGTATAAAAAAGTGAGTTAGCAACAGAGATTGAGCTTTAACTCTGAATTTCCTGGGTTTTTCTAGCTCAAACAAGACCCTTAATGTTGCTTTAATGTAGTTTTTGGTGGTATAATTCTTCTTAATTCTGTCCATTGCAGTCCTTTGATACTTTATGAATTACTTATCTCACATTAATAAGGCTTAACATGGAGTATTAACCTCCTATACATTCCTAATTAGTTTTTAATGAATTTTAGTTTCCTTGTTAGAAAAAGAGCTAGCTAGCTAACTACCACAAATTTAATCTCCATTACTGGAGCATAAGACAACCACCCCTGGGGATGCATGTCCTTGAGATTTTCACGTTAAACAAGAAGCTTTATAAAAGAGTCAAAGCAGCTTAATATGTGTGTCTTGGCTTACTCCTCAGCTCTGATGGTGTAACAAGTCTTGGACTATTTATAACTAAACATAAAACACTATATAAACTTCCAGAGATTTCTATAATATGTTTAGATACAACAAAAAATTTAACAGGCCAAATTGCTTGTCACCTGAGAGCCTGATACACTGGAGCAGGAAGGAAAGAGGAGGTGAATTAGTGTACTTTCTAATACATTACTTAGTTCAACAATAGAAACAGTCATGATATGATTGATAAATATGATATGATATGATATGATATGATGATAGAATATGATATTTAATGGAAAATAGAATTTCCTTTTTTTTTCATGATAGTACCATTTTTTCCCCCTGAATAGTTTTTTGTTTTTTTTAATATTGTTGAATTTTATGAAATGTCTGTACGAGCTGTCATTATTTTTTGTGTGTAGTACAAAGAAATATGTTGCAAATAATTATTTTCAGGTGAGCCACTGGAGTACAAGTTACAAAAGCTTCTTTTTCTGTCTTTGCAGTGCTTTAAGTTAATATAAATGTGGATAAAAATTATGAACTAGTACATTGGGATTAGTAAAACAAAAAGAACCACATCTTTCTATGAACTGCAGCAGTAGGTCAGGAATGAATTACAGAAGTTTTCACTGGCAGTGTGCAGGATGTTGCTGAAGCAGCACTCAGTGCTAGCATCGAGCCAGAGAAGCACAAACTCTCTAAACCCTTTGGATCTGTTGGGACAGTGCTACAAGAAGGATGTTCTTCATCGAGGGTCTTCAATTTTGGGGATTTGATTTCCTTGTTGATTTAGTAAAGCCCTAAAATTTTGCATTCAGAACATACTGCAGGAGCTGTGTGTCAGTCCCCGATGCATCTCTTGGGGAACTGGAAGAAGGTGTGGCTCTCTGGAGTTGATGTAGGAGCTCTGCAGTGGAGAGTTCAGTTTCTCACACACTTGTCTGCTCCAACGTTGTTCTATCAAGTACATAGGCCTTCTTGTATGTTTGATATTTTAGAATAGGAAAGCATCTGAAGAGCTATAATTGAGTGAACATCTATGTTAAAGTAGGCTGCATTTGCATATGTTGGACAAATAGATATCTCCTTTCACTAACATGAATTATATTTGATTAATTTCTTTTTGTCAGCAGTCAGGAGAAAAAAGGATATAATAGTGTCCCAGACAGTGAAAACAAACACATGTAAAAATACACATTATTAAAACATTTTAAATGTAGAAATCTGGTATGAAATGCAGAAATCCAATATGACATGCAACTCAAATTAATTTAAACAGTATTTTTTCTGACTTCTGAAGTCCTTTCCAAAGTGTTTTTCCTTATTTTCAATCAGAGAAATTTTATAAATATGTAATGCTTATAATTCACAATGGGGGATAGCCACCATGCTAGGAAAAAACAGATAGCTGAGTGTTTTAACAGCTGAATTTCCAGACCAAAAGCATAGATGTTTGAAACTCTGAATATGCAGTAGATCTTAGTGGGACAGAGGCCTGGCACTGTGTCTCTGCATCACTACTGAATTTCACTCATTAATCTTTTACTTACAAATAATGGTAATAAATACATGGTTATCAAGCATCCACTAATTAGACTGTACATTGTATGTTTCGTGTTGAGACCCATCACTGCGTAGCAGCTGATGGGAAACAGAACAGCTGAAAATTAAAGGCTATCCAAATATATGAAATGCTAGAGGCAACTTAATCACTGAGTCTGACACACAAAGTACAGACACCATATCCAGATGTGGTTTAGCTGAGTTCACAACCTTATTAACTTAATTCTAGGGGTTAGCAAGCAATAACTTGTACAGTGTAAATCATCAGACCTTTCCATTAGAGACTGTCATCAGCCCATGACCGATCCACAACTGGCCTCAGACACCATAAGGCTGCCTTTGTGTGATGGTTCAGGGGAAAGGGAGTATCCTCTTCATTACATAGAGAAAAAAAAGCAGCAGCTATAGTAAAGTGCTCCCTTTACCTAAATCCAGCATCAGGTGATCCGGGTGTAAGAAGCAAGCCAGCACACTACACAGATGCTGTTGGATAGAACTATTCATTCACTTACTGCCTTCATCAACCCCACAGTTTTCCAGAGTTAAACCAGCCATATCTATCCACTTCCCAGTTTGGGAGAACTATCGCTTTTTCCTCACACAGTTCTGAAGCTTAATGTAGAACTTGGACTATCAGAATGGCTTACATGTGTTCCGTTATGCAGAAGATTGTTACTACTCCCTCTCTCCTGTCTCCCACTGACTATATTCCTCTTCACTTGAAGAAACCATTACTGACATTAAAAAATACCTCCAGTCAGAAATACTTCTTCCTGTATTTTATTAAATACTCAATTTCCTGCCTCAGAATACTCATGCCTTCTATTAAAGACAGAAGATACAGACCCACCTAGGATAAAGGTGGAAGCCAATGAACTTTATCAAACTCTCTTTTGCTAAGACTTTCCTCTCATCTCAGGTCTGTGTGGGTAGGGACAGACAATATTTTCAATCACAATAACAATATATGAGGCAAAATCTGAATGCCCTCAAAGACTCTATTTCTTTTCTGTAACAGAAACAAAGAAACACCAAGGCTAGCTTTAAATACATCAAAATACAATGAACTGAGCAGCATAGAGAATTTTTTTTTACAGGAAGAATGGGAACTGCAAAAATTATTTTCTGCAGCTACACAGGTATCTGTCTATCCCTCACTCCTGTTGCTGAGCACTGTCAGGGAAATCCTCCTGGAACTGACCACTAGCTTGATTGGTGGATGAACATCTTGGGTTTCAGTCATTATGAATATTGTATATGCATACTAACTTTCCATCTGCATGCACATCATTCTGCTGAGAGAAACTAAGTTGATCCACCCCTCAGTTTAATTTAACACCATTATGTTTACTCATGACTCTGTTGTATATGCTTTATTACATTTCAAATAAATCTTGCCAGGAATTTTGACTAGTCTTAAACATGCTATTTCTACAAAGCACACAGAAGCTTCTACAAAAGACCATGTTACCTTCTTGCTATGAATACTACAGTGAATTCTGATACTTCTGTGATACTACTTCTTTCCTTGACTATCACAGCTGAATTGGCCAAAGGCACAATCTTTCATGCTGTATCACATGCTCGTTTTAAAAGACTAACCCAGCACTACAGCTATTCAAAAATTTGGGAACAACAGCATCAATAAAAATGTGTGAATGAAATAATGCAATTTTAAAAAAATGGTAGCAATATCCTTGAGTGTTCAAATTATCACTGCATCTTTTTGCAAGTCTTTCAGCAAATATTGATCCTTTAAGATTTTTACAAGCTTTCAAAATCTTATGCATTTAGAGCAAAGTTTCTTCTATTGAATACAGTTATTACTGAGAAACTTGAGAAAATTATCTAATAACTGTTATATGAAACAGTAAGAAGCAAAAGAAATGGACATGCACATTGCCACATGAATACTCATGCCTTTTACATATAATCACACAACTTCCTATGAGACAGGAAGGCTCAGGGTACTGCTACAGGGGTGGACTATCAATTTAAGCTTTTTCAAGGACAGACTTAATTAAAAGTTGTATTGGAGCTGATTCATTTAACTTCGATCTTAGCCTTGCTTTGAGCAGGGATGTGTGTGTGTGTGTCTGTGTGTGTGTGTGTGTGTAATGGATGACCTTCACAGGTGCCTTTTGACCAAAATAGTTCTATGTTTCTGAAAGACTTCAAAGAGGAAGATGAAAGGAATGAGGAAGAAAAGAAGAAAAAGTAGAATATATAATGAAGTGTTGGTTTGGGGTAACAAGCTTCTCCATCAGAATGAATAGGCAGTTGGCAAGTGATAAGTATGTTCAAGGGGAAAGAACAAAAAGAAAATAGCTTGACATCAATGATTTCCAAGGTGTGTACAGCAGTTCCTTCAGTGCCTGCTTCTGTTAGTGGAGTCTCAGCTTCAGCCTTTCTTCCCACCCTAAATTTCCTTCTTCCTTGAGTTCTCAGTGTCTTCAGGGAATTTTTCTCTCATTGAGATGATTACTGTTGTTTGCAGATTCTTCTCTCAACAGTTTCAGGATGACAGGAACTGTATAATGTTTTGAATGTTATTCAAATGAGTTCTTGACATGACACTGAGTCCTCAGGAGATTATTGAGGTGAAGGTTAGTGATTCAATGCTAAAATCAGCAATACAGATTCTATCCTTCAGACTGTCTGAAGATGTGATTTTACCTTTTGACAAGTTTGTGGTTTTCTTTTTTTTTTTCCCTCCATGGCATGTTCTGCCTTAACTTTCCCCAGCTGGTATTTTTCTTATCTTGATCAATGCAATCCTATGCTGAGTTTAGCTGCATATTTGTCGTTATGGCCAGACCTGTGTTCTTTGGTGAATCTGAATTACTCAAAGGTGCCATGCCCCTTTTTGTTTTGCTCTGTCACAATCCCACACACATAATTTCTGAACCACAAGTAAAAAAGGTTGTTGATTTATGAGAAAGGTCATATATATCCAAGATCTGTAAATGCTGATGTTGATCCCACGGGTGGACTAGATAGGTGCAAACTTCCAGTGGTGCTTAATCTACTTCCCTCAGTGTTCACAGTACTATCACAACATTATTTAATAGATTGGAGACAGACTTCACAGTGCTGAATATTCCAGTAATCCGTTTCCAAAAGTGATGAACAGAATAGAATGGTTGGAAAGGCATCTGTGTACACTGCTCAGTTTTTTGCCAGTTTTGCCAGGAGGCTCCTAAATTTTCACATCTACAATGTTTAAGGAAGATCTCAATTCATGTTTCTTCATGTGTCATTTTCAAGTGGTTTTGGATAGCATGGTCTGAAATCATGGATTCAAAACAAATCTGGATGCAGAAGTTTAGAACTTCTGGAGTTTGGTTTGGTTTGGTTTGGTTTATTTAATACAGATAAAAAATAACAAAAATACTGGAAATGCAAAAGCAGAGTATGTGCCTAAAGAAAACAGCATGTAGATCTGTTACTAAAGCTGAATAGTTCAGTGATTGAACCTTATAAACACACTTTACTATTGAAAAATCTTCTTAAAACAAAAGAGTTCCAGCTCATTTCAGAATTAAAGTGTAGCCCAAAAATGCTATTAAAAAGGAGAGAGAGGAAGGGAGTGACTAGTACAGAAAACATTGAAAATTAATCAACAAAAGTGTATTAAAAATCCCCAATAAAACCAAAACACAGAAAAATGTGTTTTGGCTGAAACAACAACAACAACAAACTGAAAAAATCAGGCAAAGGCTTGCCTTTTTTTTTAGCATATCCAGCTTCCTGGAAAAACATTTATACAATAATTTGCATTTTTAATACAGACAACTGAGAAGTATCTCCCTATATTGCTATAAAGATTTCCAAAATAGACAGACAGTTTTCCTCCTCCCCATGCTGACCAAATAAACCAATTAAAGTTTAAGTAGTGTACTCATTGTCTATGGAAACATCTTTATACTGGAAAACTACTGGACAATATATCATTGTTATTGAAGCTTACAAACAGTTTTGGTTACTGAGATATTTAATATTCTAATTTACTTGAAATCTTGTCATATGAGGAAAAGCTCTATTTGTAGAGTGGAGCAATTTATGAATAAACTGATAGTCCCAATAATAAACAGACACTGGAATCTGAATCATATGTAATAAATCAGAGGACACATCTGTTTGCATACAGCTTTTTTATTCTGCAAATAAGAATGGAAATGGATCTGTAAAATGCAAATATTTTTGTTTTACCTAATAATAACACAAAAAACATGGCACATTAAATTCTTTTTCAAGTCTATGGTTTGCTTTCTCTATATTTTAAACAATTCTCATATGATGTCTTGAATATGTATCTCTTGCCTTGTTAAAGCTACAACCTGTACTATCCATACTCAGAAAGACCAAGAATCTAAGTCAGAGAAAAGGAATTATCCACGACTCACTGCTTTGATTAATTTTTTTTTCAGCTAGTGGTCTCCCTTACTGAGATACACTCATATTAGCCTAAAAGCTTCTTCCCCTTAAAAAAAATTTGTTGAAGTTCTTTACAAACCATTACCATTATACCGTAACTTGTACTGATTTTCTTCCCGTTCAGCTGTGTGACAAAGTATATTTTAAGAATAACAGGCAATCAAAGTTTGAGGTCCAATCCATCCCCATATTTATGGGATTTTCAGATCTTTAGTGAAAAGCTAGTTCCACATCAAGTTGACCTATTGAGTCAAACTGTCAGTATGAGTCTTCAAAGGAAGGAAAAAGAAAGACTAGCTCAAAGCAAGTGATTTCTATTCCATGAGATCTCATTAACTCAGCTTTTTCTACCAAGGGTGTACAGGCAGTACAGTAGTGGAGATCACTGCAGCTATTAAAACTTTCCTTAATTGCTGAATTGCAGGGTAATTTAAAGGTAAACCACTATGGCCTGAATGGAATTGTAACCTAGCCACTCCCTTTAAAATTATTTCTTGAACAAATGCTCAGTCAGGCAAGAACTGTTTTTCTCACCATTTTTAATTCAGAAGAAATGGAACTATTTATTAATTTCATATGAAACTATAATCATTTTATTATTTTTGGAATCCAAAAATGTCTCTATCTTAATATAGCAATGTCAAATGTATGGACCAAGTTTTACATTCTTCTCTTGAAACATTCCCTGAAAAAACTAGGTGGTATATAATTTAGCTGGCATTTCAGCAGTATCTTATATTATTTGACTTGGAGTTATGAAACAAGGTATTTTGTTTACCTGATTCAGTGGTCAAAATCTAGGCAGTCAGAGGACAAACTCAAAAAAGTTACAATTCTAGACTTTTTTCAGGTACTATTCATCAATCTCCACAAATAAGCCCATCCCACTGAAGCGAGGGGCAAGCTTACTCAAGCATACAAATAATCAACAGGAGTTTTTCCAACCTTCTGAAGGCAAATCTGTCTGATCCAAGCCTGACCTATGGATCTAGATGCCCTGGGGTCTGTCTATAATTGCAGATTAAACAGACATGTTCAGTTTTTCTTAATACTTAAACACAAACCCATGATATGCCATGAGCTGGCTGCATCTTAATCTAGTGGTAAGAGTAATCACCAATGGAGCACATAATATTAAGATCTTCTATTCTTGGGAAGATTATACACATTTTGTCACATTAAATACAAAACAAAAACAGGCCTGGGAGAAGGATTTCCTCAGAGAATGGATGTATCAATCAAATCTAGGGATGCATGCAACTCATAACCCTGAAAATGGGGCAGATATGGTGATATTTTGGATTTTGAAGTTGTCAGCAGGTATTTCGCTATGTCATTTAGGTAGCTAGAATGCCAGCTAATGTCAATATAAGCTGAAGGACAAGCCTGTAATTCAAGATCATATATTCACATTAATATCACAGATTTTTATTTTTTTTTTAAATACCAAAACAAATATTCTATCTTCTGTGTTACAGACTGAAAAAAAACTACATGCTGCCCAAAGGGAACCTGATGGTAGAATTGAGATAAGGATAATAGAAAGGATTAGAGAGTAATATCATATCATTAGTTGATTAGAAAGTCAAAAGAACAGAGGAAGGGGTTTAGATTTCAGGTCATGGAGAAGGAGATTAGTAAAGGGAGCAATTGTTGACCTTCATTCATAAGTAATGTCCCTTTTCTGAGGAAGAAAACTCTATACTTGCATTAGTACTCATAACCATAAAAAAGGATATTAATGCCATTTTTTCCTGCATCTGATGGTCAGCATGTACCAATAAAGCATGAAAGACTGAGTGAGACTGTCTATTGAGGATCTAATTTAATACCCGTATGGTAGTGAATAGCTGAGTTTGTGAACAATCTCCCAAGTGGAATAAAATTAAGAAAAGCATAACAAAGAACTTAGCTTATCACTGCAAGAAGATATAATTTTCGTTATTTACAAACTTTTTTAAGAGAAAAATTTAAATCCTATGGTGTAAGAATATACTAATAATACTAAGGGCAACTATGTAAACAAGATTTGAACCAATTTAAAACATAGCATACAGTCAACCTGCAATTACAAATCCAGTTAACGATGCACGGTAAGAGAAGGTTTTTCTCCATGTGATTTAAAGAAGAAGCTTCTCTAGCTGACATGATATAGCTTACACTGACACGAATCCATATTCATTACTTCCCTTATTCAGGATAAGACCATGGCAACAAAAGTAAGTCTTGAGCCTGACTGTCTGATTCAGGAGGAGAAAGAAAATCTGTGCTTTGAACTTGATACTTGTTGGGTTTAATGCCGTCTTCTCTTTGATTTGACTGGAAAGATGCTAATAACAATAAAAAAGGTTCCACAAGACAGCAGAGGAGTGGCCACTGCTATGTAAAGAACTGGGGCTACTTTGGACTCCTAGAAAGAATCTGCAATAATGAACTAAACAGAAATGGTTCCATCTATAAAACTACATTTCCAGCATTATCAATTTTTCTGCAGTTATCAATACTGTCCTGCTGACAGCACCAGGCCTGGCACTATTTTGGTTCAACCTAAAGAAGAGTTGGTCTTGGGTGAACCAGCATTCTCATTGCATAGCGTTGATGCACCCAATATATATGTTTTGCAGAGTAAGAGATTTCTGTGAACATGGGCAGTGCCATGCCTGTCAGCCTTGGGGTCAGAGAATGGCTCCTTCCACACTTGATGGTGTAGATACAGCCCTAGGAAGGAACTTTCCCTCACAGCTCATGAAACAAGAGCTCCAACAAGCGCCATGAATATGAAGAAGTGGGCAGCATGGTGCATGGTTAATACAATGCCCTCTGCATCCACTGACCTTGGTGACTTTGGTCTTCAGATCCAGCAAAGCCTCATGTGCCATCTAATACTGCAGCAGTTATCTTTAGGCTGCACAAAGCGCCAAATTCCTATATATGCGCTGTAAAGGAAAAGGCATTTGCCGCCATCCGCCATGCTATAAAAATATCAGAGAAACCTCAGATAGCCATAGAAGTCTAATGGAAAACTGTAACTCCTCTAGCCTGTGTTTCAGGATGATTTTGCACAGCCGTGATCTGTTTGGTGTCTGTGATCACAGTTGAGTTGAACACTGCCGTGGTACATCAGCTTTGTTTGTTCTACTGGACGCTGAGAATCCATTTAGACTGAAATTAGGATCAAGAAGAAATCTTAAATCAGAAGATAACATTAAAATAAAAACAATAAAGAAATCTTGACAAACATCCCTTTTTACAACTTTTTAAGTCTAGTTCTTTTCGTTTTCTTAAAAGGCTGCAAATGGTTCTTTTTAAAAGGTCATGAAACAAATGTTTTAAAAATAACTATAATTTACATATATTCTATTTTTAGCTCTCAACTTCTTTTAAATTTGGAGAGGATTTACAAAAATACTGTTATAAGCAATCCAATATATAAAAATATTGTTATTTATGTGAGTTTGTTGAAGTATAAACAATCACATAGGAATATGTATTGTTTAGTTTGGGGTATTTGCAGTTAAGCTAAAACCCTGAGTAGTTATTGCTCCAAAGTTGTTTCTGTAAATCGATCTCATAACTTAATCTGAGGAAAAATCCAATGAAGCAATGGATTTTTAGCATCAGAGGCTCAGATGGATTGATCTCCCTACTGTTTAAGCATTTTCAAGAGTAAACATCTGAACTTATGCTCTGGACTAATTAGCTTCTTTTCTAGCATCTTGATTTCATTTGGACTGACAGTAATTTGGAAAACATTCCTTATTTCCTTATCTTTTATACCAGACTGTTCAAATATAATGATCAATGTCTTTAAACTGTTCTTTATTTTAAGATACTTTAGTTTCCACTAAATTTACTTCATTCTTGAAGCTTCCTAACAGAAAGTAACTTCAACACCATCCTTTACACCTTTGTTGGTCCAACTGATGGGAAACATCAATAATGTAGTTGTGACACATCAAATTAACTGTCACACCCGAAGTACTCTGAATGAGATAGCAACCCACTTTACACTTATTATGATGTCATTTGGCTTGTTAGTCATGCTTTAATCATTATATTTATGTATTCTTGAATAAGAAAAGTTATGTCTTTTTATTTTTAATCTGTATTATTCAATACTAACAATGTACTGAGCATTTTACCTGGCTAAAAATAAAGTTATTCTTCCCAAATAATACACTGAGAGAATTTGGTCGATCCTACCTGAAACAAATTTAGGAATCCAAAAGGAAGTATAAAAAAAAATGAAGACCCCTTTCAGAAAACAGGAACTTGGAAACAGGTAGAAGAAGAAAACATTCTTTTTACCTAACAAAAAGAATATTCACAGAACAAAGATTCTACATAGGCAAAATATAAATCTGAGTATTTCAACAGCAAACCACATTAGTTAGACCCAACATCCTTTGGTTCTTGCCCTGCATCACTCAGGATAGGCTTTGTATCATCTGAGTTTAAATGGCCACACTGTAGATAGCTGCACCTCAGCTTTCCAACCTGGACTTTCTTTACAACCAAGGAAGAGAAACAGGCTGTTCTAAAGTGCAGTTCATCTTAACTACTTAATTAATGGCATTTTCGAATTAAAGGCTGGACCCAATGTGCTTTTGATGTCCTTTCCAACCTGAGTTGTTCTATGGTTATATAAATTTACTTTTCTTCTGTAGGACACTGACAGTAAACAGGGTTTGGAAGATCAAGTCAGATCTTTGAACAGAAGAGATGAATCTCGTTCTGCACCCCTAAATTCCATATAGAAGACAAATTGTTTCACTTTTTTTCTCTCATACATTCAAATTGTTTCAATTTTTTTCTCTCATACATTCTTTCCAATACTTAAAAGTAGCCTGCTATAGAAAGGACAGATTAATATGTCCATCACAATTTTTGGAAATCGTGATGACAAGCAGTTGCCATGCTCTGATGAAAATCACTATTTACTACGAATCTAGTCCCTTTAGCTTTCAGTGCTTTCTGAGGAGGGAGCCTGTGGGGTTTTGTTTGGAGCTGTTTATTTATTTTGTGGTTTGGGTTTGTTTTTTGGGTTTTTTAAAAACAATTTAGAAATCTCTTTACATCTTTGGTACATTTCTGTATTTTCTATGTTTACATGAAGATAGATACAACACACAGCCTAAAATTAACCACACAGCTGCTTTTTCATTCCCCCTCAACACCACTGCAGAGGAACAGGAGATAAATCATAAGACCAAAAGTGAGAAGATTCATTGGTCAAGACAGTTTATTAGATGAAGAAAGAAAAAGGAAGAAAAAACAAAAGAAAACAAAGCATGTGATGCAAAGGTAACTACTCACCATCGCCCACAAAGAGACTGATGCCTGAACACTCTCTGCACAATGGCTATCTTCCTAAAAAAACCCCTTCATTCAGTTTTTATTGCTGAATGTGAGATGGAATATCCCACTGGCCAGTTCAGGTCATCTCTCCTGCCTGTGTCCCCTTCCAGCTTTTTGTGCACCCCCAGCCAACTCGCTGGGGAGAGGGAGTGGGAAAAGAAAAATCCTTGATGCAGGGTAAGCGCTGCTCAGCAATAGCCAAAACACTGGTGTGTTACCAATGCTGTTTTAGCCACAAATCCAAATTACAGCAATATGGGCCTGCTATGAGGAAAATTAACTCTGTCCCAGCCAGACCCAGTAACATATACAAAGTTATAATCATTGCCAATGAGATGATTAGTGACCTACCTACTCATGCCTGTAATTTATTCCCAGCAAACACATGTATTTGCATGAAATTAAGTTTAAAATTGTCAATAATTTGGAGGGGAAAAAGTATTCTGTTTTAATCCCAACACCAGCCATCACAAAGGAGAATAATAATTACCCTTACAGAAATCTAGACACGTCAGTATAAAGAAATACATCTGAAAGATTGAAATGGTTTTAATCCTGAGCCATAGTATTGTGCAGGAACTATAAGACAGTATCTGAGAAAAATTCTTACTTGTTACTCAGATTAAATTGCATGTATTTAAAAAAATAGCTTTTCGTAATCCTTGTCCTTTTGTGACTGAAAGAAAAGAATCTTTCATTTATTTGAAAGACACCAGGAATACTGTGGATGTAGCTATAATAAACACTGACTAACACAATTACAGAATATTTTTCTTTTTTGCATGTATGGGAAAAGAAAAAGTAATGGTTTTGGGAAAGGGGCAGTTTAATGATTTTACAGCTCATACCTAGCTGACCTTCAACTGAATGGTTACACAGAGAAAAAACCCAATGATGCTATGCAAATACTCAGAGGTCTTAGTGGCTGGTTACATCTTAATTTTCTTGGGAAGGAGTCCCAGAGCCAACCACTTAATATTATCTTGGGAAAAGCAACAAAATTGCATCTGTATGATCAAACTTCTTCCCCTTAGAATTTGCTAGGTTATTATATTTCCACTGAAAAGATTCTGACCAACAAAGATAATACAGAGTCATAGAATCATAGAATAGTTTGGGTTGGAAGAGATCTTTAAGGATCCAAGATCTTTAAGTCCAACATATATGTAATACATAGTACAATATTATGTACTATACATTTGTTCTGTTATTGTTTATTCTCATAACCCAGATTCTTGAGAATTCAAATCAAACATCATTGCTTCTAAGCACTACCAAGTTAGATCTTTTCCTTTGACAGTCACAACTAGCCATGTCACACTTATTTTTGAGGTACCACTGATACGTTTATTGCAACTCTTGTATTCTTGAAGCCCCATGTGCTTGCCAGCATGGACTGACACTGCTGTCAAGCTGCTACAAAATGACACAAAAAAACTAAATCAAATAAACCTAACTCAGTCTATTCAGGTGTGCCTCTCAACCAGACAAAAGCAATATTATCCATTAAATTGTATTGACAAAACACAGTAAGACATTTTGTTTTTTCTTGTTACTTCAAATGACTGTATTTGACAATTACTTGCACTGCAGTAAAAGACCCGGGCTGGCTCATACAAGGCCAGAGGATTGAAGAGCCTTTCAAAATCAGATGTGCCTTTTGTGGGCCTGCATGTCACAAAGAGGTGGAAAGCTGATCTGGCATTACCCTGGCTCTGGACCAATGTACAGCCTTTTATACAGAATTCTATTCAATTTCTTTCCCCTACTCTGAGATGGTAAAACAATTTTTTCATGCTTAAAATTTCTTCCAGCTCAAGGTTAGGGTGTCATACCTGAGTGGCAATGGACCAGGGTTAGCTGAATGAGTCTATCTTGAAAATGCCTCAAATGATGAAGAACAGATTTTGTCATAACAAGGTGACTTTTCTAACCTTCATTCTCAGAAAATAAAAATGTCAATAACTAAATTTTTCTTTCCTAGTTTAAGCTCTTAGGACTCTAATTCCTTCTACTAAAATATTTCCTGTGTTCATCCATTCCATCGCTAACAAATTAAACCTGTATGTACTGAAATGAATTACTAGGTATCTAGAAAAAGATGTTTGCTAGAAAGTTAGATAGAGAAGGCTGTCAGCCTGGACAACAGGAAGACAAAATGGGATGTGTCTCCTATCATCCATAACAGGAGCAGCCTGGAAGTAAAATGAAAGAAAAATCCTTCCATGCATCATTTGTTTAACTGAGATTAGTGTATAAACATGAGTGAAATTAGACAATTAATGACAGATCTTTACTCTGAGGCATATGTCTTCATAGTGTATTTATACTCAAACAAACAAACAACAAAAGGTACAGTGCAGCTGTTGACAGTGAGGCAAAAGAGAAATAAGGCCAGCAAAAGCAAGCCTTTATTTTTCCAAACTGAAATGTTTGCCCAAAGTAAAGGGAAAAATTTTCTTTTTTAAATGGAGATGTAGGACCACTTCACTGTGCACATCTTAAACTTAATTTCATCTTAGTCTTGAAAGAGGCCTTCTGGAATATCACAGAATGAGAAGACCCACTTAATTCTTGCTTTTTCCAGCTTGGACGGGAGTGTAATGGACCATGCATTTAGGAAAATGCTGTTTTCGTGGACTGTACTGACACAAGCATTAACATTTTTCATTCCTGTTCCAGAACCCATATATAAGGTAAAAGGATTAGATCAATGTAAAAAGGCTTTCCAAATTTCAGGACTTTGGCCCATAGATGACTCTGCTGGGGCACCACTGAACTTTAACCTCTGAACTCCACACTGTAAACTGTGAGTAAAGTGTGCACAACAAAAGGAAAGAAAAAGTACTCCAGTGGCAAATCTGTAGCCATGTGGTGCTACCAATAACCCGGTAGGTAGGTAGCCTTCAGGAGTTTTATCATGTAAATCCTTCTGAATTTGCTAAACTGGTTTTACACCACTACAGTTTTACTAGCAGGACACAAAAATGCGTTAAGGCATATAACTCAGCCTCTCTGATTCCTGCTTTCTGGTACTGTTATTTTACTGCCCTCTAATTTTAATTAGACCTCTACATTTCTGAAAATTGAGCAATATTAATTATTAAATATTAGGGAAGGAAAAGGAGGGACATCAGACATATCTAGACAGGGATGGAGTGCCTTGTCTAGGACAATTAAGAAAGCTTTTATTTTTAAATGAAGCTTTTAATTGAAACTAACAGGTCTAAACACATCAATACATTTTCCACAAAACCACATTGCTAAAACACTGTTTCAGTGGATTCCCCCAGAAATAGCCCCTACTAATTTATGTTATTCAAAACACCCCATGGTACTGTATTTCTGCATAGAGAAGCCACACAACCATAGTCCAGCCAGGGAGCCAGTATAATCTGATGCATTCAAATCATGCAACAGCTATGGCCATCAAGATTTCAGTATTTCCATATTATGAGGTTCCAGAGCAATCTGTTGAGAGGTGACAATGCCTTCAAATCACATTAATACAAAGGTAGTAATAACAACTGTTGCTGTCACAATTTACTGATGAATAGTGAAGTTCAAATAACTGGAAATCGGATGGAGAAAGGTAAGAAATCTAGGCTAGCAGAAAGTAGAAGGTTACACTTTAAAGCACTGCAATGAATTTATCATTACTGACTTCAACCTCAGATTATATTATTCTGAATGTTGTTTATTATGTCTCTGTTACTAGGGAGCTTACCCAATTTGAACCTCTGACATTCTCATCTCTGGAAACTGATGGAGAATTTTTGCATTCATTAACCTTAATATGCTTTTATCAGTCTCAGAACTAAAAACAAACAAACGAAAAAGCAGCTATATCCTGAACAGTAAGAGGTTCAGCTGCAAAATAGAAAGTCACTGAAACAAGAACAAAAGGTGACAGTAAAAAACAGTTGATGAAATAGCTAGTGAAAGAAGACTTGAGTAGATAGAACTGAGACTGGAATAAAGTAATCAATTACCAATGGCCAAGGGGCATTTGATATGTGAAAAGAAAAGAGATTTTATTTTTTAGCTGTTGTTTTTTTCCCCCATATATACAGAGCATACTTTCTTATATGAATTACTGTTTTCATTTTAAGGGGAAAAAAACCCTATTACAAAACAAACAAACAAACTAAAAAACTCTGTAAGAAAAACACTATGGATAGCTGTTTTGTATTGGCTAGCTTTCAAAGGGTAAAGACACTTAACAGGAAATATTATGCATTTCAAACTTATAAGCAAAAATTGGGTTATTTCTTGCTTTCTAAGGTATCTTGAGACATTAAATTCTGAGTAATATTTTTTGCAACATTTTTTGCAGCCATGAAGCTTCGTTCAGAACGCAAAGCAAAACAATTCTGTTCATTTAAAAATCACAACATGTCAATTGTGATTAATTATGAATTTCCAAAAGTTTTAAAAATATATAAATTAAAATTAATTGTGAATACACAACAGACTTAAAAAATGCTTACTGAGCCTCGGAATATCTATGAAATGACTCAGTAAGTCTCTGTTAGGTGTCTCTATACTGTGAAGTCAGTCTTTACAGTTCTGCAGTGGGAGTTTAATGTTGCTGTCACTCACACCACACAGAGTCTTACTTGTTTGCACATTCTGATCTGGGACAATTATTTTCTGTGGAGAAACCTGGGTGACAAGGTCCATGCCAGAGTCCAGACCTACACAGTACATGGATACAAGCTGGGATGTCAAACTCGGTGCAAACATACTTCCTGTCATAGATAACTAGTACATTTCAGTCCTAGTGTAACTCACTTTGAAATTTCATTTTATTGTAGTATCTCTCTGCCAGCTGAGTTAGATAAGGATGCCAAAACTGCAAGGAGGAGGAAAGAGGAACAGGAAAGACTGGTTGACAATTGACAGACTCTTCTTCTGGTTACTTTCTGAGAGTATCAGGCATATAATAACAGATTTAAACCCTATTTTATAAAGTAATAACCATTTACGCTTGATTTTTCACTGAGGGAGCTCTCCGTGATTCTAATTTCATGAGCTATTTAAGACATAAATTTTGGAACTGCACAGATAAGCCAGCTGTGAGTTAAAGAAATAATAGAAATAGATACATGAATTATCAAAACTTTCACGATGCGTGGCACATCAGAATAAATGCAAGATGCCTTATTCTTATAACTATTTCTCCGTAAAAGACCAATTATCACACCCAGAAGTCCTTTAGGGACTCAGTTCTGATCTTCATTTTCCTACTGCATGCTAGACTGAAATTATGAAAAGTATACTATAAAAAGAATGTTTTGTGTGCTTTGCGCTTTTAATATTTCATTATCAATTTTGTAGTTTAGAAAAGTGTGGTTTTCTTCCTTTATATGCTTTCTACCTGGCCCTAAATGTTTGAGCCACAGGATCAGCTCTAAGAAATAATCTCAGAAGAGGTAATTTTTCAAATGTTCTCCTTTAGGCAGAATTGCAATTATAAAGCAATTTAAACATTCATTTTTTAAAAATTATAAATAATGTAGATAAAAACACTAAAAGAAACTGAAGTTTGATTGTTCACTGTGAACACATTTACTTCAGTCTGTGTTCAAAAAGGTGGCAGGCCTCAAAGTTTGATGTCTTGAGATTTTTAAGGTCCAAGAAGAAGCAGTTTCAAAGATACATGAATCAAAAGACAACCTGCAGAGGTTTTCTGTCACCCCTTTCCAATCAATGCAAGTTATTAGTCTACTGCAAATAAAGGAGCACAGGCTCCCTGGGGGAGTCCTGTAATTTTAACTGCACCCTAAAATCTGTAATTTCAATACTCACACCATATCACAGGATAAAATAATGACACTTGACTTCAGAGAGCTCTTTCACTCTGTTATGCATTTCATCATTTAAGGATTATCCAATTAAGCTCTCAAGTTAGTGAAAGAAATCTTTATGCTGACCCTGTCTCTAAAAACACAGTTAAATCTAATGAAAGGTTCCTGCATGTTTGAAATTGCAAAATCACTCAGACACTGAAATTGTGAAGTGTCTTTGAGCTTCCAGAGACACCTGCTGAGCATCTCCACAAGTGGTAAGGGAGAGCTAACAGCTTCACAAGGGTTTATTGAAAAAAAACTGCTGTGGAGAAGACTCTCCTGCACCAGCCACTAAAAATGCTGACTGCAGGTCTTTGATCTCCTGCTTGTGTTCCTCCTTGTTTGTGTGCCTGACCTAGTGCTGAGAAAAGGTGTCCCTGTCTCAGGAGTAAATCCATTGTGCTGACTTTCCACCAAGTGATTCTGAAGTTTTAGACATACAAGAGCCTTCTTTTGTTCTCCCCCCCACTCCTTTTTTGTTTGTTTTTTTTTTTCTTGTTTGTTCATTTGTTTGTTTGTTTGTTTTGGGGTTTTGTTTTGTTGGAGTTTTTTTGTTAAACCTGTAGGAACGTGGTGAAAGGAATATGAGATTTGTGGCTGGAAAAAGGGAGACAAGGAAACAAAGTCTGTAGCCTTGTGCAGTATTGTGATAATCTGTCATATATGTGCCATGGGTCCTAAAGAAACCAGAAAAGACTCCGTAAAATTACTACAAAGAATAAAACAAATTACATCTAAGCACATATTCCCATGTAACTGGCACATCACTGTCTGCACTTGGCTATGATTAGAACAATTACAATTGTGTGTAAATGGAAATAAAAGTGGGATTTCCTAAAAAAATACTCTCAGACATCAAAAGCGAGAGAAGACAAAATGGTCTGTGGATATTTCCAAACACATCCTAAACCACCAGGCACACAGTCCTGTGCTTTCTCCTGTCATCATCCTTTCAGTAATGCTGCAGTCACTCTGGAAAGCAGCCTTCCTCTCCAGGGTAGGGGGAAACCATGGCACAACCAGCTCCATGCTGCCCATGGCCAGATTTCCTCTGGGATGTAACTTCAGCCCTGGAGTCCTTCAATCACTGTAAATTTTATCCTGTTGCTTCAGCACGGGCACAGTTAACTCTCCTTTCTCTCAGGGTCTACTTGCAACACGAAACCAGCTGCAGGTGAATTTTAAGAGGGGTCCCATCAGGTTGGGAGGCCAAGGAGAACAGCTGTCCTCTGCCCATCCCCTAGACCCCAGGGTGGAAGGAGAGTGCTTGGCTGTGCCTGGCATTGGTGTTTCACCAGGAGCAGAGCACTGCTGCAGACCAGCTGCTGGGGGATTTTATCGCCAAGCAGAAAGCCACATAGAGACTTTTAAGCACTTCTCAGGTTAGGCAGCTGCTGAGTAGGGGGTGCTGGGATTGCCTAGATACAGCCTTAAACCCAGAGTAACCGGCTGCTAACGCGAAAGCTAATTCTCTGTGATGTTTCAATGTGCCATTTATGCTGCGCCACCAGGGAACTCAGACGTGCTGCACTTGCCTACCTGATATGAATTCTCCTTTGATAGTTACCAGATTGCCTATTAGTTAAAACAGTAGAAGTGTAATACATGTGGTTTCTATACCACCTGCATATTCACAGTTCTGCCATGAATTGAGATTCATAAACTGGGATAAAACTTTTATAAACATTGATTTTATGACAAACTGTCTCTGGGGAAAATCATGTCTTTTGTTAATGCAACAGCCTTCTGCCAAATGGAAATCATGTCGCTAAAAATCTCCTTCTGCATTGTCCATTTAATCTCTGCTTGCAATTTTTGCAGGGTTTGTTTTTTGGGGTTTTATTAACCTTTTATGTAAACAATAATGCTCTCAGCATCCAAAGATAATGCTGGCAGATATCCAGCAATGGGGTATATACAAAACAAGAAATACAAAATACTTTTTATTTTTCTACTTGATGTGTCTGCTCTATATGTGGTACAAGTTAAACAACTAGTAATATAAAAAATAAGGTTTAGATTATCTATCGCAAACCAGAGCAATTCTTAGTATTACAACTTGTAGGATTTTCATTTACAAATACTACCTTTAGAAGCATATATGTGAAATAGATGGCAAAATTACCTGATAGTGTCTTTATGTAATGCTGATCAATAGCATTAAAATTACAAACAACTAATATATAGAATATAATTTATAGTCTGTAAATTTTAATACTAAATACTGTATAAGAAAAATGATTAAAAAGGTAGCTGCAGCTTTTCCTAAAGATAAATTCAATTCCTTAAATTCAACTGCAAAATATCCTGTGTTGCTTTCCTCCCCTGAAAGCCGGAGCCATTTACAGACAGAATATGGACAAAAGCAACTGACAAGTTTATGGTTTATGAGATCAATTGATTGTAAAAACTTTTGGATTACTGTTCTTCCATAGAAACGACCCTGACTCTGAACCCACATTGCTGTCTCTAAGAGCTGGGGAAAAAAATGCAGTAAAAACTTCCTCAGCTAGACATGATTAGTATGTTCGGTCTTGAGACAGTACAGTGGGAACAGTCTAGAGTAAGTGACTTTTCGTTGACTTTTTCTACAGTCTCAGCTACTCAAGGCAGAGGGACATTGCCATGATTATAGAAATTTAAGAAAGAGGATCAACTTTTCAGCATCCTTCTTTTGCTTCTTCTATGCAGAAAGGGTGTATACAACTGAAAAGCTACATATGAAAAGAAGCAATGTATTGTAAATGGTGAACAAAGTATCCAGTGGTCAATAAACTCTCATCTTGTCGCCTGAAAGAGCAGTTTCAATCTATCAGGTATTACATTGTTATTGGTATGCAATATTGTAATTCAGTGTGACCAATGGAAACAGTATTCAGTACTAAAAGCCAGCAAAGCAGCAGGTCCAAACTATCTACATCTCATTTCAGATTTAATTATTGCAATAACATCTCATTTGCTTCAAGGTATTATAATTATCTTCTCATTTCAAATGGAGTGGTATTTTAATATGAATGTAGTTAATGAGGCAATAGGTTGGAAATGTCCATAACACTGGGCTTTAAAGTAGAACAAACTGTTTTTAAAATTGATCACCACTGAAAGTTAAGTGCATTTTCATTCGCCAAATGCAGGGTATACACTGAAGTGATTTATAGTAATTTTTACAAATTGCAGTGGCTTTAAGTTAAAAATTGCTAATAAATGCAGGTATTAATTAAGAGTTCTTCTGCTGCATTTGGCCATTTAGACTGTATCAGGCCATGCTTTAAAATGTAAATGTTCATTTAATTTGAGGACAAGGAAAGAAGAAAAGTCTGTCACAGCAAGATTTCAGTTCTCTTGTAGATTAATAAAATATTCTGGTATATTTGTAATTTATCTAGATGGAAAAAAAAACATTTCCTCAATAATGCTGTGTACAAACATTAGCAATTAAGACACTTTATGTCTTAATTAATATCTATTGGATTATATAGTTCCAACATATATTATTTAAAAAAAAAACAAGAAAACTTTTAAAATTATCTAGAATTGATTTTGAATTATCAAGTGTTCTCTGGAAACTTTAAAATAAATTATTATGATGATGATTTGACATTTTAAAAACCCTGAAAACCTAAGGAGATGTTTCTGCATAGCTATATTATAGTCCTGGAACACTCGTATCCATAACCTGGTATAAGATGCTCCCTAAGAAAAGAAATATATTTTTTAATGTCATTGACAACATTTTGTCATTATTAAGTAGCCTATTATGCACCACAGTGTACATTAGTTATTTCTCTAAGNCTTACATTTTGACTTTTGAACTTCTTCCAAATACTTTCCCTTCAGAAACCTGAGGGCTTTTTATGTCTGACATCCTCACTGGCATCCATTCCCCATGCTCTATTTTCAACCCAATGAAGCAATTACAAGCCAGAGAATGTTTGTGAAATTTCTTCTTCTTCTTTTTTTTTTTTTTTACTTCAGTTTACTTTCATGTGAATTTCTGCTGTACTATTTCTGACTGCAGCCAACATTGCTATTTGGCAACATTTCATTCTCTTCCAAACCTGCAAAATTTGTACCAAAACTAATCTATGAAGAGAGAAGTAATGTGGTGATGGACTCCCAATGCATATTTTGTCTACATCTCATATGCCAATACGACAATAAAGTTCCCAATTCTTTTATTCAAATTTGAATCTTTCTCTGACCCTAACAAAACTAAATGTTGGTAGNTTGTCATTATTAAGTAGCCTATTATGCACCACAGTGTACATTAGTTATTTCTCTAAGGACTACCCTGATACATTGAAATGGATTGCTACTATTTGCTAAACCCTTTCTGCTGCCTGTAAAAGCCTGAAACACTTGGTATTTTGCAAATAGACAATTTTTGTTTGGCATTAGAGACTTTAAACATTTGAAATAATTTTAAGTTTCTGGGGGTTTCTGGGTTTATTTCAATCACATGTAACATAATCACATATTCAACACAGAGTTTAAGATGACAGCATCAGCAAAAGTGCTTTGTTCCTTGAGCTCCAGGGAACAGTCACAGGTGAATGATTCTAAGACTTCTCCCCTCTCCCCTCCCCNACTTTCATGTGAATTTCTGCTGTACTATTTCTGACTGCAGCCAACATTGCTATTTGGCAACATTTCATTCTCTTCCAAACCTGCAAAATTTGTACCAAAACTAATCTATGAAGAGAGAAGTAATGTGGTGATGGACTCCCAATGCATATTTTGTCTACATCTCATATGCCAATACGACAATAAAGTTCCCAATTCTTTTATTCAAATTTGAATCTTTCTCTGACCCTAACAAAACTAAATGTTGGTAGACTGCTTGCCATCACTTCTGTGTTTCTATTGGTTATTGGCTAGATCTGGTGTGCAATTTCCTAAAACATTAAGCTGTAACAGATCCCTTTGAAATCTCTAATATATTTGTCTTTTCCTGGTTTTCCCTTCTCCAACTTGACTACCATAAAGCTTACTTTTTTTTTTCCTTTGCCCCCAAAAAATCTATCAAAAACTGTTGCACATGTACATCCTAACCTTCTTGAATCTATTAGCAGAAACTGCAAATCCCAATGGGACATATATGCTGTTGCAGTAGCTCCTGATTAAGATGTCCCACGGTACAGCTCTGTGTTCCAAAAATATAATACACTTTTTGCATATTCTGCTCTACAGGACTTATGCCTGCTGTGCTAATCAGTCATGTCACTCAACAGCTATTTTGAATTCTTATTGCTTATTTTTTAAAACTGAAAAATTTATTAAATCAGGATGATGCACAGTAACCTTTTTAGCCATTTGTCATTGTCCAGGAATGTTCAGGCTGTGGAGCAACTGTCATAAAGACACAGGTTATCATGATATTCTATGGTTCTTTGACTCTAAATCTCTCAGCACTGAGATATAGCAACACACTATGTCAACAGTTTGGAGGCTTTGCCCATAGCTCTCACTAATGAACATTTGTAATTTGAGAGTTCAATTTTAACAGCAGGATAACCACTGCTAAGCTGGTAGTACCACTTCATCCCTAATGATTAAGCCAAAAGCTCTTTCTATATTTAGGTACAGCCACAGAGGCACTGAATCCCACTAAACAGTACACTCCCACTAACATCTGGCTATCCTGCCATCAGTATTGTTTCTTTCCATCTTTTCACCTGCCCAGGAGCTCACAGCAGAAACGTAATGGGATCATCCACATATGTCGTAGTTTCAAATGCTCCTTGCTCTACTACTGGGTTTGTTATTCCATACTCTTGCCCAGATACTGATCTACATTCTCCTCCTCACAAGTGAGGGCAAAATTTAGACAGATGTCATAGTATCTTTCTACTGTTCTCCACTTCCACTCGTGAGGCAGGCATTATTTTTATCCGCCCTAACCCACTAGAATCAGACTTCACTTTCTTCATTCTGATAAACAGGATACCAAATCCTAGTATCTTGAGAAGAAAGGTTCTCTAATCTAATTCTTTGTCTTTCCTCTTTGTAAGTATTACCATCCTTGGTTGTTTTCTGCCTCACTGTCACAGCTTATGACATGTACATGAAGGATGATAGTTAAAATGTTTTCATCCCACTGAACCTCTCCTGGATGGATGTTGATATCCTCATAAAGATACCAGAATTTTTCTTTCCCTCTGTGCTTGTGCAAAGCCATCTGTAGTGACAAAATAGCATTGCAAAGACATCAGTGTACTGAACATTTCATCCAGCTCTATGTGCAAAAACTAAATGTCAGGTGCCAGATTTATGACTCCACAGGATATAAATATTCCCTCTCTGGAAAGGTCACACAAGATTATCATCAATATATGAAGCAGACACTGACAGCAGTGTCCGTTTCAGTATCTTCAGTTGTTTGTAGATCTATAATTTGCTGTGCAGTTGTTTTACAACCACCATAATGATTAGTCAATATGGGGTAACATTATTTTCTGATTCTACAGTAATGGTCTTTCATGGACGTCAAATCACAGCTTTGCCATGACAGAGCAATTTCCTCTGAAAATGGCTTCTTATTTCTGGGTGTATAGAGCTGATTTCTTGTACTTTATGTATGGAAGTTCAGGAGGGGTCTTTAATCCCTACTTTGCAGGATTCATTCCCCCCATTAGAGTTCTCTAGAATTTGTTAATTATTGCTTGGCTGTTACTCACCATGAGAAAGCTTTTTTTGTTTGATTCTTTGGTTGTTTGTTTTTTTTCCCCCCTTTTTAAAATTTAATTAATAACACTTTCTAAAAAATTATACCTGATTCTAATTCATCCTTGAAGATTCACACTGGATTGCCTTATTGGTCTGATGAAGTCTTACTGCTTCTGCTTTGATTTTGACGTCACATCCAGATGTTCTCCTGCCTAGAATAATTCATCTTTATATGTTCTAGGACTGAGGACGTTCTCTGATCCCACACCTTTTCCACATAAAATTTTGGCAAAATCCTTCCTTGACTTGTTTCAATTGCATCTGATGCTACCATAGCTCTCTGCAGCAAGGCACTTTCCACACTTCCATGCCATCTGTCTCAGTAAACGTAACTTCTCCAAGCATGGACTCCTGTCATTTGTACATAGTGGGAGGGAAGCTAACTCCTGACTAGTCTTGGTTACTCATCCTTTGAGGATTTCCATTCTTGCCTTTATGTATTTGTATGTTAAAACTGATTTAAGTTTAGATTCCTCTTTCAGATTAGTCTTTCAAATGTTCTCCCCTACACCAGTTTCCTTAGAATGCCCATATTATGTGACAAGAACTATTCACAATGTACAGAATATCTACTCCTTCATACTTGCTTTGGACACTTTTAAGGATCTGTAAAAACACTACAGTATTTTCAGTTAATATTTCTAATTCCCAATACTGAAGCAAAGGCAAGCTTTAGGGAAACACACTTTCCTTTACAGTCCCCTTTTCTTTGCACAGTGAGATCTATGACCTCAGAATGCCATGTCCACTGAATTTTCATTTTGGTTTTTCTCTGATGCAAAATTCAGACATCTCAGTACTTCAGATATGCCAGCACTTCAGTGCAGCAATGAAAAGTGCTGCAGTAAGCACAACTGTAAGAAACAGAGCTTTCATGTGAGTACAGCAGTCTCAGACTCAGCTGTTTCCAGCTACATCAAAAACAACTTCAATTATGCCCTTAGTCCACACTAATATATGTCCTTCATGAAAACCGTTCTTTTTTCAGTTCTGCTATAACCTTCGTTATCTTTCCCTAAGAAAGAAAAAGTCTGTTAGAACTGAGAATGCATATCAGAAATGTAAGATAAAGCACATGATAGAAAAACTGTAATTGTTTCAATAAACCCAAAAGTCAATGTGAAGGTTAAACTGCAAAGAAATTCAAGTATGTAAAGGGAGAAACACACAGCATAATTCCCATGCAATCTAAATTCTTGTACTGTAGTAATACCACAAAGAAACCATTCGGTTTCTGTTAAGATTTTCAGAGCTTGTGATTCCAAATCTCGTGAAACTGATTTTTTGAACATATTGTCTTCTTTTTTCTTGCTAGTTTCACACTAGTGAAAGATAATTCGCACATTTCTTTACCTTGGCATGCCTCAAAACAGAGTGAAGAATGCCAATGTTTTTGTGAAAGTACACATTTAACCCCTCCAGCACTAGTTTCCATTAGCATTTGAAAGAATGCCTTCTAAGCAATCACAAATGCAAGACAAAAGTTTATAGGCAGATGATGATGATTATGATTATTAATATTATGCGAACTACTTTTCCCCTAAATTTAGGAGATTTGCAGACATGTAAGCTGTGTCTGTAGGCAGAGGCTGCAAGCCTAAAACTGAAATAGATGATGGGAACAAGCAACTTATATGTAAATTTGTATCTGTCTTACAAAGTAGTTTTGTAGAAGCTGATTTACTGAACAGAATACTTGGTGCCATGGGCTCTGTGTCCACACGGCATGCATTTAAAAGGCTCCTTTGGATTCGTTTTAGTGTGGTCCAGAAAATGGAAGACCCTAGGTATTAAAATGCACTCCCGCAGTTCATCTTCTGGTTTGCTTTTATTCTTTAGGAATACATGGTATGAGTTCCGAGTTCATGCCTTGCTGCGGATCAAGCACCATAAGTGGAGATGATTCAGGTATCCTATTAAAAAGTGTCCGCCCCATCTACACTAAGATGATCACACAAGTGCCTGCTAACTCACCCCATTGATTGATCTAATTAGGTTGAGCTTACAGTAACACTTCCCATCTTCACTTCTATGGCTCTGTATGCCTGAAAGTTCCTCTCCATCTCCCCCCACTCTTTGTTCCCTCAGCTTGTGCAGTAAGACATAACCTTTCCCTACAAATACTCCCAGTTTTCTATACTTAGGCCCTCACGTCTCCAGCACTGCTATTTGCTAAATGTATGCATGTTTATTCAACCATTCAACTAAGGAAGACAGGAACCAGCTACCTACATGTACTGCCCTCTGTCTAGTTAATTTACTGGTTCCTACTAATAGAAATATGGCCAGAAATTAAAAATTTTCTTACCTGAAAGGATAATTGGCATTCTTGCAATAATCAGCCCATAGGTTTGGAAGTGCATGGCCATCTTGTTGTAGAAATTGTTGATTGTCACTGGCTACAAGAGCAATTTTTTTTTTTTTTTTGGTTCCTAAAAGCTTCAAATTAGAGGGCAGAAATGGATTGCATCATTTACTTCCTACATATCAAGCTTCTTTTTTCCATTATTTTTCTTCCTGAATGGGTAAAAAGATTGTATTTTACCTTGTGAAGTATGGGCAGTTTTCTCTCACAAAGGAAGCTCAATGAAACAGCAAAGAAAACTTCTGCAGGACTCATTTATTACCCTAGGCAACATGGGAACAGCTGAAAAGCACAACTAGGTAACTCCAGCACAAATGTACTAATGCATGAGTAGAGTATCATCAGAGCAGTATTGTATGGATGTTTAGAGACTGGGGAAAAGGTACTGCCCATTGTTTCAATTTGATTTTGTACACTATTTAATATGTAACATAATGCATTTTGGTTATCTGTGCTTCTTCTATCCTGTTGTACTAAGATACTTTTCCTTTACATTACCATTCCCCCTCCTGGCCATAGCTGTCCCATTGCTCCTAATGGAAGGAGCAGAAGGGGTGCAGCAGGCTGAGTGTGGGAAGCATGTATTTGACAGAATTCTCTTCCGGACTGCTCCAGCACTCCCCCTCACTCCACTGTTCTGGCTTTGTGGCTTGGGTTTTTTTTGTTTTTTCTGCTTTTCATGATAAGCCAAATTCTCTGTGTAGAAGGGCTGTGGGTGTATTGTGCTTGATCTGGCAGTATGAGTGTAGAATAAAAACAATCTAAAAGGTTTTTATACCTTTATAGGAAAGACCCATTAAATTTTGTGAATATCACATCTGATGATGCAAGCATGGGTTTGGGGAGGTTGCTAAATAACAAAGGGTGCTGAAGTAGCAGAACATATGAGGTACTTGACTACAAAGCAGGTACATCTTACCCACTCTGTAAGAAAGCCTCAAAATTTAAAAGATAAAATCTATGGCCTGAAAGTACAAAATTGTCATTTTAACAAAAATGTGATATTAAATTTATTTTAAAGAGACTGTCTATATTAGCTTGTTCTTAGAACTACATCAGTGAAGTACTAGTGTAGTTGCTGGCCTTTGTTAACCTAACATGCCCTATCAGGCTGTGTTACCTCTCCATCTTGCACTAGTGGAGTACATAGTGTGACCCTTCCCTAAAAACTGAAAACCAAAGAGATTAATGTGAAGGGTGTGCACATCTTGCTGCATATGTTTCTCTTCAGTTGAAGCTGTGAATTTAAACAGTCAAGTAGGTTTTGGGGTTTTTTTAAAGGAGACAGTGTCTTCTATATTATTTGTACAGACTAGCAGTAACACAGTATAGACCTAAACCAGCTATCCAGATTTAGTTTGTTGCATTTGTAGTACTAGAGATCTGGATGAATACTGGTTCCACTTGGTCAACTAAACATGCTCACCAAGACAGGGAGATCAATAAAGCAAAAAAAACCACATCCAAACCAAACCAAATAAACAAAGAAACAATCTTTTATTTCAATTTGCAGTATTTTGACATCCATCAACAATAACAAACATAAGCTTCATCAGATTTAAGTATTCTCTGAAAGAATTTCAAATATTGTGTATGACACCCTTTGACCTAAAAAGCCTAAACCAATCACAATAATTAAGTTTTCAGAAATTGACTATTATTCCCAATATTTGATTCATTTACTATCAGCAAGTTGAGCTGAAATTGGAATCTATAAAGAGTAAAAGCTGCCATCTCATAAGAAATTCTGGCAATTCAATATTTTGTTTAATCTAATACTTCTTTCTTTCTTTCTTTCTTTCTTTCTTTCTTTCTTTCTTTCTTTCTTTCTTTCTTTCTTTCTTTCTTAATGCCAGTGAGTATTGCAAAGTATCCCACTTTGACATTTTTGAATGAAAGTAATTTTTTTCCAATTCAAAATATTTCATTTTACCTAGTATAGACTCAAAACTCTCAAACCCCTTAGATCTCTTTCATGCCGTTGATGGTCTTCAGACTTCCGACAAGGAACAGCAAGAATCAGCACGTTACTAACAATGATACAGAAGCAGTCTGAGAACCATTTATGCCTCTGATCTCAGCACATTTGGAGAAGAAGTGCAAATGTTGTGATCCATCACAAACATAGCCTGCCACTAATGCATAGATGTGATTCAATCAGCTCCAAAACTACAGTGGATCCTGACAGATAAAGTCCTGGGATAGAAGGCACCACAGCTCTAGTTCTCATGAGATACTTGTTCAAACAGAAACAAATGACTGACAGACTGATCCAAATGAAAACATTTGAGGTATATCGGGTCAAAAGATTTAACTTGCTTTCCACTGGGACTTGAAGAAATTTTTAAATTACTTTTTTAAATTTAAGAAAATTTAATAAATTCTGTTGTCTGAGAAACCTAGTTTTGCCTAATTGATACTTTCTGCTTTAAATAACTACATATTAATTTTTCAACTCATTTAGAGTTTGACAATGCTTGAGGTTGAAAAGAAGACAGGAATACAGCCAAGAAAAAAGAATATTCTTTCTTCCAGTTTCATTATTAGCTCCAGTTTGTATTATAATCAGACAGAAATCAAGTGAATTTTTGGCAAAATCTGAGGAAAGTAGGCTACCTGAAACCTTGAGCTTCAAGAGGGGAAGTAGGCAGGGAACCAGTCACATGTTTCCAGGCTTCAGGGCCTGCCTTCTTTCTTGGCAAAGGCAAAAAGAGATTGTTTCCAAAACACTGACAAAACCCCTCAGAATCCATGCTCAGATCATGAAGTTATGCTGGCATTTTCTTGACTATGTTTATAAGTAGTGATCATTTTACATAAAGATATGCCAAGAATCACTGGAAATTACTTGGGCAAAGTACCACAGGAACAGCTTATAATATTTTAAGAAATGTCTTTGCATCAGTTACCAGAAGCTCACTGCAGGAAAAGAACTCTGGAGGAATTAGGGCTTCAAGTAATGCTTTTATCACACTCTCAAAAGGGAAACAGAAGGTGACTCCATCTTATGATGCCCTGAGATACTAAGTCTGGATGGATGAGCTACAGAGAAGGCTCTAAGCAGATGTGCAGCCAGAAACAAATTAATCCTCTCACAAGAGAGTTAAGGTTGTCTAACCTTCAACTCCATCCAACAATTTGTTTTCTTAACTGTTTGCATCTGGTTTTAGCCATTTTCTGTTATATTCATTTATACTGTTTAGTTTTCCAGGTTTTCAAGAAAGGAAAAAAACAATGATGGCAGAGAGTGATTTTTGCTTTGGGAAGTCCTTATAGCTGTATGATTTAGCCAAAAATGAAAGCACATTCTCCTCTAAAAACACAGAATGCCCTTAAGTTTACCATGACCTCACTGGAAGGTAGGATTTGTTTAATGCATTGACAAATAGCCCCCAAACTTCCATGAAATGACACAAAAGGCTGAGCTCGGCTGCCTGACAGCTCTGTTGTGAAACACAACTCTGTTATGCTTTCTGCCACATGTGAAGCCATACAGGGACAGGATGAAATGAACACACAAACAGATTAAAGAGTAAAGAGCATATATCAAGTAGATAGCCTCAGCACTCCGAGCTATATTGTTTTTTTCTTTGCCCTCACTCTTGTGTAAGTTTTTTTTTGCCGTAACATTGAGCCATCTCCTTTGAATGCATCAGCACCCTGAGCAATTACAAACAGATAAACCCCTGAGCACTGCTCACCCCAAAAAGCCACATCTGTTTCAGTCACTATGCAGCCACAAATGAGCAACAACACAATTATAACATAGCTCATAACAAGTGAAATTCAAAATGCTGCTTACATTGCTGCTTGCAGTGATAACAAAATTATGAGAGCAACAACAAACACTGAAACCACTCAAGCAAAAAAAGTAGAATACATGTTAGGTTTTTGTGGCAGCCACATCCTAGTGCTTTCTCCAGGCTTTCTTCCTCCCTTGATGTAATTTTTCCCTTTGACCACATCTCACTTTACATCAAAAAAAAAGTCATTCTTTCTTGTAGAATGTGCAAATTGGATATATGCTATGAGATGAAGAAGGGTAGAGGTAACATGAATCTTAAACTGACATATAAAAGAAGAACTGGAAAAAGAAAGTTAACCCAAATAATCTACTCGCACATATTCAGAAATCTTTGAAGAGCTATGTGCATATTGCAAGTTGCAGCAGGCCTTCAGGCAGCTTTAATTTGCATGAATGGCTGTAGCACAGAAGTGAAGGGCTGGATGACTGGACGACCTTGGCAGCATTCAGAGGGTCACTGAAATGCAGTTTCTTCAGTCAGGCTCAGAGGAGTTTCTTTGATAGGATATATACCAGTGTTTTCTTTATATAGATTTTTCTGTTCTTTGGCAAACGTAATTACAAATGTAGTAAAGCTGTAGTACTCTCAGTTTAACTTCTGTTTCAAACATTTTGATATTTCTCTCTCTGGATGTTATTTCACTGTATTCTATTAAAAGAATGTATATTGAGATTTTAACAGTATTTTGGGATACTTAGCAGGCCATTGCTACTTATCATGCTGTTAGTCAACATAAGTTGTGTTTCTTACGAGATTTTGATTAATTATCATAAAACCAGCATGCCCCTTTCCCTCCCACTTCTGAGACAGAGCAGCAGAAAAAGTGCAGATAGTGTGCTTTAGGCAGCAAAAGTGGCAGCATCAACAGTTAGATACCTATTTCCTAATTAATTCAAACAGTGGATGTTCACTACCCCGATTAAGTCTATTGCAATTTGGCTGAATACCATTAAACTTAACATAGTTATCACTATGCTTTTACTACAGCTAAAGAAATCAAGCCATACATGAAAATACCTTCCTAATGAAAAATAAATAAAGATTTTAAAATACTAGGGGGACAATGAATATCCCTAAAATTTATACGCAAACTCAGTAAGCTTCTATGAAGAAAACACCTGAATTCCTAAGTTAACAATGAAGAGCTATTTCTTTCCTTGGTGTAGTTCAAGTTTGCATTTAGATCAGTGTGTCTCATGGCCAGGAGGATGGGTAGGACAAGTGCAGGAGTCAATAAAGATTATAAAATAACACAAGCTAAAATGCAAAACACATACAGAGCTATTCCACTGCTCCAACACATTTCGTCTTCTTAAAATACCTGAGCATAGCAAAGATGAGACTATAAGATGTCAAGATGGAGAGAAAAAGGTCTTTGTTATACTGAACTTCGCTTAATTTTACTGACCCAGCAATAATATCACAGAGGCTGATACACTCATTCTTGGTTTGTAGATTACTGCACCTCATACTCAGAAATGGAGACAAGCTTCTTAAAAAGTTTCCATTTAGTACAAAACAGTACAGTTTAACTGCACTACATTGTGCTTGGAAAAATGGATTGTCACAGACACATCACTTTTGCATTCTCTTTGTGCTATTTCCTTCTGAATTCAGAGTCCAGTTCAAGGTCTGTGTCCTGCTATTCATAGCCCTAGGAAATAATTCTTTTGTGTAAGGGGCCATTCTGGTTGAGTAATCTTAGAGAGCTGAAAACCACAAAAGTAGACTTGATGAAAACTAATAAAATGTAGCAGGAAAATTTTGATCCATATTCATTGCTAAAAAATCTCTAAAAATTGAAATTGGAAAAAGTCCCTTCCTCATATCCATCAGAAGGCATTTCTTCCTTTAGAAGTGACTGCAAAATATGCCTGGTCTAAGTCCACCACAAAGGAGAACAGCAAAGCTGCATCCCACATTGAAACAGTGAATGTTGTAATATTTAAACAAGAAGAAAAGGAGTTGGAATTTCTCACCACTTTTTGTAGGACTCAGGTTCAAATTAGAATATGTAAATGTAAGTGTCTAGTTTTGAGTAATGCATCTAAACTCTGATTATAGCCCTTGGGAAGCTGGTACAGCCAGTGGAGCATGGACAGAGATTCCAGGCTCTACTGCTATCTTGTTGAGCATCATTTTGAAAAATCCACATGAGTAATTCTGTAACATATTCTCTCAGCTTAGAAAATCCCCTAACAAATATAAAAGTGCTATTTATTTTGATAGATCCTCCCATCACAAATTAGAATTAGGCTATTCATTAATTCTGCTGTTTCTCAAAGTCTTTCAGTTTTACAGCATATCTGACATATTTTCTCCATAAAACTCCAGGTTTTGTATTCTGTTAAAGCCATCAATGTCTTATAACTCTCTTTGAAAAAAAACCCCTAATTTTGGTATGAAAACCAAAATGAAAATATGAACAATACACAAAATAGAAGAGACAGAATACAGTCATTATATAAAGACATGTCATCAGCTTTGGTAAAGATTTCAAATATCAGTATTTACAATTACCAGTGCGGGTCCTCCTTCATCCCAAAAGCTCCAGTAATTCAATGTGTCATGGCCATGAAAGTCCCCTGTATTTCCAAGGCATCTTAGTTTACCTTCCATGTCCACTTGTCACAGATGCCTCCTCAGTATTGTCTGGTTCAAGAGCACAGGTTATCAATAATATTTTTTGTAACTACCTGTATAAATTCTGATGACAAATTATTCCCTGGGTGATGTGGGAGAAACTTGAATATTTGATCTGAACATAAGTTACAGATTGTACCTAGCTCAGATTTCATGTTCAGCAAAAGCTGGCAGCTTCTTTTCACCTACATGTTTAAGAATAATGTTCTGCATTTGATTAGGAAGCACTTCAGCATACATGAGCTTTACTGTCCTTTCTTAAACTTTTTTATAATCTCATGCACTCCTCTATATTTTTTGGTTTATATTAATTATATTTTCCATTGTGGGGAGGTAAAGAAGCAACTTCTTTTTTTTTTTTTTTTAATCTTTTTATAATACTTTCTTTACCTGTGTTTTCTTCATAAGGAAGTCAGGATTACTCTTGTTAGTAAGTAATTATTTTCACAATAATCATGATTTACAATGTCACTGCAATGTTTTCCAGAATGAGAGGCAAGCAACAAATTCTGAAATACTCTTTTTGAAGCATTTTTTTAAACCAAACTTTTCAATTTTGTTTTAATTACTTTCTGCCCAGATTTTTAACCAAGGTCAAAGTACCACTGATTGTTTAAAGCTGTCTACAGATATTTTCAGTATTTGTCTCACAGAAGATGTGTTTTCTCCTTTCTGATTTCAAACTTTAAAGTCAAGAGAAATGTAGATCCACAGAATGTTAAGGGTTGGAAGGGACCTTAAAGATCATCTACTCCCAACTCCCCCTGCCATGGGCAGGGACAGCTCCCACTAGACCAGGTTGCTCAAGGCCTTGTCCAAACTAGCCTTGAACTTCATGAATACAACTTCCTAAGTTGTATTCTCTGAAAAGCTCTGCTTTGAGGTCTATCTAAAATACTGCCTGGTTCATACATCTTTTGTAGGAGGATCTGTCAAGGAAAAATTCTCTGGATAAGTAAAAATCTCCCTAATCTTACGTGCTACTCAAATGATCTCTTGCTAAAACTGTAAACTAAACAGAATAATTTCGTTTGCTATTGTATTTGGTGGCAGTTGTACCATCATGAGTGAACCACCTAATTATATAAACAGCCATGATATTTCTGGGTCAGTTGACAATTGCATTTGGAGGCACAGGAGTCCCAAGGAGTATCTGAAAGCCATAACTGGCAAAAGCTACATCTGCAATATTTCTCTATTTAACTTAAGGGGCAATGATTCAGTCATTCAACATTTGTCCACCAATCAACCAAAGACCAAGTCATTACTTTAAGCCTCTGGACTTAATATGCAGCTGTGATTTTGTTCCTTCACAAACTAAGCGGCATTTTTTTCCAGACTATTCTCAGCTTTTATTACACAATAGAAAGGCTTTTTAGAAAGATTATAAAACCAGAAATTCACAAATATATTAAAAATCCTCACCCTTATAAAATATGAGACTTGAACAAATAAGAAAAAGTAAATAGTGTGATGAGGATAAGTTTAAGCTTTTAATGTATACATATTACTAAGTTGAACAGCTAAAATTCTGTTTTCTCACAGACATTTCTAGTTCCTTCTTCAGAATTATTTCTCCTTTGCTGCTTTTTTATGTTTAAATGAGAAGAAAATCAGAGCCTTTTTTTTTTTTTTTAAATTTCAGCACAACGTTCTTTATTCAGAAGATCTACTGCAGAGATAGAATAACAATTCACCTGTTTTTTTTTCAGATGGGGAGTGATTTCTACAGGGTTACAGTATAGAAAGGGCCAGCTTTCACTCCAGTGTGAAAAATGTAGGGTATCTGTCAACAAAAACAGCTCAGAAGAATCTGTGATCTGCTGAATCTCAAGCTGGCATTTGTCATGCTGCTCTTTCTGCAGCTACATTCTATTGCTACAGCCTAATCCTGTCCTTGATTTCTCCCTGTTAAGTACTGCTGACAGGAATTTATGGCATTATAAGATATCAAAACCATAAGGATGGAAGATGAAATATTTCATGCAATTTTGCATTTGCAGCACACTTTATTTCACTGTTTTTAGTAGGTACTAATGGCACAAACATGAAAAATCCATTAATTTGGATACAAATAATGCAGTATTTACTCATCAATCTCTGTTAAAGTTTGCTTGCTTAAGGATTAAATTTAGTCCTTACACTTCAAAATAAATAGAGAACCCCCCCTGCTTTCTTCCCTCTACTAAAAGCTTTCAGTTGTAGCACTTGGAGAAAAAGACACATAAAGCCCATAAATGAGTCAGACCAAACTGCCACTTTAATCAGACTTGTAGCACTTGGCTGTGAAGCACTACGAGAAAAAGTAAGAAAAACTGAAACACCCTTAAGGATAATTGCACAAGCCAGGACTACCATCATACAGAGAATAAATATTGGAAAAACAATAATCTAGAAAGGCTGATGCTAAGAGAATTAAATTAAATACCCACAGAAGTTAATTACTGGGAAAGAAAAAAAAGTCTATTCGAAGGAGCAAAAGAGAAGATAGACAAATAAACCTGCTACCTAATAAACTTGATTCCAACTATTCCTTCTCTTATTCCCCATATAGTGTAAATTACAGTGGGTACTCTGACAGGAGTAGATTCACAGTACTGCAAGAAAAATAAAAATGTAGCCCACACTTTGTCTACTTTATTGAATTTCATCTGTGTCTGTTTATTGGAATTCTTGGTAAGAACCCCAGTGTTGCAGATTAGAAAATGACAGTTTTCTTATTCCTTTTTTCTCATTTCAACACTATTCTTTGTAGAAGCCATCCAGTGCACTGACAGTCCTCTCTACAGGCAGTAAAGTGACAAAAGCAGTTGTGGCATTCATCTGGTTCCTTCTCCATACAGGCAAAACCCACCCCATTCTGGATTATAGGTAGTTATTTAGAATTTCACACAAAGACAAGACAAATATGAGATGACATGAGAGGATTCTCTAAGGAGAGGGCTGAAGAGTATAAATTGCCTGTACTTCAGCTTCAATTGATGCTTCTCCTGCTTTTGGAAGAAGGACACCTATTCCACAGCAGTAGTTGGAATTAGCCCAAAGAATGTGAAATGGAGTATGAGAGATGAAGTGATGCTACCCAGAAGACTATCACACATTGAGGAGTTAGTGATCCATGAAACAGGCTGTGCTGTCCAGTACTACACTGCATGGACAGCATGGCCTCAGGCCTGTGTTTTGTTACTTTTTCCTTGGCTGTAGGATAAACTGAGAGGGCTGATTGTAACAGAGGAGGCTGCAGGCAGCTCACATTTGGTACTCGTGATTATATCACTTGTGTGACCTTCTCTTTGCCTTAAAGTGAACCTGCATGTTCTTATGCAAAAGTCCATTTCTTTCATGGTAGAAGTTATGAACACAGTAGTTTGCCTCCCAAGAAGAGGCCAGAAGACCAAAAAACACTGCAGTGCTGGTGAAATTCTGTGTGGTGTGCTCAGACCAGCAGTGCATCCTGTGACACTGCACACCTTGGAGTTCTCACATGGGAAGGACCACGAGGTTATCTGCAGTCTTTTAACTTACTCCGTTAGCTCCCATAAGTGGTACTTTCAGCAACACCTTATAGAGCCTGAGTCCACTTCTTACTGGGATCATAATGAACACTGCTACTAATGGGGTCTAACACAAAAGCCATATAGATTTGGAGTTAAATTGCTCTGAACACTAAAAATCTTGTTACAGTTCTGGTAATATCATAGATCTCAGTGCTGCAAAAATATATTTTCTGCTTTAAAAAGTCTGTTATTAAATTGATACACATTTCACAAATTTACAAACTTTCATTATAATTCCAATGCTCAATTGTTTTCAGAAGCATCTTAATTAAATATCTAAAGGTTATTTCTTTGATGGCCAATTTTAGATTAATTGAATTAAATAAATATATTTTGGAGAGCTGAAATGAGCTATAAAGATTAACATAGAAAAACCTTAAATGCTTTTCACCAAACTATTTCAGCGCAGCCCTATGCCTTCAAAACTACTGCAAGAGATACAATATTCTATCATGCTATTGAACACAGACTGTATCATGTGATCCATGATACATGGATGGGGGAACATGTGCATGTCCCATGACTTGAAGTCAACAAGGCACCCTTTGACACTGACTCCTGTGGTACAGCCAAATACTGAAATGTGGACTGGATAAGTGGATAAAAAGAGAAATTGGCTGGAATGTTGACTTCATAGCGTTGCCATTATAAGCACCAAGTTCAGCTGGCAGCTGGCTAACTAGATGCATCTCTGGGATTGACAGCACGGCAAACACATTTGGGCGGGACAGAGTTCACTCTTAAAATGTTTACAGACAACACCAAAGACAGAGACAGACTTAGAGGTGGACAGTAATATGAGAGATGACAGACACAGGCTGCAACATAGAATCATCGATTTCTAGAGCGGTTTGTGTTGGCAGGGAGCTTCAGAGATCATCTATTTCAACTCCCCTACCATGGTCAAGGATATCTTTGACTAGATCAGGTCATTCACCATCCCATCGAACCTGGCCTTGAACACTTCCATATATGAGGCATCCACAACTTCCCTAGGCAACCTATCACAAAGAAATCTGTAATTTCTCTGGGAAATTTCTCTGGACAACCAGCATATCACCACCCTCATCATCAAAAATTTCTTAATTTTATCCAATCTAAATCTACCCTCTTTCAGTTTAAAACCATTGTTCTTTACCCTGCCTCTACAGGCCTTGGTAATGAGAGTTTCTCTATCTCTTACAAAACCCTTTTAAATATTGAAAGGCTGTAATTAGGTATCCCCTGAGTCTTCTCCTGGCTAACAACTTCAACTCTCTCAGGTCTACTTCATGGGAAATATGGATGATTCTAACTTCATGTACAAATTCACCATGAGTGTGGGCAAGCACTGTATCCAGATGTGTGGCAGAGATGCACCTTTGGAGATAATAAAAACTCAGCTGTAAAAGTCTCTGAGCAACTTGATATAATCTGTCTCCCTGGGTGGAGAAACAATAAATATTTAACATGTCTAAAACCTAAATCTTCCACAGCTTACAGTGCACCTGGAAAATGAATTCTCTTGTCATCCTATCAATGATTCAAATATCTCAAATATATTTCCTGTCTTTTAACAGAATGTGAAAGAGAAAACATTTAAAATTTTCAGAAAGCATTTTTTTTAAATTTGGTCTAGGTCATTTGGTTATGACCTTTAAAAAAATTGTTTCACTAGGATTAGCTTATTTTTCAAAATGTCATTTGTTGGTGAAAAAAGTGAGGCCTTTCATTTTGAAAAGGTCAAAAAGCTTTGACCTTTTCAAAACTCTTATAAGAAAAAAAAACTGTCAAAAAGTTTGTTTTGTGAATAGCTGATTGTAGTTGTTACAACGAAACAAGTCCAGACCCACTGCTTGTGTTAAAAACTTTACAGCATGGTTTTCAGTAAAGACACATGGGCTGACTAAAAAATGTTGACTCTCACCTTTCTTCTGCCTGCTTAAAGCAAAATTTAATTTGCCTTCATGAACAGCAGTAATCTACCAGGACACAACAATTAAATCTCAGCAATTAACATAGTTCTACTTCCAACCATAATTGGAAATAACAAATAGTAATAAAAATGCATATAATTGTAAATATTTAAATATTTTTAATACTGCATATTAGGTATAAAGAAAAGAAACAAAAATGTTTCTTGCTCCACAACAGTGAGCATTCCTGCCTGACCATGTTTTTCTCAGCCTGTCAGAATTGCAGCACCTCTGGGCATGACATTTCTCTTGGATGAATATCTCCTCCACAGTTTGTTAGACATTGCATACTGATGCGTTGTTTCCCCAAAGGTGACATCATTACAAGACGTGTTATCTTTTTCATGTTGTCAGAAACACTGTCCAGCTTTTATTTTAAGCAATCTTATCTTTCATTTTAGTTTTTCCTTTCATTTCATAGAGTACTTCTTTTAAGAATAACATTTTGGACATTTATTGGCCCCTTATGCTACTTATTCAAACAAAATTTCATATCTCTTCTGATTCTGGAACACCAGGAACAAATTCTCCACATTTTAACTAATTAATCCTTTTTATTTTTTAAGGCCATTTTCTGATTTCTCAAAGATAGGCTACAGCAACTTATTAGTTCATGGGTCACACTAGTAAGCTACTTTGATTGAGGCAGACTCCAAACTACTGAAACATTCTAAACATCCATATTCTGACCTAGGTTGTAAATTCCATTTCTGAGTTACAGATTCATAATGAAATAAAAGTAAACAATATTTAGGTAATATCATTCAAATCTGCAAACTGCATCTGTGAAGATGAATTTTTGTTCATTTGTACACTTTCCAATTCTTTCTGAAGTCACTGAACTATGCATAAGCCCATAACACTCTTTTGGACTGAAGTATAACGATTTAAAATTGTAAAGCATTGTCATATATGAAATGAATTCTTGGGAACTTCTTTGACAAACGTGATAACGTTTTAGCAACATTACCTCAACTATCAAACTGCATGAATCACTTGTAAGAGGAGAGTAAGGCGCATTTGCCTGGCTCACTGTAGACCATATTAAGAGAAATAAGAATCTGAATTCCTTGTGCCCTCATATAGCAAGGCAGAAGTGCGTGTAGGACAGTGATTCACAATGCCTAAAGTCCTAAAACAGCAGATGATGTGAATAACTTCAACTTGCATAGCAAGCAAAGGCAAATTTGGATCAGACACATCCATAACGGACAAGTGCAGTCTAAATTGTCCAGAATAACAGGATCAGATACAATGGATTAAATATATCCAAAACTGATAAATACAAGCCTAAATTGTCCAGAATAATAGAATCAGAATGGGGTAAATCTGGAAAAAATGTCAAATGTCAAAACTGCAAAGGGTTGTCACACTCATTTCTCTACTTTGCTGCCAATATCCCATGATTTTGATTTACAGCTGTCCAGCAGTATCCCTCACTTGAGCAAAAACTGTCAGTTCTATCAGACTACCATATATAATTATAGTGGTATAGTGATTGCCTGACAAACAACAGACTTTTGTGTCTGCAGGCTGTGACAGGGAAACATAAGAAGAGCTATAGGAGGATGCAAGGCTGGAATGTAAGGGTCCTGCAGAGCTCCTCCTGGGAAAGATTGAGCTCCCTAAGGCACCCTAGCCTCTCCTGCCAGTGGCACTGGTGTTCCTGACCTTGTCACCCACAAAGATCACCATAGCAGCCCAGAGAAAGGGTAGATATTCCCAAGTCTAATTGTATAGTAATTTTTAGAGTATTATTCCTAATAGAGTTGTACTGTGTTATGTGGGTACTAAACCTACTCGATTATAGTTGGGAAAAAAAAACCCAACAAAACCTGTTTGGTGTACTTTAATGTGAATGTTCACTTTCCATTTGGGCTAATAATAAATCCTTGTCCCACATATATGTGATGTATTTCCTTCTGCCAAAGACAAGATTTTTGAGCCTCCCAATCATTAACTAATTGGTGCAAATATTTCAATTTTTTTCATTTTTCTTTCTTAGCATACACCAGTTATGAATGATATAGCTATACAGCAACCAAAGCACCAAATCACCACCCTAATGGTTTTCTGAAGGAAACAAGATAAAAAAAAACAAGCAAAACCACCAAATGTACCAAGTGGGAATTCTGCAGAAGTATTACAGCCTTTTTAAAGTCTCTCCCTTTGTATCAGATTTTTAACAGTATTAGCTGTAATATTAACTGCCATGGAAACTGTGACTGCTGCTGCAGTGACATCAGCAGTGGTCAAAATGGTGCTTCAGACAGAGAAATGCAAACACAAGCAATATTCTGCTGCTAGGGGGCTTGTTCTGTTTTGTTTTTCTTGCAGAAATATACCACATAGCTCTGAGATGTTTCAGACTGGCAGAAATCAGTATGATGTAGCCACCAGCTATCAGGGACTTGGCATGGTGTTATCATGGCTACTGCTAAAATCCCTTGCAGATCCATCCGTGGAAGACAACAGCAGCATGAACAGAGCAAAACTCAGCACTTCAGCTCCTTTTTTATTATAAAATCCCAGAGCATCCTGACCCCACCTGGGTGCTGCATCCAGGTTGTCAGCTCAAGAAAGTCATGGACCTCTTGAGCAGGTCCAAAGGAGTGTCACAAAGAATATCTGAAGGCTGGAGCAACTACCCTAGAAAGTCAGGCTGAGAGAGCTGGGATTATTCACCCTGGAGGAAAGAAGGTTTCAGGGGGACCTTATTATCGCTTTCCTGTACCTTAAGGAGGCTTATAAAAAGGCGGGAGAGAAAGTTTTTCTATGCGCAGATAGTTACGTGAAAAGGGGCAAGGGTTCTATACTGAAGAGGGCAGGTTTAGACTAGATACTAGGAAAAAATTCTTTACATGGAGGGTGGTGAGACTTTGGAACAGGTTGCCCAGAGAGGCTGTGCATGCCCCATCCCTGGCAGTGTTCAAGGCTGGCTTGAAAGGGGCTTTGAGCAACTTGATTTAGTGAGAGGCATCCCTGGCCATCGCAGGGATCTTGGAATTAGGTAATCTTTAAGGTCCCTTCCAAGCCTACCCATTCTGTGATTCTAGGATTCTATGATTTTTCATTATATTTGCACTCCGTGTTGTTTCTCTCTTCCTCCCTCCCTGCATCCCAGGGAACAACCTGGGGTACACTGTCACTCCCACCACGGTTGAAGAGCCAACCCTCACAAGCTGGGCACAGCGGTTTATTGCTTCCATCCTATAAGCAACAGTGGGAAACAGAAAAACATCTCTACACCGGCTACTTAAACACAAACAGAAATTAACATCAATCTGACAGCTCCTCCTTTCAAAGTAAATAATTCAGGCTTTGCCTCCATCTACAGAAGATCTCGAAACAGGAACTAAGAGTTGTAAGAGGATAAGGAGAATTTCTGCCTCTTTTGTGTCTGTATGCGTGTGCTGTATTTCAATAGATAGAAGTAAAAACTGTGTTAAAAAAATTTAAAAAAAAAAGAAATGCAACACAAATTCAAACCTGCTTATTGTGACTGAGACCAAGAATAACATTTGCCATTTGCCCTCTTTTTTTTCCCCAAAAAATAACTCTAGCGCAACTTCCAGCTGGGGTTTTAATGCTATGCAGGAGGCCTGATTTGCAACAGCTGCTCTCTCCTCCCAGTCCTCACAGCAGGAATGGTCATTCTATAACCACTGAGCCATAACTCCACAAATCATGCATGAAGGTTGCTCTTTCCATAGTGTTGGCATAAGGCAGGATGCCACAGAAGCATGGTTAACATTTCTCAGCAACGTTCTTAACCTGGTGCTACCTCAGAGTGCATGTCTGCACCAGACAAGGAAGGAGAGACATGAGAGGTTTTCAAATCCTGTGAGCAACTAAGCATCAAACAGAAAGCTTAATATGTGGTCTAAGATTTATTGCTGTTGGAGTTTCAATAAAGGCAGATGTAAGTAGGGATCTCATTGGACACTCATTTCCTCTCAGTTATGGCCCCAATGCAGCCCACAGCAGCTACACTGTGGTTTCTGGGAAAAAAACCTAACTGAATTATCAATATTGTATTTCTCTCAAGAAAGGGCACCTTAAGAAAGTAGCATCTGACTTTTCTTGGTAAACAATGGGGGAACGATCCAATTTACAAATATATAGGAATAAAATTTACTTCTGGGACTAGTAAAATTAAACTGAAATATGTTCCAAATGTTACTTTTGTCACTAATTCCATCTGTCCTACAAATTAAATCCTGAGCTGGGAATACCATAAAAAACTGAACAGGGTGCAAGTCATCAGAAGCTCATTAAAAGAAGTACTTTTTAAGCACATCTTTTACAAGCACTCTGTATTTATGAAGTTGCTATAAACCAAAACAAATGAACATGAGATATTCATGACATGGAATCAATCCCCAGCTACTTTACAAATCAACAAAACAAAAATAAATGGAAGTCATATATCAAACAAATGAATATAATCTAACACTTATTGTTATCTTTCTGTTAATTTGGTATAATAAAATTAATTTCATTATTTGCACTGATTTCCCACAGTCTGCTCCTATATAAAGATTCAGTAGCTGGTTTAGTGTAGTTTTTTTTGAAAGCACAGTATACCGTAATGACTGACAGGATGACAGAAGAGGTTTGACCTGACTACCACGTTCATAATGAAGTTTCTTTACTGATAGAAAAATGCAATTGAAGAGATGTATTACTTCTTTCGAAAGGAATCTTCCATACTTTGAAAGAGTGACCCCGCTAGACATTTTTTTCCCAACACTACCCACCAACAAGGACAAAAAGGAAGGAAGCTATTTGAAAAAAATTATTTTCATGTCGGCTGTTTTTTCAGAACACTGAACCAGGGATGTTTCCTGAAGCTAAAGCAATAGGATTACCTTTTCAAAGTAAAAACACTCTCTATACTAAAAAGACAGCAGAAAATTATTCTTACTTTGAGAGGACTATAAATAACCCCTTGTTTGCTGGCTGAATTCTGATTGTTACTGTAATATATGCTAAAACACATTGTATAAGCAACTGTATTTCTTTACGAGTCAAAATGTCTACAGGCCTTTTGAAAATTCATTATAATTTATAGCTAAACTCTTAATATTAAAATTACAATTCATTGCAGTCAGTGACTGCTTCTTAAACTGTAAAACTGATGAAAAACTGATACTTTTTTGAATAGATATGACATAATATTTCTTAAATTATATAAATGTGTTAAAAATCAGTGCAATTTTGATATATGCAAGTCATTAATCATTGTGTGTAATTAAAATTAATGCAAAAATATTAGTACATACAATCTGCCTAAAATACTTGGAACCAAATTTTATTGGGAAAATGTTTGCTAAGTTATCAATTGCCATATTTTCCTCCAGCATTTCTTCAATTTACTTTACTGAGATTAGGTTTACCTAGCTCAAGGATCATCTTTCTAATATCCTAAGATTTGAGCTATTACATTGCTCAAATATCATGGGAGGAATAAACCACAGAAAGTATGTTATTACATGAGTAACGTGTTGAGCAACAGTAAGAATATTCTTCTTTAAAAATCACATTCCAAACAGCTATAACAGATACCATGTTTTAAAAAAACCTCAACGCCTTAAAATTAAACAGAATAGGTAATTACTGAAAATCCTATGCCCCCAAAAAGAACCAAAAAAGGTTTTGCAAAATGATTATTTTGGAAAACTTTGTTGTACTTTTGTTTTGTGAGTAGTGATCCAAGGTCCATCAAATGGTTTCAGCTTTAAGGTCATCTCCTAAAAATTCACTAACTTCTTACACAGAAAAACTTGCACTAAATTTAATGGAATTTTGCCTGAGTAAGGACCCTCAAGATTCCGACATTAGTGTATTATGCCCCATTTAATAAGTGAGAAAGCAATGACTCAGAAAAATGGTAATAATTTAGTTTGGTCTACTCACTCCTAAATGGCTGAAAATATCTTCCATTTAAAATTATACTTTTCATACAACCTGTGTATTTAGGACTACATTATGACCAATATTAAAAAGGAAAATAAAACTGAACAAGGTGACAAATTCATTCTGGTTTTAGGTTTGCTTTTATGATGTCTTCAACTATAATGAGCAGATCATGGGTACTCCAGATAAAATGGCCATAGCAAAGTAATAGCTCTAAGTTCTCCTTGTTTAAAGAAGCAATATGAAAATACCAGCTCCACCAAGCCATGAAACATGGCCTTGGCATGAAAAATGACCTTGGCACAGTCATGACCACCAGCCAGGTGGCAGAATGATGCAGCACAGATCTCATGACAAAAAAACCACTCAAGGATAGTTGTTTACTATTGGGGTTTATTATTGAGGCAAATCGAGGCTGAACTCTTCTTCTATAATAATCTTCATAATGTTGATTTTCAAAATTTTTCTATTTGTAAACTCTGGAAGGACATTTATAATAGAATATGTATTAGAAGGCATATAATAAAGAGTCTTTCAAATAGAGATGATTTTTTCCCCTCCTTTCTTTACGACATCTGTTTGTGTAAGTTGCCTAGACATTGTGACCTCTCGAGAAGACAGCAGTTCCTTAATTGTCTAAGCATTTATTGTTGCAGCTTTTCAGCAAGCATCCAATTTTGTGGTCAGGATACCAGTGAAAAGAGTATTCAGTATGTCTTTACATAGGATTTCTATAACAGATCTATTAACTCTCATTCTATTGCCTTCAGCAGAAAACTGCTTTCCAGTGGTCATTTTGCAAACTTCCTTCCATGAGTAAATCAAAGCGGTGCTAAGAAAATTACTGAAGAAGTTTTAATTATCTACCACTGATGCACAATACATTAAAAAAGAGGATGTTCAGAACAATTCTGCATACTTGGCATGCAAGAGATGAGGGGGTTTTGTCCAAAGTCTACAGTACAAATATTTTTATTGCACTGATTAAAAAAGAGAAAATGGAATATAAAATGGGTTTAAAAACATTATACGATATTTTTTCTTCTCTAGGTATTATACGGATTTTATTATATAAAGAGTAAAAGCAGATTGAATAATACTGGTGTTTACACTACTATTTATACAATACAGTAATTCAATCATAGATATTTAAACCTAAAGTAATGAAATTCTAGTTCATTCAGGTGACTGAAAGGGCTTCTTGGGTTGCAGATCTTCTGTAACACTACTGAAATTTTTCTTTTGAACCAAAGGGTCTTTAATTCCTTTATGTAAATACAACAGCTTCATCAGGAGGAGTACTTAACACACAATTCAGCCCCATCCCAGACACATCTATACCTGATCATAAGACATTCTAAAAAATGACAGCATATTTTTAAATGCATGTCCTTTTGACCCTGGAACATGCTAAACATTAGACTATTGAAGAAAAATGGGAAGGCATGAGGGTAGCTCCCAGTAAGAAAGTATTAACACCATTTATTTATGTATTTGTGTATTTAATATATTGAAGAAACAGTTAGGTCAGGAAACAATTCAGGACTGAAATCCCCAGAGCATGGTAATGCTTCCCAGTAGTGCTGAGTAAGGTGCTTAAATCTCAAAGAGATATCTAATTTAAGATGTATTTCTGTGTTCAGCATTTCCTACTGGCTAACTCAGAGTCTCCCTGCTCAGAATGATGCTTTTTCTAAACCCTTTTCTGAAACACCAAACTCTGACACACATTCTACAGGAATTCTTTGTATTATAGTAACATAGATTCAGATATCAGCAGGTTACAAGTTAGGTGCTACGGTGCTACACAGCTACATCTCATCCCTGTGTGACTCCACAATGTTACAGAACTCTTTAAATTCTGATTTTTCAGCTGGTATAAACTTGTTCTACTATATCAAGAGAACTATATCAATTTACATGAGTGAAAGGCTGGACCTGATCATGCAATTAAAAGTATGAACTTGTATGAGTCATAATAAGCACTGAATAACAATCCATATATGATTAAGGCCTGAAAACTGACATAAGAACCTTAATTTCCAGACAACCCTAAGTAATAGGCAGGATGAACACCAACTTGACAACATGATTCTTTTCTATATTGCAATTTGTATACAAGGCATAACCAAGACCTCATGAGTGATTTGTACAGCTCACCTCTTAGCCCAAAGAAAAGAGGCATTCTGTGAGAACAGCCCAGTTGGTAGTTGTCCTATTACAGAATTACAAGTGATTTGATTGTGATGCACAATGTAAGTGCTTTGTTCTCATTAAAAATGAACTTGCTGTGGGAGACTTTTATCACTTACTTTACAGGTACCCACTGTGAAAAGCTAAGATATAATGAATATGTAATTTGGATATGTCTTTTATGAAGAAATCCAAAGAATCCAAAATAAAACTTGGGAAGAGCCCCTAGAGTTAGATTTAATTTTGTCTGTTCTACGTACAGTTTTAAATGAGGTGACTTGCCATCTCTGAGCTGTAGCACCTTTACTTGCCAATATTTATGGGATTGCCATGTCATATATTGTGGTATGTGGTGCTATAATACGATAGACAAAGTAGCTCTTACATGTTGTAGCTGGAATCCTATCTCTGCCACAAGAAAATTACAAAATCTATACACATATGGTATAATGTACATGGCATTTCTGTGGGACATTTTTCTTATATCCTTGGCTATCTTATCTGAAGTTGGTTTGTAGGGATGATGCCTGATATTCTAATCATCTGGGCAGGTCCTACAAATGTGTTATTTTAGGAAAAAAAGTAGCACTGACACAGATTACTTCTTTATTTTTTCCTAGGCTGGAATTCTAACACACAAACACACAACTAAAATAAATTAAAAAACACCACCACGCTTCAACTAAAATGCAAAACTGGACAATATTTATTGCTTATAAAACTATGTTTGGGATCTTGTGACCATGGAATATCCCACTTTCAGCATAAGTTATACAACAGCTACTTCCAGTATTAAAAATGGTCATAAATTCAACTTTTAGTCTGTGAAATACAGTATTATAAATATTACACAACTTCACAATTATTTTTATGTGTGCCTCTGAGATGTCTTCAGTTGTACATTTGAAAACTAAGGCATCTGAAGAATTATGGAGTAACAATGGGCAACAGATAATATTTTGTGGTTTTTCTTTTATTTACTTGTTTTTTAAACAATCCTATTTTCATGTCATACACAGAACATACAGAGTGTGAGAAGTGCCAGTGTTGGCAGAAGTCTGTCACAAGTTACATGTGGCTTCCTTGGTCGTTAGTTCTCGAGCCACTCCCATTCAACTATACACACCCATCAAGCCTGCTTATCTGACGAAATGCACACACGTATCTACAATCTTGCATCAAATCTGAAGCACAGCAGAAGGCTTGAGCACATTTAGAGCAAGAGGCAACATGCCATCATGCTATTATATTTTTTCCAGGATCAACAGCATTAATTTTCACTTCTCAAAAGGTCAGAAAAATAATTCTTCTTTTATTTTCAATCACTGACCAATATTTCTGGACAGTGGTGAAATAGAGTCAATTACAATATTTTGATACTCTCTGCTACACTTGAAATTAAACCATTTTAAAAGAAAGTAGAAGTTATTAAAGCAGACAGATTGTCTCCTTCATGGAGCATAAAGCAAAAGACAAAAGCAGAGCAAATCAGACAGAGAACTAACCAGACACACTATGAAAAAATTAGTTTTGTTCTATGTTCAGTGGATTTATCTGTATTTGGAAAGTTAATAGACTCTGTCATAAACAGTTCACTGCATTTAATTCTTTTTAAACACCTCACAGGGACCTACACTTAACAAAACAAAAAGGTACTAGAAGGCCCATGGATTTGAGCACAGGAGCCACTAAAGAAGCTCCTTTTAGGACAAATTCCCTAATCTGTCCAGATTTCCTGTATTAATATGTTCTACTTCCTTAATGACCAAAACATACAGAATGCAGCTCTAAAAAACTGCAGCAAGTTCTTACTCATAAAAAAAGGCTTACCAGTGGCATGAGGGTGGCAGGGGTCCTACCCTGCCTATTTTCCCTTGTGCAGCGGTGTACTACTTTTGGTTTGGAGTCAGGTACTACTTCCTTCAGGTCTAATAGTCCCAATTCACCTCTGCCCTGGTCTTAAATGATCACTTAGCTAAATAAAGTATTTATTCTGAATCTGAGGGAAAATTTCATAGCATTCATGCAGCATTGCAGTGAAGATGATTTCAAACATTATACCAAACCACAAATACATGTGAAGTGCTAAATTATGTCTGGTCAAACTTCATTAGTTAAACAGCTACTAGTTTTGTGTATCTGGAAGTTAGCCAACACTCAAACAACCTCAAGTAGGAAGGGAATAAGGAGTCTCCTCTTTTTCTAAGGCCTCTGCAAATGTAATGCAGAATTGCAGCAGTCCTAGCCAGCACACAAGGGAGTATATGGACTGCTGCCAAGTTCTCTACTCAAGAGCAACACACAAACCAGGAAAGATAAAGAAATGTTGAACAATAGCCCTGCCATGCCCTTGCACTGATAGCCACTGGCCTGCCACGCTAGAGATCACTGCTACATGCCTCCCCTTTCAAAGGGAAGTCACACTACTACCATGCAAAGTGTCTTCTTGTGTCGCAACACTGGAGCAGCACTGTAAATTTAGCTCATGATGATTTACGGGAATCCTTCCAAAAGAAAATAATGGTTTTGCAGCTGGGAAGAACTTTCAATAGCTCGTAAGTGCAAACTTCAAAAGCGTATTACTCACTGAGGTGCCTCAGTGCCACTGGAGGACATGTAGACCTAGCTAATTAGAAGTGTAGCTGGGATGGGTATCTTTAATCTATCTCCATCTATTCACATATTAAAGGGAACAGTAGGGTTTTTCCTTCAAATTAAAAACTGGCATTAAGAAGGCTTTTAAAATTAGTTAAAAGTCCATAGATAACTAAAGTGCTCTATAAATTACTAACGGAAAAGAAACCCATGTTTTCTCACTTATCTTTATAGTTGAGATACATACGCATTACACAAACATTCAAATGTATGAAGTAAAACAGAGGCATCACCAGTATGAATAAGGATGAGGAAATCGAAAATCTGACAGTCATCCTTATACAGGATCAACAGTGTCACTAGGCACTATGTGAGTATAAACTCAGCCAGTTACTTCACTTTTTTTTGATAATTTAACCTGTTATCAAGAGTTTTGGTCCAGTGTTCTTCATTAAGGTATTTGTTATGTATATATAATATTGATAGTGCCTTCTGCAAAATTGTATTTTTTTATATTCACAGGATCTATTTCATATCTTAAGATACCAGTAATATGAACTGTGTAAAAAATTCTATTTACCGTTATATGTTTAATATGCTCAGCTACTTTGCATGAGACATACAGTATCAGAATTCAGAGGTCAGAAAACTTTTATTAAGATGAATAATGGAAAAAAAGGTTTGACAGGATATAATTTGCAAGTGTATAAGATCTCATCATCCATATAACTCCAGTTATTTTTAATCATGAAGATCAAGGATTAATCTGATATTCTTTCATCACATAAGCTTTTATCATATGTTAATAATATAACTTTATGTAATGTTAGATGTTGCAACTCATCAAACAGTAGAAAGATTAAAGAAAGAAAAAGAAACATATGTAGGCCACACAGAAAAAAATATAGATGGAAATAATTAGAAACTACGAGAGTAAACAGACACAAAATATTAAGAACAAACGAATGCCACCAAAAGAAATTTAAACATAAACATGAAAATCTATCGCACACAAAATTAGAATACCCCTGGACAGCACACATTCTTAATGACTTCATAACAAAATAATCATTTTAATTATTAGTTGAGGAGGTCCTCTTACATTGGTTTGCATATGTACAAAATTATTCTTAAAAAGAACCCCAACCTGTTGTGAGGAGGATTTATTAAGAAGTGCAACAAAACAATATGCCCATTAGGAGAAGAGGCTTTGTAAACTCCTAAACTGGGAAAAATAATGGACACTTTTAAATGAAGAAAAAAATGAGAATACAGTATAAATGGGAATAGCAGATGTTATGTGTTTCAAGCACCTCTTAATCATACCCTTGTCTAGGAGCTAATCAGTTAAAAAAAACTTACCTAATTTTATTACATAAATAAGTTCTGTGTAACCATTTCACATGTATTTTTTATTGAAACACTATGCATAAGGACAACGGTGCATCTGATGGGAATATTGTGAATTTTAGAATACCTCAGTGAATTCAAACTGTGTGAGTTTGAAGAAGAATGTTTCTGTGCCTGCCTGCCAGCAAGCAGCAACTGTCAACCAGAGAGAGCCCTTATCTATTTTTTTTTCTGAAGCTGACGATCAAAAGAGAAGATGTAACCTCCTATTGTGAATTACAAGCATACTGCCTTGTACTCCTGCAATTCCCCTGCTGTCTGTAGACTACCATGGCACTGCAACATCTCCTAATATTTGATGCTCTGCTTAACCCTCAGCTACTTAAAGAATTTGAGAGGAACAAATGCAGAAGGAACAAACACCCTCTCTGCAGCCTCACACCATCACAGTCTGTCACATCAGGAGCGTGAAATCATAGTTTCATAGGAAGGGGTGAGACTCTGCAAAGGACCCAAAAGAGGAACATAGGGCTGTACAAATCAGGAGCTTGCATGCATTTGTCACATTCAGCTGCTTAAAACACATCACGCTGCTCACCTCTGGAGCACTGACAAAGAGGGGATGATGACCATGTGGGAGGTAAGATCTTTCTGTCTGCTTGCTTTTGTGAATGGACAGTGGCATGCTCTGCCTTAGTAAAACAGTTCTCAGGATCTGAAGGAACCAAGGGAAAAGCAGTAAAAGCATGAACATGACTTTGAAAGTAATGCCAGATGATCTGACAATAAACAGGTCACTGCATGCCTAACAGGTTGGTGTTTCCTTGGAATGAAGTTTCAGAGAGTAGGACAAAGTTTCTGGGATATAAGTACCCCTTTAGTCCATTCAGAATGAAAATATCAGAAGCTCACAATATTCACATCTTCCTGGTCCCCTCCAAGCAGAAGTTAGCCAAAGTACTAAAGGATAAAGGCTTATATCTCACTTGTTTTCATCTCTGAAACCCCTTATTTTTTGTAGAGGTAACCGTTACTACAAGCTACAGGTTTGGTGGGGATTTTTTCTATTCTGAGTAGATATAGATCAGAATTAGAATGCAACCAACTAAACCAGAATTCCTTAGAATCGTAGAAACAAACAATCATAGCATCATTTGGGTTAGAAAAGACCTCTAAGATCATTGAGTTTAACCATTAAACCAGCACGGCAAAGCCCACCATTAAACCATGTCCCTAAATGAGACATCTACCTGTCTTTTAAATGCCTCCAGGGATGGTGACTCAACCACTTCCCTGTGCAGCCTGTTCAAGTGCTTTACAAGCTTTTCCATGAATAATTTTTTTCTAGTATGTAATTTACAACTCTGCTGGTTCAACTTGAGGCCATTTCCTCTTGTCCTATTGCTTGTAACCTGGGAGAAGAGACTGACCTCCAACTTGCTATGACATCCTTCCATGTAGTTGTAGAGAGCAATAAGGTGTCCCCTAAGCCCACTTTTCAAGTTTTCAGGCTACTCCTCCCAAACTGCATTATCATGTGTCTACTAACTGTCAAAGTGCTTACTCAGCTAGTTTGGTTCTCTCTTCCTGACTAAGCCAAATTATTGCATCACCTGGGCCCAAAATGGAACCACATGCTTGACATAATGGCTTCATCTGAATGGCTAAAAAAACGTATTATATATGTAATACCTTGATTATCAGAGTTCAAGCCTCCAATCACAAACCGTTCCTCAAGCTGGTAGACAAAGATTTGTTACCAAATCTTGTATTACAGAGAATATGTCTACATTTTGAACTAGAAGTCACACTCTTAAATTCCAAGTAATTATTGCATGTTTGCTTCCCAAAGCTATTGATTCCCCATTTTCTCCTTGGTAAATTTAAACTTAAAAAAAAAAATAAATCTATAGCACAGATTCATCATCACTTTCACACCAGCATGATGTCTTTCCTCTCTCAATAGCAATTACTTCAAAACTTTCCCACTGACCTTTTACTAAACCTTTTTGTAACCCACCTCCCAGTGTTTCTTTATCTTCTCCTGAGCTCTGGCAGAAAGAAAAAGTTCCTACATTCACAGGGTTTGCAGTTCATAAACAATTACTTGCTGTGGCCATGTATGCAGTCAAGGGAAATTTATAGCAACAGCATTCCAGAAGTTTAAATATCCTAAGTGGTCTCTATTTGGATAAATGGATTTTCTCATGCCAGACACACAGGGAGTCCTTGTCACTAAATGACAATAATTGTTGTAGGTACTCCTCTCTCTCTCTCTCCCTCTCTCTCTCTCTCCTCTCTCTCCTGTCTGGAGATAGCTCTTAGTTCATCTTTCTTGCTCCTATACTGATGAGTTCCATAATAAATGAGTCTTGTCTGTGTTCTTCATTCAGTGGTTCAATAGCTGATGAGCTGAGATTTACAAGGTAAATTAGAGACAAACAAGAAGAGGTTTCATTCTTGGTAATGCACCTTTGGTCTATTTTTTACATTATCTTTAAGCTTCCCATGCTCATTGGAGAACACAAAGCTGGCAAATACATTTGGGGAGTCTCACAGAGATAGCCACTTAAGGTTACCTACATAAGGTTATCTACAGATTTGTCCCTTCTCTTTTCCTGATCTCTGATAATAGGCTGATGATCTCGAAGCATTGTACAGCCAGCCCACTGTTCCCTTGTTCTTCTTTACCCTCCCTTTTCTGTTTACCTACTTTTTGACAGATTGGTCATATATTGGTCTTTGCCACTCGCCCCACAACAGGAAAGTTAAAATCCTACGGTTCTTATGTAGCACATAAAGACAAGAAAAGTAAGTTCTGTATCAGTTAAAGGAGAATGTGTATTTCTTGTTTCTCTGATTTTATTTTACAGTCCAGGTAGCATAGCTTGCAGTCACAGTGACACAGCCAACCTTCACAATGCCAAGATGGTAATCACATTTAAATGGACCCATTGGTGACCTTAATGGAACCATCTTTTGTTTGTTCCTGTATATAAAGAGATACCTTTCCTCTCAGCTCTTAAGGGAAAGCCCTAAAACTTAATCTGTTTTAAAGGGTTACTTATGCTAAAGATAGCAGATAATTAGGAATAGATACTTCAATAGTGATTACTAATATCATAATACCAAGAATCTTTTTTTTTTCTTTAATAATGGTATAGGTACACAATGTACTTTCAGATTAAATTTACTGTATATCCTGATTCGCTCTAGGCACAGTAATTACCTTGTAGATCACTCTTAACACAAATTGATTTTCTCAGTTTTCTAAGAGTGTGCTCAATCTCATTCCCAAATAAAACACTGTACCTAATCAGAAAGCAGAATTCAGAGGGAAAGCAAGTAAATGATGAATTAGCCAATACTTTTGGAGAGACAGGAGAATGTGAAACTGCCATCAAAGGCAATGGGAACATTTCACTCCCCTTAGGATTCTGGATGTTAGCTATAAAAGCCTTTTAGTTAGCATTTCTCTCAGTGAAAAGATGTAAATCTGATTATAAACAATGTCTCCAATAAAGAAATGGTAACCTCAGTTAATGGAGGCATTGCCAGTAAGCTCTTGGTACTAAGTTACCATTTCTGGTTTGCCTTTTTTTTTTTTTTTTTTCTCCTCATGCTTCTCCTGACTATTTACTTATTTGATAGAAGCTTCTGTTGTTGTGATAAAATCTAGAAATATATAAAACACACAACTATGGCCTGCTCCTCTTTAAGTCTTCAAAGCCTAGCAGCCACACACTAGGAAGAACTGCCAGGAATATCACAAAAGCCACTCAATTTCTGGCATGGATTCAAGCCTTTTTTATGCATCCATTTACACTTCTACAAAAATTCCAAAGATTATCTGCAACTCAACATTTACAGAAATAATAATATTAAAATACCACCTTCTGCTACTCTTGTCACTGCTAATAGGAATAAAAAGTTCCCCAATTAAACACAGCTTTCTAATTAAGGCCACAGTATTATAAATTGCCGCATTGCTTTTCCACAAGAGAAAATAGAGGATTAGAAATTATCCTGGAACAGCCTATTGGTAGTCTAAAGCTGATAAAGGGAAGAAAACAACAATCAAAAAAAAAGGTTAAAATCTTTCACATAACTGTATTTTATTCTGTAAAGAGGATACCATTAAAAACCCAGTGTCTACCAGCAATTACTGCAGTCCAGCATCTGATACAGTACTGCTATGTCATATTTCTGTAGTAATAGAGAAAAAAAAATGCCAAATTTTTACAGAACTCAAGGAATCAGACTCAGTTTAAAGCTTAGACTGTATGAGACTGGCCTGTCTTTTCAATGAATGGAAATACTGACACCACCTAAATTAATCTGAGGACAGACTGAATAGTCAAAACAATACAACTGATCACTGAACATTTTCTTTGTATGATTATACCTTACCAAATCAGGTCACATAACTAACATTCTTACCCCTCCCCAAATCTTCCATTAGTTTTGCTTCGTTTCTCTACAATCTTATCTCCTGAAAGGATTTTCAAGTAAAATTTACTGATAGTGCAGTTTTTCTATTGACTCTTGTTCTTTTAAAGGAAATTAAACTGTACCGAAACCTCCCAACTGCAGATGTTTTACTCTGAGTATATTGCAATTTATAAAAATTGTAAGATGTAGTAGATAAAATAATTCACAGTACTTGAAAATCTGCATACATTTTGTTATTTTCTCATAACTTATAGATTTATCAATGAGGTTCCTAAATGCACATTAAAGTCTGGCATTAGTTTAACTTCTGATTTCCATTTTGCGCATCTTAAAAGCTTCTTAAGAGGTAAAATGGCTCCTGTGAAAATCACCCCATTAGTCTATTGCTCTGATGAACAAGCAAGGCAGGAATAGCCATTTGTCCTCCAAAATAACTTTCTCTAGCCTAGAATAACTGTTTTCTTTGATGACCAGGACTGAGAACAGTGTGACAATCAGGGACAGCTTAGCTTGCTGCAATGACTGGTGAGGTTTCACCTTGCATTTTTGTGGGGTCTCCAAGCTGTTCAGCAGTCACATCCAGAACCTCTGTGGTTTACAGCAGTGGCACAGCATAAAATACCATGATGGAAGCTGTGACAGTTCATCAGCTGACTGACAGGCAGTCCAGTATCTGTGCAGTGCAGGTAGCAAAAAGAGATGGAAGCAGTAATGTCAACATCCATTAAGCTGTCCTCCAGTGTCATTCAGATCCTTAAGCAACCACTCAGCTGTCTGGATCATCCTGCACAGTACAGCCAGCATAAACCTGCCAATTTTAATATGTATCCCAGGAAAACATAAAAGAACTTTTAAGCAGCCCCTCATCTAAAGTGCTCCTATCTTCCCAGAAATTAAATTCAGGAGTGGGAAGCAGGGACAATCTGCTGCAGAATCAGGGGCCATGTTGGTGACAGAAGTGGCAACAATACAGGGTCAAAAGCTCCTCTAAGACACAGCTCTCTCACCCAGCTATTGAAGACTAGCTCTGCTGAATACATTAAGAAGCTTCACTTTTCCACACAGGCTGAGTGTATTTCATGATAGTGTTTTTGATACTTCTAGTAATAGAATGAATTTACTGAAAATGTCTTTTATTTAATACAATAACAAGAGAAATAATGTGCATTTAGGTATTAGGAAGAGGTTTATGTTGGTTATTAGCCAGTAAATGGACAAAACAAAACCAAACTGGAATAAGCAATGAAACTGAGTCATCTCCCTTCTTTTAGTTTGCAGTTCAGGTTCAAAAAGGTGGCAGTTATGTTCCCTAACATAAGGCATGTTAGGGATGTTCCCTAACAGACGCTCACATAAAGTAAATTGCACCAAAATGGTATTTTAGGGTTAAAGTAAGATTTTTTAAATTTGTAATGCAGTGCCACTAAACTTCAACGGCATTTTACCTATCAGTTGCTGTCTTGTCATGACCTTATCCCCACTCAGTTGTGCCATGGATATTTTTGGTGAGCTGCTGACATGCTTGTCAGATCATCTGAGAAGGAGACAGACTCTCCTGATGAAGCACAATCCACCAAAGCTGGTTTTGACTTCCTCCACTCATTTGCTATTTTACGTAGTTTTTTTTCCTGTGCATGAGTTCTTGAAAGAGTGACAGAGTAATTTTGGTGGTGTTGGTGTTTTATTTTTAATTAAGATAAAAAATTCAATTGAATTTATGAAACTTTTTAAAATCTGAGGGGTTTATTTCTGAAGTGCCCTTGTTTAATAAGTTGATAATGCACTTTCAATAAAACCTTCAATTACTTGTACAAACTAAAAAATAATTATTTAACTATAGTATTATTTTCATCAAGTAGGCTGAAAAGATTTCAGTTATGGAAAGAAAGACATTTTCAGTCCTTTTTATAAATTCAACAGAATGGTCTGCAAATGCCACTAAGAATGCTGCAAACATTATTTTTTATAATTAAGACATTCATTTAAAAAAGAGAAAATATCAGCAATTGCAAGAACTAATTATGGTATGTAAAAATTATAGGTGTGGGTTAGGAAAAAAGTACTTGTTACCTCATTTATACATGGCAGCAGATAAAAGCCATTATATTCACTTTTCTGCTGACTAAATTCTTTAAGGCTTTTTTTCCCTGAGATGTATCATGATCTCTGTTTGGATTGGCTTGGTCAGACATCTTTAACCATGGCAACGAGGACACATACAGCTTGAAAGTATAAAGTAGTTACTTATTGCCTAATAGACACCAAAGATAGATCTGATTTAATATGCTAGCAAACTAGGCATTAATATGCTCCCCACATCCAATAAAAAACCCCAGGAGTACTTGCTGGCATGGTGGGCGCCAGGAACAAAAGCTGGTCTCAGCTGGTCTGAAGAGACAAATCTTCCGTATCATCACATTGCATCATTCATCCCATCCAGTCTGCACCAACGATATTGACTGGCAGTCAGACTGATGACACAATTTCCTGTTTTTTCACTCACTGCCATGTACAGGGACATCTTTCCCTAGACCAGGTGACTCAGGGCTCCATCCAGCCTGGCCTTGAACACTTCCAGGGATGAGGCATCCACAACTTTTCTGGGAAACCCGTGCCAGTGCCTCACCACCCTCACAGTAAAGAATTTCTTCCTAACATCTAATCTAAACCTACCTTTTTTCAGTTTAAAGCCCCGTGTCCTATCATTACATGCCCTTCTAAAAAGTCCCTCTCCATCTCTCTTGTAGGCTCCCTTTAGGTACTGGGAGGCTGCTCTAAGATCTCCCTGAAGTGTTCTCCAGGCTGAACAGTCCCAACTCTCCCAGCTTTTCCTCATAGGAGAGGCATACCAGCCCTCTGATCATTATCATGGCCCTCATCTGGAATTGTTCCAACAGGCCCATGCCCTTTTTTTGGAGGCCTCAGAGCTGAACACAGTACTCCCCTCTAGGAGATAAGGGTGAGACAAATACCAAAGTGTCTTCGAATGACCTTATGTATTTCTCTAAGTTGCTAATTCTGAAACTCAGTTTAGGTATTTAAATTGTCAGCATTGTTAACTATCCTTAATAGAACAAGGTACAGTAATGATCAAGACTGTAAGTTAGAGAAATTGCTTTGCATTTGGTATCACAAGTAGGAGCACTTAAAAATACCAATATTCTCCTTTTCTTCCACTCCTATAGCTTCCATGTATAAAAAAATCAATCCCAAAAATCTTACCTGAATAAACAAGCACAGTCAAACCCCCATGATAACCATGCCCAGGAATATCAGTGAAGCAAAAAATAATGTTTGATTATATTCTGAATATCTATGCAGCCTGCTAAAAGAAGATTTTGTGACAAATATAAGCAAAAGTATATTTTTTGAGTGAAAAAGGAAAAACAGCATACTATTCTCAAGTTTTGCTTTTGTTCATAGGAATCAATTAACTTCTTTGTGCTCATTACAGTCCTGGAAATTATTCATTCTTTTCCCAATTAGGTACTTGATGTATGTGGTTCGTTACCTAAGGTCTTGTCTGTACGGGTAGATGCAGACAGAACCCCATTCACACTCCCTCCACAGAGTCAGGCATGAGCCCATTTTGGGCCAGAAGCAATTTAGTCACATCAGAAAAATGGCACATTCCAGCAAAAGGGCTTCACAAAAAGGCACAGAAATTCACTTATATGGGTACATTGTTTTCAGATCAGAGCTGGCTCATATCCAGAGAGTTCAGGGTGTAATTAGAGGAGCTCAGGTCTCCTCTTATCCATTCATGTGGATGTGCCTGAAATCATATTGCATTGCTTCTGCTCTTTGACAGTACAACTGCATTTTTTTTCCCACAGGAGAGCAGCTGGGGTACAATGAATCTCTAGTGCAGAGAGTCAATACACATCCTATACACTAACTGCTTCTAAATTATGGTATAATTTACTTAATTGAAAATGGGAGTTAACTTCACAAGCTTCAGAAAATCATAAATTGCCATATATTCAGGGCTGTAAAACTGTTACTAAATAAATAATCTATTAATTATTACCCATCAACAGGATACCACAACAAACAGGTACCCATTACATGAAAACAGAGTTAGACAACTGATGAGGATATTGTTCCTCTTTTAAAATTCAAATTACATTATTAAATTGCATACAATTACACTAAAAAAAAAAAAAAAAAGAGTACGTTATTCTGCATACTGTTTATTTATTTCATTGCATTAATTTTAGGAATGAGGAATTTAGACACCTTTCAAAATGTTTGACAACAGTTAGGAATGACAAAAAAACCCCAAACAAATGTAGTGACTGATAGGACAAGGTGCAATGGCTTTAAACTGAGAGTAGGTTTATATTAGCTATTCTGAAGAAATTCTTTACTTTGAGGGTAGTAAGGCACTGGAATAGATTGCCCAGAGATTTTGAGGATTACACATCCCAGGATGTGCTCAAGACCAGGCTGGATGGGGCCCTAAGCAAGCTGTTCTAGTAGAAAGCATCCCTGCCCACAGCAGGCGGGTTGAAACTACATTATCTTTAAGGTTCCTTCCAACCCAAAAAAGTCTATTATTCTATTTATTAACAAAGTTGTCTTCAACATTTACAATAACAAAAAAAAAAAATTCAGTGACCTTCATTACAGGAAAAAACCCCTGATTTGGTATTGAAAACTATTCGGTATTTGCAGTCACAGCTCAATGTCCAAATGGAGATCCATAAGTGGTGTCCCGTGGTCTGCATAGGGACCAGGTATGGTATCGTCATGAAAGACACAGGCTGTGGGATTTAGTGCACTCTCGGCAAGTTTGCAGATAAATCAGGGCTGCAGTTGATTCACTTATGGGAATCTTGGGGGATCTTGATGGACTTGAGGAGTGGGCCTCTATGAACATCATGGAGTTCAACAAGGTCAACTGCAAGGTCCTGCACCTGGGCTGAGGCAATACCCAACGTCAATACAGACTGGGGGATGACTGGACTGAGAGCAGCCCTGCACAGGAGGACTCAGCAATACTGCTGGATGAAAAATCAGATGTGAAGCAGCAGTGGGGACCTGCAACCTATGAAACCAATCATACCCTAGGGTACATAAACTCATGTATGGCCAGCAGGTTGAGGTGGGCCATTTCCCCCTCTACTCTGCTCTCATAAGACCCCACCTAGAGTACTGTGTGAAGCTGTGGAGCCCCCAGTACACAAAAGACATGGAACTGTCAATGCACATTTAGAGGAAGGCTACAAAGATGATTGGAGGGCTGGGGCACCACTCCTGTGAAGGAAGGCTGTGAGAGGTGAGGTTGTTCAGCCTGAAGAAGAGAAGGCTCTGGGGAGATCTTATTGTGGCCTTTCAATACTTCAAGGCAGGACCTTATAAGAAAGATTGAGGGACTTTTCACCAGGGCCTGTAGTGACAGGACAAGAGGCAATCATTTTAAATTGAAAGAGTGTAGATTCAGACTGAACATAAGGAAGACATTTTTTATTATGAGGGTGGTGAGACACTGGGACGTGTTTCCCAGAGAGTCTGTGGATGCCACATCCCTGGAATTGTTCAAGGCCAGGCTGGTTGGGGCTCTGAGCAACCAACCTGCTCTGCTTGAAGGTGTCTCTGCCCATGGGTTGGAATGACATGATCATTAACAATTCTTTCCAAACAAAACCATCCTATGATTCTGTAAATTAGCAGAACAAAGAAAAGGGTCCAGATAAAACTAACATGATAAAACAGATGCCAAACATAAAGGAAAAGGTACTTGGAAGTAGCAGTATCACAGTACCACTTCCAGAACAGAAGGATTTATTAAGCAGGATGCTGCAGTGCTCTGTCTGGGCTCTGGTTTCATTAATAGTTTTAATAACATGGAAAACACTAAATATTACATGCAATAATTCTTAGATGGTAGGAAACAATGAGAATTCCCAAATTTCTTGGGACAAATAGGAGAAAGCAGAGTGTTCTTCATTAAAGCAACACCTACACAGAGATTGGAGGTACAACTTACTAGGCAGCAGTTCTTAGGAGGAAATCTGGAACTCTTTGGCATGTTAACTAAACCAGACTCAGCAATATGCAGCTTAGTGTAATTCTTGTCATCTGTATCATCTGAGAGACATGAGGAGTAATCTGTTTGAACTTGCAGGTGGTTTAAGCTCTGCATCTTCCTTTGAGAACTGCTCTTGCAGAAGGCAGTTTATTTGGAGGCAATCCAGAAGAGAAAAACAGAATTACAAAGCTATAACAAGTGATCTACATGGAAACGCTGAAGAGATTGGAGATAATTAGCCCAGAAAATGGAAGAGTTATGGACGGAAGGATTTATTTAAACGCATTTTTGCAAGGTTCTGTCCTAGGGTGTTTACAGTCTTCAGTTACATAAAAGGTACCTACCAAAAAGAAGGAAGTAATTTTTTCTTTATATTCACAATGATTAATAAAAGAACTGGTATAACTTCTATAATAAGAAAAATCTTTTAGAAATCAAAACCAAGCCAAACTTTTATTAAGGACAGCTAGTAAAACAGGTTGTGGTAGCTGACAAATTTGAGTTCCTGGCAGTGTCTAAAAAGGGGCTAGATGGACATCTCTCAGGATTATTTTAGATCAAGTTCAGGAATTCTTTTGGGGGAAAGAGGAAAGATACAGTGACTTCCCAAGGTTCTCCCAACCTCTTTTGTACAATTCTGTTTAAACCAACTCACTAAGGTAGAGAAAGCACTTCAGGTTATACAAGACGAAGGACTAAATTTAGCTGTATAAGACACACTACCTTTTGTAAAAACATAAACAACCGCAGACATGCTCCTCCTAGTGCACAGTCCCTTCAAAGTTAGCTTAAAGTATAAAGTGTATTGCTCAATAGTGCAGTGAGACCTCACCAATGTATAACAATAGCTGGTACATCAGAACTGCAAACATGACCATTTGAAGGAAATAAGTACAATTTGTTCTGATATGATATAAACATCTCTCTCCTCCAAACCCTATGAAATATTAGTTAAGTAGGATGGAGGGATAAAATATTTCACCTCATAACATGCCTGGAAATGCTGTTTGGAAATCAACCAACGAATAAAAACCCCAGGAATTCAGACCAAAAACATTGTAATACACCTAGTATTTTCTACCCTTACTCTGTGGTCTATATACAGCACCTAAGAGATCCTGGACAATCAAGAGCTCTTAGACTGAACTTAGATTGATTGTGTCAGTTTGAACTGATTAGTTCAAACAACTTTTTGAGAAATGTCACTCAATATAATGAAATCATAACCTGAATTCAGAGCATCCTGTAGACAAGGAACCAACCGAAAAGTAAAACTTTTTATATATTTTTTTTCCATCTTGTACATGAGGCCAGGACAGACTTGAACATCCACAGATTTTCCGCAAAAGATAAGATTTCTTATGTTCGACTGAAGCACTCCTGGGCAATATGGGAGATCACATTCACGTCACTAAATTGTTAATATTTTTCATCATAAGTTTCACAATTCCTGGACTAGAGAGTTATTGTCTTTTCCCTTCATGTAAACTTTGTTTATTAAAAAAAAAAGTTTTAACAGCAAAAATTGAAATGAACATACCAGAAATCTAGAGCCTTTGGGGGACTGAAAAGCACTACTCTATATAGAATGACTAGGGGAGTTTCATGGGAGCAAGAGGAGAGAGAGCAGTGTTGCTTTTCCTGACACTCTAAGTTTAAAGATTCTAGATATAGAAGAAAGTAAGGCATAGTGCCATTTACTTCTACCAGTCAAGGGTGAGCTGAAGACTTTCTTCTACTATTGCTTATTTAAAACTCAGAGTCAGATAGATGGAATGACAGCTGTGAATATTCATGTCTCAAAATTTTCAAAGACAAGTTGCACAAACACAAAAATGAAGATTTGGATTGTGAAATGAAAATACACTTCTCTTCCACACATATAGTGTGAATCACACATTCTTGCATTTGGGTTTTAAAGGATTTGATTGAATGATTTGATTTTATTTTTTAACAGTTTCAAATTCTTTCAAGTAAGGAACAGAAGAAATGGCATGTTAGTTATGTAACAAATCATTGATGGGCAAATGGATGGAATCAAAGATTAAAATATAATAAAAATACTAATACAGTATTTAGAAATAATACATTTAATAAAATCCTGAAGGGGTCAAAAGCTTGCCTTGAGAAGGGAGAATGAAACTTATCTATATACATAACTTGCTATATCCCCTGAGTTGTGCTAATAAATATTACCTGTAAGAAGTTAAATTATTTTATTGGCACATTAGTGCATCAAATCCCACTATCATTGCCTTCATGGCGAAGAAAAAGAGTAACAAGCAGCTCACATCAGGGATTTATTTAAAAAAGGGTTATATAATACTTCTGGAGGTTGCAAAACCTTTCAGAAAAAAAAAAAAATATATATTCCTAAGTTCCCAAGGATTTTACCATCAATTGTTTATGAATCAATCAAATGATGGCATAAGATACTTGTTTAGCAATACATTTGATAAAAACTACAGACAGAAATCAAATAGCTAGCAGACTTAGCATTATGTAACCTTACAGCTTTTGTGGTATCTGTTGATTAATTTTATTTACTGCGTTTTTAATATATGGCCTTCAATAAAAAGGCTAAGAAGCCCACCTATATTCTATTGTATCAAACATAATGTCAGATTTCAGCTCTGTTTCACAGCCTGCGTCTCTTGAACCGATTGCCATGAACAGTAGCACAGATTGAAATCAGACCTTTTACAGGAAGTTTACATACTAGACTCTGAAATTACCATTAAAAATTAACAAATTGACTGATGTTTTCAGATGAAATTGAGCTATATATATAGAATATTTGACCTTAAGCCTTGAGCATGCTAAGGTATGAAAGTATGGTTTTATGAATCTGATGGAATCTAAAGTGAAAGGCAGGATTTTACTGCAGATAAATCATTAAAGAAATGTAACTGATAATTTTACCTCAAGAGCCTAAGGTAGGATTTTATCTGAGAAAAAATTGACAATGCAGAAGTGGAATTCTACTTATGAACAATCACCAAGATAAACAGGAAGAAAATAAACTCTTGTTTAATGATATCTAAGTCTGGAAAGAACAACTTCGTTCCTTTTTCTCAAATATAATGCTGGAAGTTTTTCTTTCTATATATCTACACCTATATTCTGTATTAAAATCCATGGGGTTTTTCTCCATTTTTCCTTGTTATCAAAGAATAAAGAAAGAGAATAAAGAATAAAGAAACTAATGCAATGTAACTTATCTTGCACAAACCAAGAATATATACAAAATGCTGTTTAAATGTTTCTCTGCTAGTCTAATGAGTTATAGATGTAAATGAGGTACTCAATATAAAGTATACTTTGGAAAGGGGTTTCCAATGACATCTGCTAAAAAGATGAGATCTGGCATTTATCTGTAGCAAATACTTCAGAAAGATTTATTTTCTCTTAAATTAAGAGATTTCTATATGGTTCTTCTGTAGAGAACACAGTATGCTGTAAAAAAAGGGAAAAAAAAAGAAATCTTCCTGATATTTTGCAAACTCTAACACATTCCTTCAAGCACAAAGTTTATTTTTATGTCTTCCCAGCAAACTACCATGCAAAAGACTCCAATTTTGTTTTGTTGTTTCTGTTTTTTTCATTTTTTTTAAAGAAAACCAGTAGCGATTATTTATTTCTTGTGTGTAAGAACTGAGAAATATGCAAGTCTTTTGAATGACTGCAAGAATAACAGAAAAGTTAAAATTTTCTACAGAAAGCAGCTCTCTGTGCCCTTAAAATATCAATGTTTCCAGGACTTGTACTTCATCTTTTATATCCCTTTCATTTCAGAGGCCATTGTGTCCTTATAAATGGCATTTGATATTCTCTTGTGGGAAAAAATAAGTGTACTTTTTAAAGCCAGATTTTTGTGAACAAATACATGGCTTTAATCTATTGTCTTCTAATGAAGATTTCTTCTGTCTTCAAATACAGCCTCACGATGCATCTGTTCATAGGGGCCTAGGAAATACCATGTTGGATGTATGTGGATATACCCTGAAAACGGTGTATCTAATTTAGTATTCTCTTACCAGAAGTGTCTTGACTAGGAATTAAATGTGTTACAGGTTTTAACTTTCTCTATGCTAAGAAGACAAACCTTCTAGAATTCAATACATCTCAACTGACATATGTCAGAATCCTAAGTTTTCTTTAGCACAGTTTTGGAACATGTAAGAATATACCTGCTAAAGACACTTTAAATCTAAGACAAGTCTTATGACAGTTGGAAATCCAAAGCAGACAAGTCTTTTCCAAACATCTAAAAAGTAATTATTCTGTGCCGTAAGAAACGAATTAAACTTCTCTCTTGTATAACTGGGGATGTTCTCTTTTATTCCTATATCTGTCTAATCCTTTTTGCCAATATCTCGGTCTCAGTGAATTAATTCTTTGCTTTAGTGTGACATGCTTGGTGTATTTAGCCCTGAGACAATCTAGGGGTGACATAGGAAATCATTGCAGGCTTTCCCCAGAGTATATTCTTCTCTAGTCTTCAAGGAATCAATCCTGCAATGAGAAATTGAGAAGACAAACAAGAAAAAGTGCTGGAGGCTGACTGAAATACTGCCTTTACCTTAATAGCTGAGAAAAAAGTCCTGCAAAAATACCCTGGATTTCTGAATATCCTGTGACCCTTTAAGAATCCCTCCAGGGTGAAGTAAGCTGCTTTTTTAAATGAGAAAACAGTGATCCCTGGAAGGGCTAAGTTGGTTTTACAGGCCTAGAATGTTTTCTAGAGTTATTTAGGATAGAACTCACCTTACAACAGAGACTCTAGAAAAACATTTATGCACAAGTTAGGTTCCATTTCAGTCTTGCTGTAAGCTCTGAAATATATAGTTCTTGACCTGTTTTTCTATTGTGAAATAAATGACAGATTAATACTCATAGAACTCAATGAACAGAAAGGCTCACCCTGGGGCAATGGTGGTGGTTGGTCCAATTTGCCATCCCATGAGCAATTAAGCCTTTCCATCCCCACTGAGGTTTGTGTCACTCATGCCCACTGGTCCTTCTATCACTCATGGATCACCCTTATCTGTCATTAAGATGTCATTATCTGCATCCTGGGCTGCATCAAAAGACAGGTGACGAGCAGGTTGAGGGAGATGAATCTGCCCCTCTCCTCCACTCTCATGAGACCTCACCTTCAGTGTGTGTCCAGCTCTGGGGTCCTCAGAACAGGAAGGACATGGAGCAAGTCCAGAGAAGGACCACAAAGATGATCAGAAGAATGGAGCACCTGTCCTACTAAACCAGGCTGAGAAAGCTGAAGTTGTTCAGCCTTGACAAGCGAATGTGTGGATGCCCATGCTGGGAACTGTTTAGGGCCAGGTTGGATGGGGCCCTAAGCAAGCTGGTCTAGTGTAAGGTGTCCCTGCCCATGGTGAGAGGATTAGAACTAGATGATCTTTAAGGTTTCTTTTAACCCAAAACATTCCATGATTCTATGATGAAAAATACCAAATAAATTTAGGAATTAAATTAGCCTACTTTGCCTACAATATTTTAATTGTTTCATGTTTACAGGACAGAAATTTATTTTATTAAGACATTTATTTATGAGATCATACAAATTCTTTACTATCTGATCATAGGGGTTTGAATGAAAGGTATAATATAGATAATACAAATATTATAGCCTCTCAGACATATAATCAGATTTATATATCTATTTACCTGTATATATATGTTTGTGTATAATGTGTGTCTATATACATAGTGGGATAAATTGATAAGCTTATTTATTGAATAAAAAGGTGTAACAATACTGCCTAGGATTAGGAAAAATAGAGAAGTGTTGCATGAAACTTTACTGTATATTATATTATTCCATAACTCTATAAAAATTAAAGATTTTTAAATGTATATCATGTTTATCCAGTTCACAAACAACAATAAATTTAGCTAGACGTTTTCATTTTTTGCTTACATAGGGGCCTTTTTTTTTTTTTTGAGTTCCAAATCACTCTTGACATCTCTTCCTCTCTGCAATTACCTCCAAGTATCATTGACTATTAGTGCCTTCAGGATTTTCCCTTCTCATTTTACTTCAATGTATTTCCAACACAGAGTACTACAGTATTTTACAGTATTCTAAATTGTATTATCATATGCCCTTCCCATATTTTTAAATTATATAAAGCCTTCTTTCTTTTCTTATAGTCCCTACTAGTTTTTGCATTTCCTCCCAATATATTGCTAAACTCTAAGTTTCATCATGTACATTATTTTCTTTGTTAAATCACTTCTGAAGATATAAGTTCAAATATGAATTTATACACATGTCAGTACCCCATTGACATTAATTCATAGTTTTAACATACCCCCAGTCAACTTTCAAATGCATAAAAATCTAAACCAATATGAATTGTTTTATATAAATATTAGTAATATCAATAACTTCTCATTTAATACTTTCATTTACCCATTTTACAACTACCCCAAAAAAGCTGTGTAACATTTATTGTATTAGAATAAAGTTAATACAGAAAGTCATTATAAATAATAACATTTTGTTACTTTCTCATAGTGATATCCTTTCAGGTTCTTTTAATAGTTTTACTGTTCTAGAAATTGGATTCTTAGAACACTGAAGGTAACTACTTTCTTGTTAAATAGTAAAAGATGATTATACAATCCTGTGTTATTTATTTACTTTAATAGTCTGTAATACACATTCCCTGTACCACTGTATTCCTGCATATTCAGATTTCTCACATATGACTCTATTTCATTTTTGTCAATTTCTTACTTTTTAATTGTTCTAGAATCACGCTTAATTTCTCATTCTTAAAAATAAGCTTTTTAACTCAGATATTTTAAATAAGATTATTATCATCCCTTTCAGTCTTTTCGGTATTTGTTGTTTCCCTATGATGTTGTTAGAAAATCCTTATTATCTTAACCCCTTTGGCTAGCATTAATCCATTTCTCTTTTTATACTGCCTTATCTTTGCCCTACAACCTTTAACTTAGAATATTCTTGTCTGGCTGCCTCTTCTCTTTCCCCTTTCCAGAGCACTATTCAATAGCGATTCCTTATCTTGTCTTTCAGCGCCAGAAGCTACCAACAGCACAGCACAGCTGTGACACATCACAAGCAAAAAGGAAGGCACACAAACATGTCTCACTTTGTGTGAATGATGTAAAATACAGTAAGAAACTTTTTTTTTTTTTGGTGCAACCTCTTGGCAGCAACAAACCTGACTTGCTAAATACCATACTGTTTCAAGAATCTGTACATTAAGGATGACACAGCCATAATTATTTTTTAAAAGCTTTCTTTATAATTTTTTATTAGCTATTCTTCAGATTAACTATTTTGGCCATTTTGCACACTGTCATTGTGGTTTAGTCATTTTTCTGATATTTAGAATACTACAACCTAAAGCATGATAAAGAATAACTAAAAAAAAATCATGGTCCATTTCAGTGACTGACAGGAGTAACAAAATTCATTGACAACTAGACTTGATTATGGGTCTGGTTATTTGCTGAATCCTGACATATGTACAAACTATTAGGGATCAAAAGAACCCCACTATGAACCAAAGAGAAGACTGAAATAAAATATACAACTCAATTAGTTTCACCCTGAGCAAGGGATTTGACCACATGACCATCAGAACCCTTCAAATGTAAATTTATCTATGAGTCTAGTTCACATAATTTCAAAAGCATTTTTTAATCTATTCACAAAATAGGTGTAAAAGGTTAGCCTTAAGGTACCAACCTTAAGGTCTCTTCAATTTATTATCACATCTGGTTATACGAACAGTGAACTACTCTCAAATATGAAAGAACCCCAAAATCTTAACATGCATTCATATATTAAAATATCTCAGCCATAAGTTGGAAAACTTGAACTCTTGTGAGTGCTCAATATCTGAATCCTGTGCACCGCATCACACCAGGGGAATACTTAAATGTAACCGAATCATGAATATGGACTCTTAAGTGATCTTCCAGGGATTGCCATCAGTTCTAGATGGTGGCTTGCCATAAAAAAAAAGTAGTCCAGCCAACTGTTCTCACCCAGCTGGTGTTGTAAATGATTCAAGCTTCCAACCTTACTTATCAATGTTTTCCAGAGGTTACCCAATTCTAACTTTACTTTGTATCCATTCAGAGCAGACTCCAAACAAACAATCAAACAAAAAGAACCAACAAAAACCAAAAATAAATGAACCCCAAACCAAACAAACAAACAAACAAAAAAAAAAAGACAAACCCACAAAAATTAAAGCTCCTATGTTTACAAACATTTTTTTTTTCCTAAATGGAGAAACAGAATGGCTGCAAAGAACACCAGCATTTTATTAATTTTACTAGGGCTAAAATAGTTGAGGGTAGCCTCAGATACCATGAGTTGCTTGTTCTCATAAAATTCTCAGACTCACTGGTGGAGGCATAAATTGCCTTTTGATAGCTATATAGCAAATATTTATGCAAAAATAAAGGAAATCAGCTAAAGCACATATAAAGGAATAGGAAAGACAACAAATTCAGGAAAAAGTAAATTTAGTTTAATGGAATAGGAAATCTGTTTCAACATTTTAACTGCATATTTCTCAGCGAGATGACATTGATTTTTTTTCCAGGTTACCATGGATTTGTACTTTAATGGAACACACAACTGATAGGACCATACAACTGAGTTCTGTGTGGCTATGCTTATCATGTGACTAATGTACACAAAAATTAAATTTCTTGGAAAACAGAAATGTGAACTCAAAGGTCGTAGGGGACACCTGTATGGACAAAGACATTTATGTATGATATCTGGCCCGAGTTCAAAATTCATGCTACTGAATGTTCACCTGAGAGAACTAAGGCAACTTAATCTATGGTAATGTGTCAGAGACAGGGTGACCAAAAAAGGTAGGTTTAATTTAGAACATTTTCTTGAATAAAACCACATAGCTATTCGGTAATAAAAATGAAGATTAAGTGAATAAAGACAGCTTTGAGCACAAGAGTGCTCCCAGTACCATTGCCAGTCAAAAGCACATAGATCTAACATTGCCCTGAAAAGGTCATCAGTCCATCTGTTTCTTTGGCAGAGGTGACAACCAGCCCACATGGATTACTCTCTTCTAACAGTATTTAACATTCCATAATCCTCAAACCAAACAGAGACAATCCCATAAAAATCCAAGGGACGATCTAAAGAATTTCTATGGTATTGCACACAATGGGCTTGAAGGAACACAGGAATTATTCTGTGGTAAAAAAAACCACATTGATTTCAATGGTTTCTGATCACCTAGGTCCTCCAAATGAAATTGTAAATGATGTCTCTATGTAGACAATTATTTCCATTTCTCTGAGTTTATAGTGTAATTTATTTTTAATAAATTAAAACATAAAATGTACAATATACATTGAACTATTTGTTTTAATCATTTCATTTGTTGCCCATTTGTACTCACAAATAAAAGTATTTCCATGTTGTTTATAATTCATGTGATTTCAGAGACTTATGTCGTTTAGATTAAGGCATTGTCAGATTTGAGTAGACTCCAGTGTATTTACCCACGACAGATTTATTAAAAAAGTAGTAATTATTTGTGATAGTGAAACAACTGCAGTAAGAAAAATAAAATCTTGATTAAATTACACCTGTACCTTTATCTTACACTAATGACTAACTAGCTTGTGTTTCTGAATCAACACGAAATTAATGCTTGACATTAAAAAAATCTAGAAATTTCACAGCGAATTTCATTTTTAAGAGAGTGTGTGGTTCTTCCTAGTAGTTCCTGTGTTTAAACTGATAAGAACCCAAAACCAGAGAACATGAAAGACTCCCTGACTAACCCTCTTCCCTTCAATCCTACTGACATCAGTAGACACTAAATACTAACGCAAGCAAGGCTTGACAGGCAACATCATTAAAATCTTCAAGGTTACTGCAAATGGCTTAACTCACAATATTTGCACATGGTCTAGATACCTGTTTAAAGAGGTCTGTGCAGAACTGAAAGCCTCATTTCAAGCAACTGGTGCAGCTGACCTGAAATTAGCACCAGAAGAGCCTATGTGGGGACATTCCTGTTCCCACTGGACCTAAATAAAGGCTTCCAGGATGCACACTGCACTTTGCTCCCTCTCTGAGCTTGGTCAGGGACCTAGGTGAACACGTAAAGTCTGCTGTGTGACAGAAAAAGGCACATGACCTACTGATGAGCTAACTCTTGGGAAATGCTATATATCTGCAAGAGCACTGAGCTGACCCCAAAGATGTTCTAATTTTTTTTTTAAGTACCAGCTACAGAAAAAGATAGAAGACACCTTCCACATATAAATATGCTACTTAAAGTAAGTATCTCTTGAGGAGGACATGCAAGTTCATGATTATGCTTAGCCTGAGGAAACTTGAGGCCTTGTTTTCTCTTTTCTGGGATACTGCTCTCACTAGTAGGCAAAAGGCTCATGTTAAGTGTCATTAGTTTCTGCTATTCCTGTAAAACTACAGCACTGCAAGAAATAACAAAGCAAGATTTATGGGGTCAGCAGAAGCAGCTCAGAGGAAACCACACTCAGTATTGGTAGTTAAAGTGATTCCTGACTGAAGGAATACTAGGCTCTGGGACACAGACAGATTTAATTCACATCCCAGCTTAGCCCAGTGCAATTTGGTTGCCTGTCTACACTCTACCATTAGAGCAAGTAACAGGACTTGCAGGAATGAATGAGACATAGGCTGGAAGGCATATCCTGCCTTTTGTGACTGAAAACTTTTTTGTGCATAAAACCAATGGAGAAAACCAGTGGAAGCAGACGGCACAGGGCAATGGGAGAAAAAACCCAGATTTTCTGAGAATCTATAACACAGAGGAATTATGCAAAGTAGAGCATAAAGCTGGGAATACTGGAATCTTCAGTGACTTCTCTGGAGTGATGAGGAAAAAATCAGGGGATTAAATACACAGATTCTATTACTTTGTCCAAGCCTGTGCAATTCTCAGGCTAGCTGAAATAAGGACTGTTTTTTGTTTTGTTTTCAGGGCTTTTTAATTTGTAATTCCTACAAAGCTTGTGCATTTGTTTATTTCACCTGTTTCATGCCCCAGATGTGATAAACTGTAAGCTTAGAGTACTAATAAGACTGGAGCTCTGTGAAACGGCAAGCTTCTGGGAAATCTGATGGTTTAGCTGAAAAAGTAATGTAAAGAGCTAACAACCTAGACACAAGACAAAGCACAGGGAGACCAAATGGGAAAAAATCAAAAAACATGCTTAGAGCCAGTATAATTTCAAGGGAAGCTTAAGTATGTATAAACCTCGTGTTAGGAGCTGCAACCCAAGAAGCCTGCTAACTATTTAGCTGTGAGCTCCATCGGGGCAATGTGACGATTTCTAACAGAGAGCTACAAGTTACAAATACCAAATATGCTGAAATGGACTTTGTGGCCTGAGGGTCTGTCTTATGAGAGGAACAGTGTGTGATCATCCTTCAAGTTAGCATGCACATAATGTATTCTCTGATCAACACAGCACTTTGTGTCTTTGCCAGCACATCACTGCTACCATGAGCAATGTGTGTCTGCCAAAGGAACAAAGAAGAATACCGGGAGTCTTTTAACTGCATGCCAAAAGGATCCCTGTCCTGAAATGGCAGAATTCCCAACTATATCACAGTACCAGACACTATCTTGGTGTGATATAGCAATAGTGTCTTTCAAGAGAAGAGATTTAACATCTCCAGTACTTTTTCCTAAAGAAATCTCCAGTGTACCCTATGTCTATTTCCCATTGTTTCATTTATTTATGCATTTCAATTAATCTGTATAAAACAAAAAATACCTTCTAAATTTTCATCTGTTCAATCAATTTGAAATCTTTTCTCCATGTAAATATCTGCATAGACTTCTCTTCTGAGTACAACAATGATTCTCCTTAATCTGCCAAAAAAAGATCACCTTTCATTAACAGCATTAGCCTTTAAAATGTAAAAAGACTGTAAGCAATCATGAAACATAAGCTCAGGACTTGTAATGATAACTGAGCTGTGATGAGAGACTGAACAAGACTTCTAAATCCTTGGCTGGTATCAGACACGTAACAAATACCTATGTTAATAGAGCTATGCAATTCACAACAGTCTGTGCTGCTAGCAAAGTAACTTGCATTTTTATAGATCAGTCTTAGCCAGAATAATAGCAACCAGATCATCGAAAATATCCACATCGATTTTAATGTAAAATGATTTTCTATGGGTTTCTACACCCAAATCTTTGAAGTGAAATACTGGGGTTGACGTATACTTGCAATAGAAAACAGACCTTAGATATGTAAAAAGATCACGTGAAAGTATGCCACAGCATTACTGAAAGGTATTCAGTTAGGATTTTTTAAAATGGCAGTTACTAACCTCTGAAACCGAATCATTGCAAGACAATGTTTCAGTAGATCTCCAAAACATCCTGCCTGCTTGTTTTTGGAGTTCTCAGATAATGACATCTGATTAAATTATAATTCTGCTATTAAGATGATATTTCTGTTATATTTTTTATAACCACTACTATGTATCCTGACATCCTTTAGGGGTACATATTCTTCCACAGTTCATATTATAATAAATATTATCTTCCAATTCTTCATAATTTAATGCCTTCTTCTTAGGAAGGACTCCCTGACAGTGGCTGTCATCTCAAATGACTGTCAGCTTTGTGTTCATACAGATATTCTAGAGATAAATACAAACCCAAATTTATACAAAAACAAGAAGTAAAAAGCGTCTATTTCTACAGCAGTTTTGTCAGTCCTAGCCAACTGCTCCTAAAGAGATTCTTATTTTTATCCAGATGTGTCTAGTGTGATATCATTTGTCAAATATAAATCAACAATGTGACACTACTTTGTCTTTTTTTTTCATCTAGCAAAAAAAAAGATGCATGTTTTAGGATGCTAAATTTTTGCAACAAATTCCATAGCAGTTTCTGGACACATTCAACGGAAAGGGAAAAAAAAAGTACAATGATGATAACGACAGCCATTCTTCATGATTATAGATGTATTTTAGCCTAGCTCTGTATCATAATAAATACAGCATCGCAATTGCCATTAAAAGGCCTCAGGACATGTCAAATATTGTCTGAACTTGTTTGTTCTTCCTGAAGCTTTGTTTAGCTTGTTTAATGACCAGACAGCTATTGCCTGGTTTGTTTCACTTTTGCTTATCTTTGTAGAACCATATTCTTTTTATAGAGGGTAGCAACAAACAGTTATTCTGCACAGAATGATGCACCATTTTTACCCCAGCATAACCATGCAGTGCAGAAAAGCACAGTCCTGGCAAAGAGAATGCTTTTAAAGCAGAGGTGTCCAAGCAGGAGACAGTGGGTGCAGTGCAGGGGAGCACAGGTCTGGCAGGGCCAGTGAAGGGCAAAAGACAGCTTTGGGGATCCCAGAGCTAACAAATAATACCCTGATGATCAGCTAAAGCAGTGCAGATCTGGGAACTAGTCAAAACTGGGTTCTGGGATAACAAAAGCAAAGAATATTTATTGACCTTATGTAAGACAGTTCATATATAGTAAATTAATTGTTATTATTGTTATCTATTGATATTGATTTGTTTGATTCCAATTTAGTATTGTTGTAAGGATTAATTTTTAATAATATTTAGAGAAAATATTTTTAATAGTAAAATAATGGTTTCCTGTTCTAGTATTGATTAGATATATTTCAGGAACCCACATCTTCAATTGAGGGCATTTCCAGCAAACTTGCTTTTAATTAAATCCCATTTACATGAATAATGATGTTGATTCAATGAGTTTATTTATGTACAAGCAAACACAAAGCAGGAATTTAGTCACGTCTGAAAAATATTTAGATGCTACATCCTGGCACACTTGAATACCCTGTCATGTCTTATTTATTCTAGAAATTTGGTTATTATAAAGTTACTTTACATTTTACGTTAGCAGTCTAAAACCTATTTTTTGCAACACTCCAGATTTCACACGGACAAAAATCCATTCTCCAAAAGCTTAAAAACATTAAATAGTAGATAAATATTAAAGTCCTCCATTCTCTTCATCTGTTTCGTCTGCAAAGCACCCAATAATCTCACACCTTCCCTTCAACCACCAGAAAATTCTAAGGGAGAACACGGATTTGATTTTCATCAGAACTACAAGGGAAAAAAAAACTACTTTTCAGGTTTAAAAGTAATGGTATAATCTATATATTCTAAGTAACTGTGATACTGATTGCCAAGTGAAGCTTTGGTGTATTTATCTTCATAATATTACAAGAAGGCAAGGCAGTACCCTTGTAACAACACTGCAGGGAAAGGAGCTGATGTACAGAAGCATCAAAATGCATTTACAAAAGAAATCAAATGAGTTTCCATGCCTCATCACCCCTTTCAAGACCCACATTCACAATGGGGTCCTCCAAAATGTTCATCCCAAGGCAGCCCACACCTGCTGGTGTTTAAGAGCCATAAGGCAACAGGCGCAAGGTGCACACAAGGGTCTGTGCGTTGCCTCACTGGAGAAGTAGCAAACTTCAGAGCAGAGTGAATCCAAAAGATGGTCTGGGATCATAGCAGCTTGACCAAGCTTTGCACAAGACACAACCAGAGATGGCATCCACCTTTTAGACGGGCACCCTCCTTTTATATAATCTTCTGTGTATAAACTGCCAAGCCAGACCTGAATGTCCTGTAAACAACTGCAGCACTTGGAGCAATCTGGACTCAGTGATTCTGCTTCTCTGAAGGTTCTTACTGGTCAAGGAACAGGAATATTCTTGATTTTTCCCAAATATGAAGCTGCTCCAATTTCGTGCAAATATTAAAAATTCAGTGAATATGTAATAATTTGAACATTCATTTACAAGACAGGAAAACACTGGTTCTAGAGCAGGCTCCAATTATTTTTAGGTACTTTAAATTCTCCCAGGACAATAACCATCAAGCTTCTCTGAGTTTAATTCTGCTTCAAGAGATAAAACCAGTATCTATTGCATTTATGAACCTAAATAATAGCATAATCCACTGAAGCCTTATGGCCCCCGTACATAACTCTCACAACCTTCTCAGTTGCTGGGATTGGCTAATATTCCAGCCTTGGCACCTTCCTCCCTATCAAGGAGAGTGAAACTTTATGATACTCTCTGTATTATTAGTGAATTCCTAGACATTTGATGCAGACAGAGCAGCTGGACAAGGCTGTGTACTCACATTACACCCGCAGTGCTGAACATTTTTCCTGCTCTCCTTTGTCAGTGCAGCACATCTATCAACCTTCAAACACACCAGTACAGAGCAGCTGTATGTTTGCCAATCACTGCAGATATTGGTCAATGCCACAGAACAAACAAAACACTTCCAAGGATAAAAACACAATTCATTACAGTTCATGCTGAAGTGCCCAGCTTTGCAGACAATTGAAACCTTCTATGTGTACAGTACAGAAGGGAATGAAGAGAACAGGATAGAGAAGCAAACACTATTTAAAAAAGTGAACCATTTAGGATTCAGAGAAATATTTCACATGAAACATTCAGACTTAAGATTCCCAAAAGCCTTTCAGGAAAAAGAATTCTTACATAAAGCATATGCAATATTATTTCTCATAACTAATAAATAGCATGAACTAGATTCTCTGATTTCTAATCTGTAATTTAAACCCTTTCTAACTGCACTACTGGAATGAGCTACAAAGGCTTTGCTGACTTATCCCCAAGCACTCTTAGCATACTTTCATAGTGATCTGCACCACTCTTTGATGGTCAGTGGGAAGCCCTGGATAAACATGTAACTTGGACTCTATTTTGAAGGATCTGCCAGTAATACCGTAATCAAACATGGTACAGCTGCCTAGAAACACGGTATTATGTAACTGGCTGCTAACATGTACAAAAGAGCAGGCAAGGGTAACATGTATCGACCACGTCTTGACAGACTTCTTTCCTTAGCAAATCTAAACTGTGCTGAACCAGCATCCCCATTTTTCCCTAGCTCTTTCTTGTGCCACTTTTTGGTTCCAGTGGAGGCTTAGCTGGACCCTTATAGCACACCTGCCCAACATCAAGATCATCCAACTAAAAAACCTAAGGTGAATAGTTTTCTGCATGGCTGGTGTACTGACATAACTCAGCAAAGGGAAAGGAGTAAAGCCACAATGGGTCCTCAGATTCCCACAAGAAACTTGTTATTGCATACCTGAGTCAGTGACAATGGTTAACAAATTCCTGCTTAACATAAGGTGTATCCCTACATAACTGATGAATGAGCTAGCAGCACATGAAGAACAACAGGCACCAGTCAGCTCCCAAAATGTTTTACGTCTCCTGGAGAATTCAAGAGACCAAATTAGTGCAAATTGCCTAAAAGTGAGTGACATGTTCTCCCTGTTGTCACCAATTTTCTATTGAGCTACCAAAAATGGATGCTATTCAATTTTTATATATTTTTGTGCTTTCTGCCATTTCTAGGAGATATAAATAAAAGTTAAACTTCATAACTAAAAAGAACTTGCTTTCAAATTTCAGTTGCACACATTTTCAGCACCATCAAAGACACACTAATTTGAGTGCATCATATGCCTTTCCCCTCCAGATAATGAAAAAGAAACTGAAATAAAGCACACAGACTAACCAGCTAAAATTGAAAGAAATGCATCAAGAAGTTACATAATTGAGTTTTCTTTAAAGTACATCTGCTTCACTCCACCAAATGTCAAGGATGGTTTCAAAAGTAAAACCACAGAGAAAAAAAGAATTTTTAAATAAAAACTATGAAATAATTTCCTTTTGGTAGTACAAACATGTTATTACTGTTTCACACCTCTTTCTAAGCAAATCTGCATTGACACCAAATGATATTGATAGAATGGGGAATTTATATTGAGTAAGGACAATAATTTGGCCTTTGCAGAGCAAAGTAACAACATGGATCTCATACCCTGTTACTATGGATTGTTTTTATTAATTTTGATGGTGGCTAGTCCATCAGAAAACTGTGTCATTAATTTGACAAAAACTTTATTTATAACTTCTCTAAAGGATTAACAAAACCAAGAATGACTGAAAAATTTGACTGTTTTCCTCTTGAGATTAAACTAACATCAGAAAGGGCTCAAACTCTGAAATATTCATAAATCAGTGATGCATAATTTGTAAATTTGTACTTTATATCATGTACAACTTTCTCTGTCCTAAAGAGCATTTTATATTTCTTGTTAACAGTGAATGCAAATAATGCTCAATGGAATTCTGCAGTGACCTTTGTTTTATTACAATTACTGCATATTTATAAATGAACAACTAAAGTCCAATTTGAGAGCTACAACTTTGAGTTGGAATCCTTTGATAAAACACAACTGAACAAACTTCATAAAATTAATTCCCCTAGAAGAGAAAAAGAAAGTCTCCTCTGAAAATTCCTCTGTGTATACCCACACACAAAGCAGATTTTTCCATGCTTTTGCAAGTAGAAAACTAAACAAAACAGCAATATGGATAGATTTGAACAGAAGAGGATAAATTGCTTTTTAAAAAGCACAGGAGAACAGATTGAATGTAAAACTTCATATAATCACTGTATTATATAAATGTATAAAACACAAATATGTAGGTATAAACCACTGCATAACAATAAAAAATGCAGTACCTGTATTGTGTCACAATATAATCCCATGTAATGTCACCAAGACTTAATAGCTGAAATCCCACTATGTAAGCAGAATCTACATCAACTTCTGCTAATGGCTGTTCCATACTGGAATACTTCCACATTTGTCAAAAGCACAAGAAAATCAGAGGACGAGGTGTAAAATACAATAAATATAGTGCAGACCTCATCCACCCAGAGAAAGGGTAATGGAAGTATTTGAAGACAAAAGGCACAGCTTGCTGGTACGAGAAAGGCCAACCAAGAAGGCATGACTGCTCTGAAATATCTGATGGTACAGTACACAGTCCTACCAAGCATTTGTCCACTGGAGGCAGCAGCCAGACAGTTTGAATTCTGTCCCTAATTTGGATTCTTGCTTTGACTTCATTCTGAACACTACATTTGTTTGTATACCTTGCCCATTCTTTATCACTGGTTTCTATTTATGTTCTGTGTTTCTCAGAGTGGAGGTTTCTAGCAGCATTTGTGCCCTGTTGAGAGCAGGTCTTTCAATGTCTGAGTGCAATAATGTACACACATGGAGGTTTAATTCAAGTAAAAATGGTGGGCTGGGAAACTAAACTCCTGGTTTGGGTTGTAACATACTATTCAACTGAAGCCATTAATGTTTTAAATAAGCAATGATCTGATGAAAAACTGGTATTCAAATCCTGTACAGGACACCTGTGATCCCTCTGAAGGCAAACATTAGACTGAAGCAGCCTGACCTTTCCCCAAAAATAAATAATATGCCGTCTCATTAGTGTGTGAGAAGTGTTGAGCAAAATGCTGATAGAATCTGTGATACCAAAGAAATTACCACTGAGAGAGAAGTACATTTACTAATAAAGTATTTAAATAACTGGAAGCAAAGTCATTTATATAGGCTTTTGTGTGTCAAAAAGGAAATTGTCTGGGTATTTTCCTTTTTGAAAGCATCAGAGAACTCACTTACGGATTGATCCAAATCCCACTGAATTCCATGCGCACACATGAAGTGCTGATTATTCTTGCACACAAACTTCTAAACTTTATGTCAAAACAAGAATTTTCATAGTTTAATGAAGTAAATCAGGTGGAAATAATCAATACAGCACAAACTAAAGAACAGTCATTAGTGATAATCACATATAATAATTTAAAACAGAGGTAAGACTTTTTGATTAAAAGAAGTGCTGATCATTAATGCTTTTTCTATAGTGCACCACTTCAAAAAGAAAATTTGAAATCAAACTCGCATGACAGTGATAAAGCATCCTATTATGAGTGGTTCAGAATGACTCAAATATGTACTAAGAATATAAATTTTTATGGTGATTATTTTCTTCTAGCAAAATAAGTCAAAATAGGGCATATTATGTAGCACATGGGGATCCATAGGAGATTTTTAAATATTTCTTTCCACTGGGAACCAGACTCATAAACACAAACTTTTTAACTGATTCTATGAATGTCTCTATGATGTTTTTGACCATTAGGGTTTTAGCAGGAACGATATTTATATAAAAAAAAATTACTTAAAGTGAAATTATTTTTCCTTACAGTCTAGATTTTCACTGAGATCAAACTGCTTGTTACAGTGTGATAACAAAACTGCTTAAAACTGCTCATAACCTGCATGGTAACAGGTAATTTGAGTATATCAGTTTAAAGTTTTTAAACAATATTTTGTAAAATATAATGAAAAATAGTGTTCTCAAAAGTGTGTTTTTCCCTTAACTCTCATCCTCCTTTGTCCCCTTGAACTCACAAATAAAAAGGGCATAGCAAGCAACAGGATATAAAAATTATTAAGACTCTTCCAAGTATGTTACTATACTCATTCAATATTTTGGACATATTTTTAATTTATTTTTGATTTTCTAAATTTTGCTTTAGTCTCAAATAGTTGTTGCGCACCAAATATTAAATATTCCTGTAGAAGTATATGGTCGTTAGACTCCATTTTGTAATTTCTGATCTTACTAGAAAATTCTCCACTGATTTAACAGTTTAAATCCTCTGATGGAGCCACAATATGACATGGTATTACTGACTATGACTTTCTGAATAGGGATTTCCAGCTTACTCGCTGAGTTAGTGACCTCTGGGTATGTGATGAATATTATGAATTCTTCTCAAATGTGTCCAACAGGAGGTGGGCATTCATGGAATGGCACATAAACAAATGCATACATATCCTGAAAGTTCTACAAAACTGTCTACATTCTACATCTTATTATTATTCAACAGTGTGGCATAAATTATGATTTTAAAGACACATCTATTATAGTAAATCCTCTGTTAACATATCTCTGTTGTTTTCAGATTTGAAATCAGAAAAAAATAAATAAATGATGTGCCGAATATTCAGATGCTGGTATAGAGTGAGCTCTTAGAACTTTTGACAAAGTAGACCAATACTACATTTCTAGCACAATAAATTATCCCTACTAAAATTATTTTAGACTATCTGAACAAGAGATACAAGATTAAGCCTGGAACTCCAAATGCTGACGTCTAATCTATGTGAACATCCCTTCTCTTCTTCTTTTGGATGTAAGTAACAGGACAAAGAATTATTTTCATTGTTTTAGGAGAGCCCCTATCAGATTTGGCAGTAAAACACAAGGGGAAACTCTCTATAGCTTCTGTCTAAGTAATTATTATAAAACCCCCACAATAATATTATGGTTTTGCAATGGCCACAATAAGAAAAAAACATTTTTGGATTCTCTTTTGGATTGACTACACACAAAGTCTTTACATGTCTACTAGATTTGGAACTGAGCCTTGTGTTATTGACAGAAACTTCATGACATACTTCAGTCACAGCACTGAAGATCAAGAGGACTAATTCCCCATAGTCCTTAAATTCAGGACCCCATCAGAGTATTCACTCAGATCTACTTGCCAGCGCTTTGATCCAGGCTAAGCATCTCAAATGTAAGTCTACAGAAAAGGCTCTAGATACAAGGAAACTGGGTCTAAGTGAAACTAGCGATTTTCAATATTGCTTTAATCGACACCAAAGATGATCTGCCTACAGAAGAAATGCTGCATAAACCACATATTTCCAAACCATTTTATTAAAAAGCAATAGTTACAGCTTCTTTTATTTTGACCTAGTTCCTTTCATTGTTCAACACTTCAGCACATTTAGAAACACAATCAACCATTGTACACTTGTCACGTCTTTTGTAAAATGCAATACTTCTTAAAAAGGAAAAATACCTACTTTCATCCATTTTCCTAAGCCATTTATCACATTCAAAATTGTGAACATCTTCAGAGGTTCAAAACAGAAACAGCTGGCTTTAATCTAAATGCTTTATATTTAGATAAGGGTTCTAAAATATGACTGCAAATAGTTTTGGGAAAAGATTTTGCACTTCATACAGTCAAGCTTGATGAAAGCAAATCTGAAGGATGGGAAGGTTTGCATAATACTGTGGAAAGCTGTCAGGTCTTTGCAATTCCTTTCCAAAAGTCATTTCTAGGCAATGTCAGCACAAAACCTCAAAATAATACACAAATTCATAAAACACAGTCTTACCAAATCTAGAGCACTCTCAATAGTAAACTCCCCTCCTCTTAAAACTCAACTTACACTAGCAAAACTGTACTTTCAGTTGCCACTATGAACCCTAACAACCATTTGTTAGTTATTTGTCTATCTTATTTATGCTACCTGTGCCAATCTAACTGGAACTAGATTGTCTGTGAAAACAAAATTTGTATTTCTTGCCGTAATGTTTGCTGACAGAAGTGATGAATTGCATCATGTTTGTAGTAAGAATATTCTACATTTTGATCCCTCAGTAAGGCCTAGATCTGAACCACAAACCAGCTTTTTACACACAAATACACCTGGCTGATGTGCTTAATGAATGCAAGTGTATCTACTGAAAACAAAGACTCAACACACCTGTCTGGAAGATTTTTTGCCTTCTAAGGAAAGGCAAAGAATATTTTAGACATAGAGAGGAAGACAAAAAGCTTACTGCTAATTAAGAACTATTGTGAGGCTTAATTTGTAAACTGATTGTAAGTTTGAGTAAAAATCTGATGAACAATTTCCAATTAAAGCAGATAAATAAAATATTGAAATAATTATAATACTATAAAAATTCTCAGCAATACAACCCCCCCCCCCACTAAACAGAGTGAAAAACAAGCAAATCAAACCTTCCACCTACCAAATGAAATTTCTACCCTCTCTAACGGTGCCATTTCTCAAGCTTATATGCAGGAAAACCCGTGAGTGGGGGCAACAATTAAAATACGTCAGAAATTGGATGCAAAATATGCTGGAAACGTGTTTCAAAATTTAAGGGAAGAAAGAAACAAAGAAATGTTTGCCCTAAGCTTTCAACTAAGTGCATTTCTGAAAGAGATGCTTTAACTGGAATACACGCATCCCCTTGGAATTTAGTGTATTTTGGGGAAAGATGTGAGGGCCCGCGGCGGCCCGCACACTCTCTGTGGTCGACCTCCCTCGTCCCCAGCCCCAGGAGGGAGCCGGTGCCTTAGGACGGGAATCAGAGGCAGGGGCGGGTGCTGGCAGCGCCCGTGCGCGCCGGTGGCAGCGCCTCCCGCGGCGCTGGGGCCGAGCGGGCTGCGCGCTCCGCCCGCCCTTCGCAGGGTCCCGCCGGACCCGCACCGCGGCTGCGCTTCCTGCGCGCGTTCCGCTCTGCGGCCTTTGTGTTTTCCAGCCGGGTCCGCGGCTAGCCCGTGATTCCCATGACTCACACGGCGGAGGCTGAAGGGGCGCAAGCAGCGCCTCCCACCCAGCGCTGCGGCCGCGGACGGGCGGTGGCGAGCCCCGCGCCCCCGCGCAGCAGCCGGGACTCCCTCCGCCTCCCTGGGCACTAATTAGCTCTAAACGGTGTTAAATACCATTCCTGCGCCCTGAACAAGCTTCTCTAGGAGATTTTTGTGGCAGCCGGCCTCCCGTGTCCGTTAGAAACGCTCTGATGCGGGCTGTTGGGTGGCGGGAGAGGCGCGGAGCCGCAGGACACTCGAAGTGTCCCACTAGTCAGCCTTCCCCTCCCCCGGCCCTGCCCTTGGCCGCTGGCACCGAGGCAGCTGGAGCAAATTCATCTTTTCTTCTCCCACAGCACTGGGGCTTGGCTGCCCTTAAAGAAAATCCTCTCCTAACAACGTGTCAATGTTACATTCCTCCACAAAGCAACTTCTATTAGGGGGGCTGGGAGCTTGGCACTGCCTCGCCACAGACTGAGAGCTTTGTGGCTATGCAAAAAACAAGGAGAGAGGGAACATTTCCTGCATTAAAATGCAATACCCCAGGCTCAATGATTTATCCTCTCCCCATTCCCGCATGGCAGCTCTGAAGGACCCCCTCGCCAATAGACTGCATCCAGAGCCCCAGTCTAGGTTCAGCCCACACTTTCCCTGCCTCACAACGCCTCAATGTCCTTCTCAAATCGCCTCCCCCCATCCCGACCTCCCCAAAATCTCAGATTAAACCAGGAGGTATGTAGCAGAGAGACTAGGTGGAGGGCTGCCATGCTAACTGCTGGACCCCTGTCTTCCCAGCCTTCCACAACACCCCCCTCCCCTTTTTCCAGCAGGGACATGAAGCAGCTGCTGGGACTGAAGCAGCTGCTGGGACTGACACATCAACCCCTTCCTCGCTAATACTGTAATGAGATTCTCAGCCTTCATGTCCGGGAGCCGAGACTGCCTGGAGAATGGGTGCAGCAGCAGCCACTGGCCCCTTCACGGAGCTCCCAGGAGGTTAAATCAGCATGTCCTGCCTGCGTGGTGCCTTGCATCTCCAGGCATCTCAGGCAGAGGGCTCGCCCTAAGGAACTGCATTTGCTCTTGGTTTGTGTGTAGGTTGCTGAAGTCTGGCCCAGCTGGGACCAGGTGTCCTGAACATGGTCTTTTGGTCAGGTTGCCTGCATGCCTTTGGAAATGTTTTCCTTGCAAAGTTGAGGGATCATATCAAAGAAGGCCAAGGTTTTGCAGTTGGGTGGTTGCTGTAAAGAGGTGGTGAGGGGGAGAGTGATTCCTGGCTCACCACCTGTGGGCATTACTGTAAGTGGGGGCTTAAAACAGATGGATCCTACTTGTGAGGAGTTTCAACAGTGCTCAGCAGAACTACTTGCTGTAGCTTAGGCCAGTTTAGAAATGAAAATGCAGCCTTCCCTGCCTTGAGGGAGTGCGCACCTTCTCCAGCCCTTTCAAGTCGTCTAGAGGATAACCAGAGTGGAGAGCAACTCAAAGGAATGATAGTATTAAGGAGAGCTGGCAGCAGGACTTACACACTGGCATGGCATTCAGCCCCCCCTCCAAGAAGCACCTACCTTCTTTTGGCGGCCGCTTGGCTTCTCTGGTGAGATTGCAGACCTGGGTGGTTTGCAGCTCCTGGGTCAGGCAGCCTTCCGTCTGCTCGTTGAGGGGCAGCACCACGTTATTGAGCAACACCAGGGACTGGTCGTCTATTCCCCATTCTCCCAAATGCTGAGGGCAGGTGCATTTTGTATACATGATCCCACAGGATTCGGTTCTCCCATTCTCGGATTTCAAGCAGCTCTCCAACCAAGTGCATAACACATGGCACCCAAATTGGCTTGGGCTCACCTTGTTCAACACCAAAAATTCAAAGAAGGATTTTTGGTCTTCTTCTTTTTTGTGTAATCCTGGGAAGTTGATAGGATAGACGCGACGTATCTGAATAAAATTCTTATCATACTGCAGAAATACAAAAGCATTCTTGGAATTGCAGAGCTGCATTATAGAATGGTTATTTTTTAAAAGATCCTTTATTTTTTCATGAGAAAAATGATCAAACTGATAAGCCAAGAGGGAAAAGTTGGAGCAACTGAAGTCCTTTTTGGAAAATTTCAGGTAAATACTATATTTGGTTGGATCTGGATTTTCCAGCGTCCAAGTGCAGTTTGTGAAGTTTTTAGGAAACATTTCACTTACAGAATACGATCCATAAATGACCCCCTTCACCAACGTGGAACACCAGAAGTCTTGGGCAGCATTAAATCCAAACATAACCAGTAGATAGGTGGAAAATATATAAATCAGCAAATTACGAACAGCCTTCATCCTATGTCATTTGGCCTGCAGGAGATGAAATGAAATAAAAATGCAAGTAGAATTCTTCACGCATAGAAAACCAAACTCCTTCCAATATTCGAGCCAGCTGTTTTCAAGCTTGCAGTTAGAGCCCCTTTCAGAAAGAAGGGCAGGTAATTTTTATTTTATAACGCAAGGACCGGGGTTGCCGCTGTGTGCACAGCGCCATCACGTGGCCATCGCCACCGACACGTCTTCCACAGACAAATTAAAACTCAACATTTATTAGATTATTAACAGGAATGTCCTCTCCTCTCTAGGATTTAGTCATCATGGCGTGGACTAGAACTGCTCAACTTAAGTAAAAATATAGATGCCTTACCCGACAGACCAAGAAAAGAGAAATTTATTTATTTATTTATTCAAAAAGTAAATAAGTAATCTGCTATAGTTAGGTATGTACATATAGAATATGCACATGCAGAATTTCACCAGCATAGAAAAATAAAGCTGGTGGAATTTGTTTATAGATATTATTTTTCTATTAGTTCTGAGAAGTAACTGAATTATTACAGCCATAATTTAAAAACACACTGATTACTATTTGTTACAGATGGAACATTATCTCCCATATGCCTACATGCCTTCACCCTGGCCGCTTGGTATATAGAGGTCTCTAAAAAGGCAGCAAATACTGAGATTAATGTATTAATAAAATTTTGACACTATTGAAGAAAGAAACAAAGACAGATGGATGAAACCACTGCTGGTCTGACATGACCACTAAATACCAGATTTTTAAGATAATAATTTCAATGTGCTTCAGCCTCTAAGGATATATAAAATGGATCACAGTATTAGTATTACAATCAGTAGCTCTCTACAACTGGCTGTGCTACAGCAGGATCTCTGCACCTATTGGACTGCACTTGCTCTCTTATTACAAATATCTCGTACTGTCTGATTAGCTCCTGTGTTTTGCAGCTGTGCGCTTGAACAATGAAAGACATATTACATTTTCTCTGCTAGTATCTCCAAATAAAGCTGTTTTACTGCACCTGCCAACCCTCACAGCCTTCACATACTCTGTTCTTTTAACAGTGGCCTAGGTTAATACAGCAAACCTGAGTTATATTTACCTCTGTAATGATATCCAAAAATTTCAGATTGAAGGTTTTCAGCATTAACCTTTGAAAAGTTGCTTATCTCTTACAAATGAGTACCTTTTCACTTTCTGCTCTTAAATGCAAGCAGAAAGAAGTGATACCAACCTAATTTCAAAACTCTCTAGATTGCAGTCTCTTCCACTGTTGCTCTGTAAGCAGAGGCAGACACACACACAAGGCACCGTTACTGAGTTTTGATGTGTGTCTTTGCCTAGCTTTTCATCTCCTCACCAAACAGCAAGGCATCTTCTGTTTCCCATTGCGTAACACACAGCAAGTCACCGGATTAAGCTCCCTTGAAGAGATTTTCGTATCTCCTAGATTATAATGCAAACTCTGAATCCTGAAATGGGCAAAAGGCAGCACCAACTCTAACCCTCTTTACAGCAGAGGTTTAAAAAAAAAAAAGGAAAAAAAAAAAAAAGCAGAGCTGCTGCTGGTCTCTCCACATGGTCAGATTTTCTCCTTTCTGAGCATCCGTCTCAATGAATAACATGGTCCCCTTTCTCCAAACAGGGCTGGTACAGCATTTAAGGTTTCAAAAAAGAGAAACTTATTGGGAATTCTGGAAACAATTTCCCCTTTGCTGAAGCACTTTGCAGGCAATGCAGTTCTGCGCAGTGTTATTCAGGATGGTGTAGGCGTTGAAAGCCAATGTGACAATAAGTGTCTAAATTAAGAATTCCACCCATGAAAAAGGATTAATTTTATAATCTGGAAAGTAGAAAGGGAGCTTATTTGCTTTTCTGTTTGAAAAGGAAAAAAGCCTCTGACTTTTTCCATCCTATGTAATATCTGCACTAGAAAAATAAAGACCTCTGCAGTGCTAGGCTGTTTTCTATGATGAAATGTAATCAAATAGCCCTCATTTTAGTTGTGCATTTGTTCATGCAAGGCTACTGAAACAGAACACTGTCCTAATCCCTCTCTCCCTGTGTGCGTTACACACGCACACATGCACACACACACGAACTGAGTGTGCCGGCAGCATTCAGTTTGCAGCATTGCTAGATGTAGGGTGAACCTGATCACTGAAAGAATTAAGACACTCCGATTAAAAAGATCTTTCTTTCCCATGGAGGAGGGAGTTAAAGAATGGCCACGGAGGCTTAAGGTTGCCCATTTGGGAAGGGGGAGAATCTTCTGCTGAAAAGAAACGGGCATTTAGTTTGAATATTCCCCAAACTGATTTTCTAGGTGACACTGTAGTTTAGCCGAACATAGACGGCGCCATCACTCCATTTATTTTTTTTTCCCCCAACAGAAGACCCACTGACTTCTCTTATTTTGACTTCCTATTAACCTAACAATTCCCCCCACCCCCCATACAAATTACCCCAATCGTGCACAAACCTCAGGTTTTCTCGGTCTCGCTGGAAATTACTCTCAGGGAAGCAGATCTGTCGCAAGACGGACTTCTCTAACTTTTAAACTGCAGCGCTGAAGTAAATGCAGAGATCATTTCGTATGTGCTGTCTCTCTCTCTATCCTTCAGCAACAGCCTGTCCCCCTCCTCCGCCGCCTCCTCCCCGGAATCCCAAGCTAAAAGCTCTCCAGTCGTAATCCCTGGAAATGGGAAATGGAAATGCCCCGGGCACCCTTACCTTCCACTCCGAAAGCTGTCAGGCTATTTCTCTAAAACACTAGCACCACAGGCACACGTCCCAACAACAGTGATGGAGAGATTCCCCTTCTGACGGAAGCACCGTTTCCCATTTTTCCCGGCTCAGGTTCAAAACCAAGATTTTAAAAAAGCAGCAGAAGATAAAAAACGCAGCGAGAAAACCCCCGCACGCTACACGCACACCCCACCGAGGAAAAAAAGCAGCTTTGGCTCCGGATCCACCAAATCCAACCACATGAAGGAAAAGAAAACAGAAAAGAAAAAAAAAACAAAAAAACCAAAAAAACCAAAAACCAACCACCTCAAACCAGCAAGACTGCAGGGGAAAAAATGGAAGTGGCTGAGCAAGCGGAGGTTTTTTTTGTTTGTTTTTTNTTTTTTTTTTTACTTGAAACAAAGTCTCAGCACAGCAGCCCGATGCACGGCGATGCCAGGCAGTCGACGGTCTGAGAGGACTAAGGCGCTAGTGCGGATTTGTTGGTGGGTTTTTGTTGTTGTTGTTGTTGTTGTTGTTGTTATTACTAATAGACTTATTCCTCCTTCCTCCCCCCTCAGGCTCTAATGGCCGGACAGCGGCGGGGGGGTCCTTGGCTGCCGATGTCGGGGAGCGGTGTGAACGCCGGGCGCGCAGGGAATACGGCGGGAGCGGGAGCGCGTCTGTGCCGCTGCGTGTGGCTCTGCCTGTGCGTGCGCGCGCGCCCGTCTGCGCGCCCGCGCGTCCGGAGCCCGCCCNCCCGCGGAGCGTTGCGAGCGTCACGGTCGCTCGGCGCCCAGCGCGTCCCAGAAACGCCGCTGGCTGTGCCCGGGAGGTTTTCCTGGCCGCCGTTCCCAGCGCTGGGGCCGGCTGCGCCCCGGCGTCAAAAAAACCTGCGGGCGGAGAGCGAAGGAAACGGGGACGCCGGGGCGGGAAGCTCGCACTTGATCTCCTTCCTCTTGTTTTTTCTTCTGGAAGCAAAACCTCCCCCTCGCCGCAGCCCCAGGAGCTGTCGGCTCGGCCCCGCGATGCAGATTAACTGATACAGGGCTCCTGGGATAAACCCTCTCAAACTGCCGCCCGCCTCTGTCTAGAAACAATAGCAATTTTCTCAGCGCGGCTGCAATTAACGCCGTGTTTGTTCCTTGCCAGAGATGAGGCTGTGCCCGATCGCGGACGCATCCGTTCCCACGGCTGCCGCCGGCCGCCGTTCCCGCACGGGAAGGGATGGGGAGCCGGCAGGGCTCACCCGGCGCGGGTGCCCGGTGCGGGAGCGAAGCTGCCCGGGCTGCGAGCGGAGTTTGCGAGACGACAGCGGCTGAAGTGGCGCCGTCAGCGGCGGGTGGGGTCAACTGGGGGAGGTTCATGAAAAAAGCTTTGCCACAAGCGAGGCATCCCCCCTCTTTTTTCTTTCTCTTTTTTATCTTTTTTGTTTTAAATTTTGCTACAACTGGGTATCGCTGGGTATGCTTTTTCTCCCTCCCCCTCCCACTCTGTCCCTCCTGCTCCCCAGGGCAGGTTGGGTTGTCCTCTGACTCTTCCTGCTGGCGTGAGATATCGGGGCAGTCTGCACGACAACAGATATCCGGTGTGAAAATTAGGAGATGACATTTTAATAAATGCTGCTGTCAGTCAGCAGTGCTCAGCCTGGCTGCTGTGCACTCCCACTTCTGCCATTCTGCAGAGAGCACAAGGCCCTGCCGAGGTCGTGGGGCAATACAGCCCCTCCATGCCTTCCAAGTTCATACGAAACATGGCTGTGTGGTTTTGAACATGACCTCCCTCTCTGATGAAATGAAAGTTTAAATTTCTGGACAGCATCCAAACCAATCAGTCCTTAAAGCAAAAGGTTTTCTCCCCTGCAATCCTATTCAAGCCCCTGCAAGGTTTGAAGTCCAGTAATACAGAGCTTTTATGATTACAATTACACGCTGCACAAATTCTGATCAGAGGTATTGCTGGTCCCAAACCACTTTTGACCAAAGTAAACCAAAACACGGTTATAACTTTTTATTGTATTTTCCATAGGTATAAGCTGTAAACCACAGCCCTGCTAGCTTTTACACTCATAAATACTTTATATCCCTGTTGTCAAAATAAGACAAAAAATATCTACCCAAACTAAGGAAAATGGGAGGGATGTGTAAGGTCTGTTCTCAGTAAAGGAAATGCAATGAAAATTGAACTTTTATTGGCTTAGGGATGATCATATTCTCCCACCATTCCATAGTATGGAATAGCGACGTTCCGTACGATCTCTGGATGAACATCATGTTGCTTAAAACACTTTAAGGGAAGTTCGGTTTTTTGACAGGGTGATACGAGCAGAACAAATCAAAGGTGTACATACAATGTAGTTTTTAAATAATTTTTTCATCTCTTTTATATTAAATGAAGAACTGTAAGGTAAGTCATGAAAGAAAACAACTTGAATGAATTCTTTTACCTGTTTTCTATGACACTGGCAAGTTGTAGCTCCTTTAATTGTGAGTGGAAATGAAAAAATAATGAATACACAATGTATGGTAAGCTACTGTCTTTAGATATCTCCTAGGTATTCCAACCCAGTGATTAACTTGAACTTTTCCATTTTGTGAAGACATGGCAATGCAGGAGAGGAATCTGTGAGGGAAGACTCCTTAACCTCTTGTCTACAAACTGAAGGAAAGGATGGAAGTTGCGCAAGTCGTGCATAAGTTAAGTATGACAGCTGAGGAGCAGAGGGATGGGATGGGATGGGGTGGGATGGGATGGGGTGGGATGGCAGCACAGAGCACTCTCAAGATATAATATTTGCTACAATTAGACTTGAACAATACAATTTTTAATGACTGGAACTAAAATAAACTATACCATTTTTCTAAGTACTCAAGTATCTATGATCCACTTGCAGGTGTCTTTCTACTTGAATTGAGGCCAATTTAAGAAATAATTTCATTTTCCAGGTGTCATGCAGCATTTGAGATTAAAAAAAACATGGTATTTTGATAGTCTAGAAATGAGAGTCAGGATCTGTTTAAGTCTGCAAAATATAAGTAAGTAGAAAAGCGACAATACATTTGTTTAATTTGGGCGTGCAGATCACTTGTGTTTGGAATGGTACTATTTTCCATGTACATTTATTCCTAAGATACAGTCTGAAGCGTAGATGTAAAGCGAACCTGTGCACAGAATTTGGAAATATTGAGTAGATCAATCTTGTTTGAGTACCTCTGTTAAAACCTATGAATAGTGTATTAATGCAATCCCACACTGTGTCATGGGAGCGCTGTCAGCCCTGTATGGTACACGTGGTGCCATCTGTACTACAAAGAAAGTATCAAGGCACTGAAAGAAGTGTTATGTCACTCAGTAGTAGTGTTGTAGGGATAGGAACAACATGGTGCATGCTAAATTTATAGTGCTGCTTTCTAGACTCTAATGCAATTGTTTTATCAAGGTTGTGCTTGAGCCAAGCTGGGAAAGAGGGAGGAAAGTAATATTTTTGAGTAATTTCTATATTAATGAGAAATATGAGGCTTACCCAATTTCATATGTTGGATGGAATAAATTAAAGGGTCGGTTTAGTTGCATTTTTTTCTCCCAAATCTGCAGAAGCACTTTGAGATCTTTGGTATCTCGGTGACAGCAGCTAGATTATTTCAGTTTAGATTTTAGTGAACATAGCACAAAATTCAACACAGTTGGAACTGGAATTATCACTGGCAGTTTTGGTGCAAATTGTAAAAGGAAGGCCGCAGTTTAAAGAAAGTGACTTTGGAGAATGGATTCACTCAATCACCAGTCACCCTTAGGGGCTCTTTTCAAGTAAAGGTCACTGTTGCAGCCTGCAGTGTCACTCCTTTGAGCAAATAAGACAGTCTCTCCAATGCTGAAGGCACACATTAAAACAAAAAAATCCTTAAAATTGTTTTCAACAGAGACTTTTTTCTTATTGTTATCATTGTCATCATCATTGTGTTTAACTGACTCCAGAGTTATACTTACATATGTCCTTCTATGTCCACAAGAAAGGAAACTGTTGTTAAAGACTCAGCTTACAGGTAACAGTTGAAGGATAGTTTCACTGAGCCTCTTGGCTTATGCAGAAGTTGCACTGGTCTGTTTCTCACATCCCACTTTTCTCATATATGTAAGGCCCTTCCAAGTCCCCTTTGGCAAAAATAGACTTTCTACTCTGCATTACACATTCTTCTGCAGAACACCAAACTGTATTTCTCTACTCCAAGTCAGGGAAAATGTTAGATCCAAAGCTGGAGTGACCGTTTCAAGAGAAATGTTACTTAATTTAGTGTGAGGCAAAAAATAAAATGGAAGATGCTGGGCATATTACAGGTATCATAAAATTCACTAAATACCTAGATATGAAGAGAACAACAGGTTGAGGAAAAGTGTAAATTGGAAATAATTTCATGTACTTGCACATGTTTTCTGGTCCATGATGTTACAAACCAGTAAGAAATAATGCATTTCTCTATTAATTTCAGATTCTTAAGTGAATGTTGGCAGTATTAGTTTTCTCTTTGTTATTAAGAGGAAGGATTAATTTAATAAATAATAGACTATGTCCTGCCTTCTCAGTTTTAAATATACTTTGAAATATTATATGATTCTAATTAATTTTATTAGAGAAGTGATTCATATATTCATAAATAGCTAATTAATAATGCAGCACCAGTAGATGGTGCTCAAGAATATATAGCATAACTGGGGGGCATGGGTGAATAAAAACTTCTATTTTGAAATAGAAAAATTTCAGCAAAAATACTGATTTACTTTTGAGAAGTTGATTTTTCATCAGAAAATAATGTCATTTTCCCAATTCAATCAAATCTTTCATAGGTTGACAATTTTCAAGTTGAAAAAGTCAGTGATTTGCTTGCTTGTTCGTTTTTGTTTTTTGTATGGCTTCTTTTGCAAAGGTTTTAACAAGTACTTTTGAATTCTGCTACTAGCTTTAAGTATTTTGATGCTGTCTTTTCATCCAATAAATCCAATAAGTGGGTTAGAAGCAGTGAAATTCATGCAGTATGTGACACTAAAAGTCTAGGCAGAATGGGTCTGAATCACATGTAAAGCCTGTACAGCATCCTACCACAGATGGTGGCTCTTGAAGACTCCTGAGGAAGGTGCAGAAAACCCAGAATACAACTGGTTTTGACAATCTGACTTCAGAAAATCTCACCTAGTCTCCAATATGCATTGATCTGTTTAAATCTCCAAATAAGTTTAAGTTCCCCTGCAATATTGGTTTAGCTAGTTTAACTCCATACGTTCTTGTTTTCCACATAAGCCTGTAATTGTTTTCTGTCTCAACATTATCTATGTCAACATTTTTTTGTATCTCAACATTATCAAATGGTGAGTCCCACAGCATAAATACTAAGTGAAAACTGATGTTCTGTTAAATTTGTTACCTTTTGGTTTAATTATGTGTCACCATATTCTTGTATTAAGGCAGGAAAAGTGAGATTCTGGCTTACTTCTAGCAATTATGTCACATATTTTTGCCATGCCTCTGTTTAATACCCTTTTAAGATGTTCCAATCTGTTTCCACAAAATTCTGCTTCTATAATTCTTGTCACTTTTCTCTTAAACACCCCCTAGTTTTCTGATATCTTTCTAAGATGTAGAAATCAGTACTGCACACAGCAGTTCAGATCAGGCTGCAGCTCTGATTTTTATAACATTGTTTTTCTTTATGCTCTTCTTGATTCATTTTAGTATCTTGCTTCTTCTGAGAGCTGCTACATTGAATATAGGGCTTCTGTTTGCTGTCCATGTCTATTCTTTTTATCCATCTCCTGTGAGGAACTTTGTCAAGCAAGTTTAAATAAATTATGTCTGTTGGTTCTCCTTTGACCACTTCACTAGTTCACTGATGTCTTGAAAACATTCTAGCAGATGAGTGAGGTATCATCTTCCTTTGCACAGATCTATCATGTCATGGTCTTGTGAGTGTTTTATTTTTGTATTTTTAATTTGCCAGGTACAGAGATAAGATTTATGAATCTTTGATTCCCTGAATCATTCTAAACTCCTTTTATGATGCATGTGAAACATTTGCTATTCTCTAACCTTCCAGTAAAGGAGTTGTTTTTCAATTAGAGTTTGCATAGCTCAACTACTTGTTCAGGATTTTCAGTCTTGGTGGCTTCCTGCTTTTTAAATGATTGATTTGTTCCAGCACCTCTTCATCTGATAGTACCTAATTTTTATTACCCAAGAGTAGATATCTCCCTAACATCCTCTATTGTGAAGACTGATGCAAATAAATCTTCTGTGTTCCTAGCAACGTCCTTCTCCTCCGTAATTGCTGTCTTTATTCTCTGAAGTTCCCAGAAGACACAGTAATTCTTAAAAGTTTCTTGCTTGTGATATATTTAAAGGGGCTCTTTTAATTTGTTTTTATATTTTTAACTGTATGCTTTTAAGCAGCTACCTCTGCTGTCCAGTTTTTCCTTTTTACCTCTTTGCTATTAGAGTCTGTGATCATTTCCCTCATTTCCTGAAAGCTGCCTTTTCAGATTATGACAATTCCCTGCTTAGCCCAAGTAGCATCCCAAATCCTTTCATTTCACTCCACTGGTTTGCAACTTACCTTCCTTGTTTATCTCCTCCCCTCCCCCATATGTGCATTTATCAATGGAAATATTCTTGGTTTTGGAAGGAACACAAATGCCACATTTTGACTAACTTGCATTCTGTTGAAGGCCTCTGTCCAAAGGTTAATGTTGTGACACTTTTTATATGTCTTATCTCTTGTTAGATGCATTTAACGTCATTATTTTATGACCCCTTTACATATTAGTTTGGGTATTCTTAATGCTTGACTTCTTTCGGCCTATTGTGATTGAAGTCTAAAAATATGTCTAAACTCTGTTTTAATAAGGGTGTCCAGGTTATCAAGTTGAGCTCATTGATTTAAGGCTGTCTTATGTCTTCCAAGACATAACTCTCGCTCATTTCTCAGAATAGTTTTATTTCAATGATGTGCTGTTTCAAGAATTCACTTCCTATAGTTCTGAGAAACTGTATTTTTAATCTTTGCCATTTACACATCTGATTTGTTTCTAATTAGATTGCATAAAATTTATTATCCTGTTTTGTTGCATTTTCTTTTCTCCCCCACCCCCTTTTTTTTTTTCTTCTTTTTTTGGTACCTCACTGAATGTGACCTGCATTCTTTGACATATGTCCTCCTGTGCCCTGGGCTTCCATTACCAAGTACAGCCCTCTTCACTTAGAGGGTTTTTTCACACTTGAATTTATTGAATCTTTTATGTACAGAAAAAAGTTATTCACACAAGTGGTTCAATCTGTTATTCTAAGGCAGTTTACAAGGAATTGTAGGTTTTTAAAACAATTATTTATTGAAGTATTTATCCAGTAATTTTCTTATGTTACAACACTTCCATTGTGACAATAACATAAAGTCTTGTTCTACTGGAAAACCTTGTATTTCACTTATTTTGCTTTTAATTTGTAATTTTGCGTAAATATTTGAAGTTCTTTATTTTTTCCAGATGTCATTCTATGGCACATTTCCTGGATTTGTGCTTCTTCGGTTGCATTTTAGATGGGTACTTGGAAGTATTTGTATTACCAGTAACACTTGCAGATGACTTGCTGTCCTTTGCCTCTGTTTTTTAGATGTTTGGAAAAAAAATTCCAGCCTTTCAATCTATGAAATCAATATTTTCAATACTTGCATGTATAGTCACTGTCATTTGAAAACAAACTTGTCACTATCTCATGTATGCATGTTCTCTGGTGAAGAAATTCTAACTGCTTGTACTGGTGTATGGCTGTAAAGTTATGAGAAAATCATTGCAGTCCCTACATGTGGGCTATATAATAAATTTTACAAAATTAATTGGAGAACATATTTGCAAAGATCAAAATAAAAATAAGGCCACTGTTTTCATGTTAATTATCTAAATGCACTGAAATCCTCTTTATACTGGGAGGAGTACAAATATTTTTAAAATGCCCTTTCATCTCTGATGTTATTAATGTACTCTAAAATATTGCCTAGTCATTAATCAAATGGAACTGTGATAAATACAAAAAAAAAAACAACCCCCACAAACCGTATGTCATTTTGTCTTTCTCTACTAAAGGAAAGAAATTCAGAGTTAATACTGAATTCATTTTTAATGCCCTTCATTTTGCTTATGTAGGCTAGAGAAGAGTGATTTTATGTACTTTGCGTCTCATTAACATCACTAATCACACAGGGCAGTGTTAAAAGATGATGTGTTGAGGTTTTCCTTGCATTAGTGAAAACGAAGGACTGATAAACCTATCTAGAGTTTAAATTTCTGCTGTATGAGTTTAGAGTTTAAAATGGTGGTGGTTTAACCCCAGCTGGCAACTAAGCCCCACATAGCCACTGGCCTCTCGCCTCAGTCATACTGGGGAAAGGATCAGGAGAGTAAAAGTGAGAAAGCTCATGGGTTGAGATAACATGGTTTAATAGATAAAGCAAAGTCTGCACATTTAAGGAAAGCCAAATCAGGAATTCATTCACTGCTTCTCATGGGCAGGCAGGTGTTCAGCTCTCTCCAGGAAAGCAGGGCTCCATTAAGTGTAATGGTTGTTTGGAAAGATAAATGCCATCACTCCAAATGTTTCCACTTTCTTCTGCTTTCCCCAGCTTTATATACTGAGCATGACACCATATGGTATGGAATGTTGATCAAGAGACCAATACAGAATCTTGTTTAAATAAGGTCCTAGTGGAAGACTTGGGTTCAAATTCCTTTTTTGAGGGTTTGAAAGCTGAAGGTTTTCTTTCTTGTAACTTTCTAAGCCAGCAAAAAGGATAGCAGCATTTGATTAGGGCTAAGAACAGTTTTTGTTATTCCTCTTAGGCCTCATTCAGGGAGACCCAGTCCACAATGTCTATTCGCATGAAACACAGAAAGTTTTCTAAACTAGGATCAGAATCCAAGTGACTCTTTATTCTCTTACATCTTTGGTGCTAGTGCAAGGAAGTACAAAGTGTACGGTGGCATCGTTACTGCTTTACTGATGCTGACAAAGTATGGCCTACCCGTCTCTTTAAAATAAAGTTTCTGGGAACTTGATTTGAGGGGAGGATTCAGAACTGTGTACTCTGAGCATCAGGAAATGACAGTTTGAAATGAATTTTTGGGAGGTTTCAAGCAGATCCTTAGCAGCAGTATCCCCAGTTACCCGGGGTGGTTGCCCCTCATTAAACATGACATTGTTCTGTGGCACATAGCTCTTCCCAAGAAAGTTACTGTAAAAAAAATCTGAATCCTAGCTCAGACTTCCAAATTCAATGCTAAAGAACAGGAATTGAAGTCTCAGCATAGTCCTTCCCTGCATGCTTGTTTGATCCAAATGCATAATTTTTTAGAAAAAATAAATTAATATGATGAGTACAGACAGTATTTTCTCAAATACCCAATATTTCCACAGAAAGGCCATTCAAGGATTAGCTGAGTCAACCAGGAAGCTTCACCCTGGGAAGGAAAAAAGGACATGTTATGAGACTGGTACGACAGAGTCAAGATTGGCAAGGAAAGACAGGCTGGGGTTTGGTAATTAACTGTCTAGCAAAAGGAACAGCAGGCATTGTAAAAAGCTGGAAGAAGTCATGCTTAAAACAGAAGTGATTCTCATGCAACAAGTAAATGACATTTAAAACTCCTTGTCAAATGATGTTGTAGATGACAAAAAATAAAAATAAAAATAAATAAATACAAATTTTCATGGACACAGGGCAAACTAGGCAAACACATGAAGGAGAAATTCGGTGATGTTGGTGGTGAGGGCATTGTCAATAAGTGTGCAAAATCGTATCTTCTTCAGGAATTCCCCTGTGCTGAAAATAATTGGAGGTTGGGAATGCATTAAGGGAGAATCTTGCTCCTCCTTCAGCACTTACAGTCACTTCTGAAACAGAATGTGGGGCTGGATAAAACTTTAGTTTGGTCTACTGTGACTGTTTTCATCTTCACTCTTTTTCAATATTTTAGTACAGATGGAGAGGTAGATTTTCAGAGATGCAGATCCTAGAACCAGTTGAAATTTGGAATCGAGCACTGAACATTATTGTTGAGAATGCCAGGACATCCATTTCAGTTTTGAAACATTGGCTGAGTGCCCATAATTGCCCAAACTGAGTGCTCACTTTTAAAAATTTGAGGATATAGTCCACACTCAGATCAAGCTGAGACCTAGGGAGGAAATTCTGAAGGTGTTTTTTCTCTATCTAAACACCATTATTTTTGTAAATGTAGTAATAAAATGTGAACACAACGTACACATCATTATCTGCATTTCCCCCCATGTTTTAAAAGAGGAGGAAGTTATGCCCTATTCTAAAGTTGTCTAGTGTCTAAAATTTGATTGTAATGGGCAATGATTATCTTAAGATAAACAAATGTTTTAGAATTGGGAATAAATGATATACTTTATTTTTTTGGAAGAGAGTACTTGGAAGAAGAAAAAAATATACTCTCTTGACCAAATCGCTTCCTTGGCTGCATGGTGGGTGTTAAGAGTAAATTGTTTCATTGAAGCAGATTGTTTAAAAGTTTATGTATATGTCAGACACACTTTTGAAATAATACTGTAAAAATTATTGAAATATCTGAAAAAGGGGAAACATCACACAGTAACAGCAAAAGACATTAATATGAAATGCTTCTTATTGGCGTGGAAAGGACTTCACAGATGACTGTCAGAAAGGGGTTCATAGCCCACAGTCCTACAAGGAGGTGTTGTGAAGCTCAGCTGCTTGGGGAAAGCTGATGTGAATGTGTCATTCAAATTTTAAGAAATTCCGTTTTTTGGATGTGTTGAAATATATGTTTCAGGTCATTGTATTAGTCATCTGGCATGGAATTTTATTGAAATTGCTGAGTTTACTTAATATTCTAAAAAATGTAAAACCTGAATTAGAGAGCTGCATGTTGGCAGTAGCTCAGCTCATATCAATGGCCTTGTATCAGTGCAAAACATAGTGAAAATAGAATCATGCTCTTGATGTGTCCTCTGTGCTCAAACTGAAGAGTGAGAGGAGAGTAACGCATTTATAATACCAAAGGGCAAAATATTCTGTGAAAATGTGGGGTATTGCTGTTAGGAGCTGCAGGTGGCTGTCATCATTCTGAAGGGACATATTTTCACTACAGTATAAAAAATATGAGAGATTGTAAGAAAAGGAGTTGCTAAATTGTCAAGCACAAGAAAAGAGTGCTTGGAGGGTGGGGTTTTATTGTTGTTTTGGCGTTTTCTAGAGATGAATAACTATGAGTGAGTGAGTGGAAGGAAATTACAGAGATGTACTAATTTATATAGCTATCTACCACTGAATTGAAAAAGGCCAATACATAAAGGGAATTAACCCCAACATAGTATAGATCATCTACACTAAATGTATCTGATCTACTGCTAAGAGCCATAGGTTTTTGTCTGTCATAAATTCTGGGTCCTCTCCTGCCAATAGTGTCTGATTGTACTGAAATATTTTCCACCTCTATTTCTTTCTTTCTTTCTTTTTCTTTCTTTCTTTCATTCTTTCTTTCTTTCTTTCTTTCTTTCTTTCTTTCTTTCTTTCTTTCTTTCTTTCTTTCTTTCTTTCTTCCTTCCTTCCTTCCTTCCTTCCTTCCTTCCTTCCTTCCTTCCTTCCTTCCTTCTTTCTTTCTTTCTTTCTTTCTTTCTTTCTTTCTTTCTTTCTTTCTTTCTTTCTTTCTTTCTTTCTTTCGCCTTTCTTTCGCCTTTCTTTCGCCTTTCTTTCTTCCCTTTTTCCTGTATGCACACTTGAGTCAGTTAGTTCACCGTCATTAATCGGTGAGTCCTAGACCTTTTATTGAAGTTATACAACTAAAAAAAATTTCTGGTGAGTAATTTGTTGTTCTGTTCTTGATGAACATTGCTGACTGTTATCACAGTAAATGTAAGTAGTGTCACTGAAGTCAGTAGATCTATGCTGAATTAATCAGTGTGGATTCTGGTCCTAGGAGTCATAATTGATACAGTCATTTGTGTGCTTGAAACGAATCTTGAACGGATGGCTCACTATACGTTCCTTAAAACTGGCTCAACTAGACATTTCTTTAATTTTAGAGGGTGTCACCTTCACACAGAGCAACTCATCTTAAAAATATATTTGGTCTTGGTAAAAGTATTTATAATGTGATTATTCATAAACCTTCATTTTGCTTATTAGTATTAGATTTTTGCCTGTGCTTTATATTTTGTCTATCATATACCAGGCTTTTAAAAATAAGTAGGGAAGGGAAGTCTTGCAGAAGGGAAGCCAACAAATGGAGATAGTTTCAAACACTACACTATGCTCTATTGTTCAAAAGTGACACAAGGTTAAAAAAATTAGTTGCCTGTTTTCAGTAAAATGCTTAGATATGAACATATTTCTATTTTATACCCATTTAAAATATGTGAGAGAGACTGAGAAATATTTAATGATGTAACTACTAAAACATAATACTCAAATATACTGACAAGAAGCTGTTCTAATCTCTTCCTGTCTTTTATATGCCTCCTCTGGCTTCTTCTCTCTTAGTATATTTAATACAGTACTTTCATCCCATTTACACAGCCTTGCCTAATCTTTTTTCTTATATAGTTCTTGCACTCATTTTTCTCTCTCAGCCATGTATTTTCATGTCTTTCGTCTCTTCTATGTATCCAGTATTTCTCATGCTTCTCTTACTCCTGTGCTACTGGCTTCTTTTAAGCATCTCTATTGTTAGAATATTTTCTGTATTCTAATTCTACAATCTATTATTTCTCTTTGAATTTGATTCCCACTATATTGTTTCAGCTACGTGGAAATATAGACAAAAGGTTAAGGGTATTGTTTATTTAAACAGCGACTTTCCTGTTACCAAAAACATCTGATGGTGAAGAACAAGGCTCCTTCCTTGACTGTTCCTACAAAATGGAAGTATTTCTCAGTCCCTTTGTCCCCCCAGTTCCTCAGAAAACTGGCCGATAAATGGGATATGCATTGGATGCATCTACCCAATTTTGGACAGATTGCTAAAATGTAGACAGATGGATGACATCTTACATGTAGATGTCTCTATCTGGGCTGCTTATTTGCCTAGTATGGTGGTCAACAAACAGAAATAGATTATTCTGTAAAGCTTTTCATTGAATCTTGATGTAGATCTTAGAAGTAAGTTAGTTGATTCACATATTCATAGTTGCTCTTTTCCATGTTCTGATGTAAATGTCTGATGTTAAGTGAGATAAACTTTATTTCTGCCATCTCTTACAGCATGCTGATAGAGTTAATTCTGCTTGACTTTCTGGTTTCTTTGGGTATCCCCTTCCCTAAATCTGTTTTTGTGTCTAATTTGAATGGAAGTCAGACCTTTTATAAAATTTCTCTGCTAGAGACCTGCCATTTGTCACAAGACATACTGAAGTTGTGTCTTTGAACCCACCAAGGAAGGTCTTTGCTGCAAGATCCAAGATCCTCCCAAGTCCTAGTAAGCAATCATAAGAATGTCCACATCTGTCTCCTTGTCTTTTCCTTTTAGCAGCATAGTTTTTCTGACCCTGTTTCTATTGTCACTTTCCACCCTGTGTCTCTTGGTGTTTCCAGTGGCCCCACACCGATTTGGACTAGTGCATCACTGCAGCAGTGGGATCACACTCATGCTGTCTTCATGTCTGAGGGCAAGCTGAGTGTTCTGACTCCTCCTGCCCCCAGGAAGCAGAATGGATGCAGGTGGGGGGTTGCATGCCAGCTTCATGCCTAGCAGAAACCCAGGGGAGTGCTGAGGCTCAAGCAGGATCTCTGTGTTGCTCCAAGTGCTTGCAGCCCCTCTCTTCCAGCATGGTAATGGTACCTGGCTGAAAAATATCACCCAGTTCCTGTGTGTAGCTGCTGTCAGCCCCAGGCTTGGAACAGTATAGGTAAGCCCAGTCTGTGCTCTGGGATCCTCCATGCCTGAAAACAATCTGCCACTACAACCCTGCTGGTAAATTACCAAAAATCAAAATTATGGATAACTGACCATTGATCACATGCTTGGCAGGAGGAGTTCTAATGATTTAAGGTGAGTCTTTACAAACATTCCTGAATTCAAGAGGTATGTGGCACACCTAAAGTCAGGAATCCACGTGACAGTTCATGTGAAGAGTTCTGATACCTACCCTACTAAGTGTTGCTGTAGAAGGACTTGCAGGAGTCAATGTCTCCCTTTTTTACTCCTGGTCTGTTAAAACATTGATGATATTCTGGATCCTCCTTCTCCCTGCTTGTCTTCATTAAGGCAGTACTCTTCTGCCTTTGTCTCCTTTCTTGAGTTATTGTCTTCCAACATGTCTTAACAAGTTTCTTTAAAGCTATGAACCCTTTGGGGCCAGGGATATGTCTTGTTAAAATTTTAAGAAGTGGTGTAGAAGCGATTTTTATCATGCTAGAATAAAATTTAAAAATAGACATGAGATATAATAAAACTCTGCACTCACATACATGGCCACAGTTGGAAATGTCCACTTGAGGGCAGAATGAGGGGGACAGTCTGCAAAGGTCTGGCTTGCTAACTACATATTTAATAATTAGCAATAATCTTCACACTTTAAATTTAACTGATAGATCTTCACCAAAAATTCATTTTTTGGTTGTTTAAAAGGTTTGGTTTGTGCTACAATAATGAGTATTTGTCTAAATTGCTTATTGATTAATGCTTTATGATTCTGATTTTGCACATTTTCTTCAATCTGATCTTTATTATGCAAAACTCCATTGAGCAATTAACTTTAATATGGTAACTGCTACTGAGCACTTAGAAATAAGGATGTAGGTGGCATGTCTTGTGAGGTACCAACTGGCATTAATTATGAAGTTGATCTTTTGCACTAGAGTCCTACTACCTCTGTGGTTTTAATATAGAAACCATATCTCTTATGAAAATATTTTTTAAAATGTTCGTATGGATTTTTCTTCCTGTTGCATTTTTAGACACAGGATATTAATTAGAAAACTTTAAAATGGTAGTTGGTGCAAAGAAAGAGGAATAGAGACAAGTTTAATATATAAGAAATCTTAACTGTTTCTATAGGCTCAAAATGAAAATAATTGTAAAGCTCAGTTATTGATCACATGCATTTATTAACAATAAAATTGCTAATTCTTCTACTATAAGGGGAACCTTCCATCAGACCACATTACTCAAAGCCACATTCAGCCTGGCCTTGAAAAATTCTAGGGATGGGGAGTCCACAACTTCTCTAGTCAACCTGTTCCACTGCCTCATCACCCTCAGTAAAGAATATCTTCCTAACATCTAATACAAACCTTCCCTTTCAGTTTAGAACCATTGCCCCTTGTCTTGTCACTATCTGCCTGTATAAAAGTCACTCTCCCCCCCCTTTTTAAGCCCCCTCAAGGTACTGGAAAACTGTAATAAGGTCTCCCCAAAGCCTTTTCTTCTCCTGGCTGAACATCCCCAACTCTCTCAGCCTTTCCTTATAGAAAGGTGTTCCAGCCCTGCCATCAAATTAGAGGCTCTCCTCTGGAGTCTTTCCAACAGGTCAGCGTCTTTCTTTTTCATTTTAAGGAAAGCATTTTCTCCATTTTTATCTTAACTTATTGGTCTGTAAGTTAAAGTACTTGCTCTCTTACTTTTTATTCCAGCTGGTTGGTAATAAGGTAAACATAAATGTAAAATCTGAGAGTTTGGAATAAAGAGATGGTTTTGAAATATACACAGTTTTTATGTTTCCTGACAAATCAGATGGAGAAATAAGCAAAGAGGGAAATGGGCACAATTGCCTGAAATGATAAAGGAAATGTAGTTCAAGAATATTTCACCTAAGTAGGTGTATCAGAATTATTTTTCTCCCAAAAGCATTTTGCCATTGAGAACAGAACACTGCACATGCAGCCCATGACAAATTCTAAGTATTGTCCTTCACTGTTTGACTTGACAGCTGGTGTTTGACTAAGTTATAGCAATGGACAAACAAATTGTTGACCATTGGATTAATGGAGTTCCTGTAGTGAAAGATATACAAGGTAAAACAGCACAGGTGTCTTTAGTCAGAAATAAAAGTAAAGGAAATTGTTCTGGTGTATTTTATAGTAACAGTTTGCAGTGTACCAAAGAACACACAAACATTTTTGAAGAATTAGATATACTTACATATGATTAAATTATATGGAAAACACTGGATTAGCAGTCTTGGCAACTACTAAATATTTACCCTACTCCTATCACAGAAATGTTTGACTTCTTAAGTATTCCCTGCAGCTGCAGATGCCCTGTCTTATTACAGTGTTCCTCCCTTTAGCATTTTTAAATGCATTGTCAAAAGTACATGTGTAGGGCCAATGTACAGGAAAAAGAGGACCTTTTAGAAAACTGTGCAGCAGCAGGATTTTGGCTACTGGCCACTGTACTGTAGGATCCCCCCTCTTTCCCTTCCCACTCAACAAATCAACCAGGCCATCCTTCAGGACAACAGCCAGGTTCTTGTTCCAGACTTTTCCACCCTCAGTGTTTCCATTGTTTATGTTTCTAGAGCATGGAGGGAAGAAATGAAATATTCTTGGCTTTGTCTCAGCTTTGTGTGTCTTCCATGTAAGATTACCCTAAGAAATGGGAATTGACAAGAATTGTTTTTGGACTGAAGAGTATCACAGTTAGTCTGCAACTCCCTGTTTTGATTAGTCAGTAGGTAACTGAGATGGATGTGGATGGCATTCTGCCTCAGGTACACATCTCAGATATGCACTTTTACAGATTTGTCTTGGACCAATGTCAAAGTGAGATGCTGAGAGGTCCAGCACTGTAATGGGTGAGGTGCCAAGCTACAGGGCACACTGTGAGGTAAAAACTACAAATGCGGGGAAAGAACTTTAGGCACAAGGGAAGGACTTTTATTGTTTGCTTCTATTAGTTTCCTTAAAGAAAGTAGGCAGCCCTGTGAAGTTTTCTTTTTGTGCAAAAATGCAAATGGACAAATCTTGTCTTGATTTGCAGCATTACCTTGAGGAGCAGATTAGTTATGACATCCTTTGTTTGATTCTGTATAAGCTTAGGGCCATATACTAGTTGTACAAATTAATTAGACGGATTTCTAGCAAGAAACCTGTCTCTTGATTATGTTGACTTTCTTCCAATCTTCATCTTCCCCGCTGACTTAGCAGTAAGTGCTCACTCCAGAGCTGAAGCTGAATGAGTCGGTAGAATCCCCTGCATGATGCCTTGAGCACCTGCTGTGAAGACCCACACGGCACTGAGAAGCTGAACACTGGATTCCAGTAGCTCTTTGTCAGTTCTTTGGCCATGAGCTCCATGAGTGAAAACAGTGAAGGTATTTCACAGCACTATCTTTCAAATCCCTTGAAAAAAAATAAAATGAACACAGTACTGTCTCCTAAACTGACACTATGAAGGACTGCCTTCATTTAGATATTTTACTTCCTACATATCATATGTGCACAACACACTTCATTCACATAACCAGTCCAGAAAAGGACTTTCTGCCTCATCATTCTTTCCTCTGTATGGTCTGTGATGTGTCTCTGGGTGTCTGTAGATTGAGCAGCTTTCTAGTCTTGAATCAAAAGAGACAGTGATGAAGGTAACTAGTCATGAAAAGGTGGGAGAGTGCAGGCTGAGCTACTGTGTTCAGGAGTTCAGGTGAGATGAATCTACAGTCTGTAGATAGAGCATATCATGTTTCAGACATCAGCACCAACAGGCCTTTGGAAGACAGTGGGAACGGAGAGGCAAAATTCGCCAGCCCAGGTTTCTACCTCTGTTTCCAAATTGCTTTGAAGATGCTGGTACAAAATTAAATAGGGTCTCCCATGCAGCAATACAGGGTAGATCTGTCAAATATGTCCCAGAGCAGGTTTCTGCAGGAGTGCTGTGAGAGCTTATGGGAGAGGTATAATGTCTGAAGACTCCTTGTTTTTTATGCTCTGGATATGCCTGGGATATGATCCTGGAGGCCTGAATAGAACACATCTTATGGGGTTGATTTCTGGAAATGGTTAAAGCATACTATCTACATAGTCACAGACAACGCAGGTAATGTACTGTTCTGAATAAAACCCTCTCATCAGGGATTATACAGGGATAGGGATAAAACACAATGGACTAGGCTGAGTAGTGACTGTGTGCACACTTTCTCTGAGAGAGCTGCCATTCTGTTTGAATTCAGTCCTTTTTCCTTAATTTTTCAGTATATGGCAGATTTCTACCCCTGCTAATGTGTCACTTTGTTCTGTTTTATTTCTTGTGTTATGATCATCTCTTTCATAGGAGTGAGGAATAGGGAGTGAAAGCAATTCACTGATGTCTGATTTCATGAGGGAGAAAATGTCCAGACACTGTGAAGGAAGCAAATTTGTAATATTTTATCCAACCTCCCCCCCCCAACTTGTATTGTAGCTTTTTATTTTAAAATAGGGTGTTTTTTCCCATTTTACTCTCATGAAATGTATTTATGATACTACATTGAATAATCATACCTTTTTCAACTACAGATTTGAAGTGTTTGAAAAGATGTCCCAGTGACTACATTCCATAGACACAGAAAGGTTAAACTACTTTGCCAAGTTAACTAAGGAGAGAACAATAATAAAAATGAGAACAGAGAACTTCTTTCTTACTCTATTCTTCAATGACAACCTGTGGTGCTTTTAGTGCAGAACCATGACACTGGATGCAGAAAAGCTGGGATGTGTTTGGAGCTGACATCCAAGAAAATCAAAATTATCTGTAATAGAAAGGGAATGAATCCTCTGACTTCTTTATACACTTATGCATGTTAAATTTTATTCATAGGAGTAATTTCTCACAACTCAATAAAGTTATTCATTTTGTACATAAACAGAGATTTAACTGCCTTCAGGATGCAAATATTGTGGATAACATTAACATTATCAGAGTGGTTTTCTGTTTTATTTCTGAGCCCATACTCTTGACATTTGATTGTAATGCTTTGTTTTGGTTCCTTTTTTTGGTTCGGTTTTGTTTTCTTATTGTCTACCTTTCATAAGGAACTGTTGTAAGATAAGGGGACAGCTAGTCCTTGTCTTCTGTACTAGGTGATTGCAATTTGATGTGAAACAGATGAAAACAGTGAGTGAGATAAAAATTAAAATGCACTATGATAATCCATGAATATGGGAAAGTTATAGCTTGCAAGTTGGAACAAACGATATCAAAAGCCTTTGCTGCCTTCTACATACAGAGTAACTTTTAGTTAAAGCACATAAATACTCAGCTTTTTTACAGAGCTCTCACTCATGTCTTTTTGCTAATTTGTCTATTTTTACTACTTTAATATATTTTGCAAGCCATTTTTCAAGGTAAAATTTGGTATAACTAAATTTACCTTGGAAAAGATTAAATGTAAGTGGTTTAAAATGGGTAATTTTAAGGGAACACCATCTGGTACATAGTTATTAAAAAAGCCCATGAAAATATTGCATGACAAAATTAATACACATCTAAATTAACATAAAAACCTAAATTAACAAGCCAGTTCAAAATGCTGATTATGATTAATTTTGTATATAAGTTTGCATAATTTTGAATCTCTGTTATGACCCCTGGTGAGATGTAGAAGGGATTTTTGTAGGACACACAATATAGCAGTATTTGAGGGGATTAGTAGTACTTGAGGGGATAAGAACCAGTAGAAGTCACTCAGCATTTTTTCTATCAGGTTACCCTATTAATAAACATCTATAATAATGAAAGATTTGCAAAATTGGATTTTTGAGGAGGTTAAGTGGGATTTTTATAAGCTCACTTTTTATGAGTGACTTAGAAGTACACTGAAAGTTATGACAGATACGAAGTTACTATGAATTAATGTTTAATTTAAAATACTGATCAAAATTTCTTGGACATTGCATTTTTGTTGACATTTCATATTATTTTTGCACTATTTGATCAGGTTGCCTTGGCCACTGAAATCCCGTTGCTCTCTATCTGTGGTGAATTATGAACAGTCCCTCTAGTATTAGACTGATTAACTTAATAGGAAGCTATGTGCAAAATAAGCAAAAATAAATAAATAACTAAACAGAGTGCACAATCCATCCCTGTCAGCATTCCCAAGACATTAAGTGAAGGACAGTATTGCAATTTCTTAGTGTCAGCGGTTCTGGTTTTGACAAGGTGCAAACTTTGGTTTGACAGAGATAGTCTTCAAAGTGATACAACAGTTAGCAAATACCCTTATATGTTTTGATTTCTGGGAAATTGAAGGTCAGTTGTTACAAACTGCTTAGGGAGACAAGCTGACAGGAAGATAAAGGGAGAACGCTCCGGGAGCTGAAAGATGGAGGCCTTCATCCATTCTGAGCGCAGCACATTCTGGTAGAGAGGCTAAGGGTGTGTGCAATGAGACAGGGAGCTGCTAAGGCAACTACTAAAATTATTTCTTCTTTCATGCCAGCTTAACCCACTGTTGTAGCACAGACACTGTTCAATGGTTCAGCATTTGGAAATGTCCTGCAAAAGTATTGGTGTGATGCGGTATAAGTAAAATCCTGCTAAACGGCTGATAATAGTTTCAGAACAACTTTTGATAAACTGGTAAATATTTGATGTGTTCAGAAAACGTGTCAGTGAAACCTAGATAATAAATGTTGTTAGCATTACAGAGAGAGGGAATCACCCTGGAGGACTCGAGGCAAAATTGGGTGTCTAGTGTCACCTACCCACATTCCTTTTTTCACCCTGTCTCACTTACACACCAGTCCTAGAACAGGATGTCTCCTTTCCTTGGGCTCCTTTTTTTTGTCCATTCACCATAGGGGGAGCCTAGTGAACTAATTTGGATCAATGTTTTAGATGGCTGAAAGGAGGTGAGATAAACCATGCCTAAAGTTCTTCAATTCTCTTTCCATAGTCTTCTCCCCTCTCCACTCTGTCTTTCTGTCTATCCATATATAATTTCTGTATGGACTTAAAACACAGACTTCAGCCCATGCGTGTGTGTATGTTTATGAACACATACACAAGCGCATTCATCAGATTTTTTAAGGATGTGATTCAATCTTTAAAAGAACAGCTCTTACTTATATGTGATATGTGTCATCTGCATTTATGAGAACTTGAAAAGTAAGGCATCACCTCTGTCCTTTTCCAAAAAAAATTAAGAATTCTGCCTGCAAATGTTTTAACACTTGCTTAAGCAGAATCCTCTCTGTTGGATCAATGGCTAACTGCTACTCAAGTGCTGTTGATAAAAATCTGTAGCCTATCCCCAAAGTGTTGCAAGTGTTGAGGTCAACACACAGAGTTTCCTGGATCTCTAATTAGCTGAGACTGTTTTAAGCACTGTCTTTTCCCTGCAGCCCAGCTCACAGGGAAAAATATATAGCTATAAATTAAATATACAGATAAAATACATGAGTAAGAAAATATTTACAGCTCACATGTAAAAATGGAACTCTTTCCCTTGCTCTTAATTTAATCGTCTTAGAGTGGAGACATGACTCGGGTTGCCTAACCACTTTTGAGGAGGTGAGCGCTATTTTTAGGGCATCCTGATGGCTGCATTGTCATTATGATTGCACAAAGGTGTGCAGGAATGCACCCTCCTTCTTGCTGCCCAGATCACATTGTTTACATAATTAAGATGAACAACAGGTTATCTAAGACTGCATAGTCCATCCTCTGTAATTCGGTCTCATAAATCAAAGAAGGAATAGTGTTACGGTATAGTTACTTTCTCTGTTAAAAAAAAAAAAATGCTCTTACCCATAATTTGTTTGAGGTAATGTTATAGTAATTTTGGTCTGGTTTAATTCAATTATGAATTATCTTCTGGGCTTGAAGTTAACAAAAAAAGGCAGGTATGATTCCAAACTCAGCAGGAATTGACTACCAATGCAGTCAGAGGGAGCTGAGACCCAAGACATCTGCTTTCACACAGGTAAAATCCTGTCTAAGAGGGAGGCATGAGGCTTATAAGTGCTGAAGTCATTGGTAGCTGGAGGGGATGAATTTTTTACTCTTATGGAAATGATACACTCCTGTAAGAGCCAGAGCTTCTGGGTCCAGGCAACTGTTGAGTTCTAAAATCCACACAAACTTATGGAAGCAATGTGTTTTTCAGTTCTGTAGGTTTAATTATTCTTTCCTTCTGGTGGCAGCAGGATGAAAATTCCTGAATGCACTACTGTTCCAGGTGAAGAGACAAATAGTATGATAAAAAACCTGTAATGTTAATATGAGGATAAACATTTTTAGATTTCAGATTTCAGTGATTTGACCCTGAGTTCGCACAACATCCTACTTTTTGAAATGCGCAGTTTCTGGAAAAGTCTAGTTCAGTTATTCCTGCCCACCCTGTCACCTCTCCATCCTCATTTCTATGGTGGCTGGGACTCCTCTCTGTTTTGTTAGAGCTCTGATTTTATCTGGGGCTCTGACAATCCTTCCTCTCAGCAGCTCATCTCTAAGGAGGTTATTCCTCATCTCCACCAGTTTCTTGGGCATGGTCTCAGAGCTTGAACTGCTGATCTGATGCTACTCAGTGTTCACCGCCCAGAGCCAGTCAATAGTTTGACTTTTACACAGAAATGAAGAAGTTAAAACAAACAGTATAATTGTATTTTCAGTAGGCTGGAGGGTTCCATAAAGAAACTAGGTCTCATATTTAAGTTACCAGGAACAACACTTTTAAGTCCTTGAGGTAATTTCAATCTCTTATGCTTTTAAAATAGGATACATTGGATATAATTCAGTGTATTACATCTTAACTTTTAACATAAGCCCTTGAAAACATCTTTCTTAACGCAAACCTGATTCAGGGATTGTTGACTTTGGCAAAATAAGCAAGTAGATTTGGTGTGCTTTACAAAATTTTGGCCAGTGTCTCATTTATTGCATTACATATTTTTGACCTGCTAAGACCTACTGGCTACTCAAGCGAGGTGAAGTTGTATTCACTGACAAGTTGAAAAGAGATATATTTTTTTAACAGATTAATGATTCAGGTAATTATTCAGGAAGGTTTACTTATTTGCAGCATCTGAGGGCTGATCTTACATACTTTTTTGTTGTTGTTTTGGTTCTAAATATCTTCTTGCCTTGCCTTGCCTTGCCTTGCGTCTTATTTTTGTTATAATCAATGTGTACAAATCCTCACAATTAAAGTCTATTTTAAAAAAATGTTCTCAATATTTTTTTTAAAAAAGTGTACTACTGATTTAAGTTGTCCTCTACGAGCATATGACTATAATTAGTATTACATCAGTGATAAACAATGCCAAGTGTGGACTACAGGGACGAAAGAGGTCCATCAGTGCATTTTTTACCAGGCATTTTAACACATACAACTTTTGCCTTTATATTTCATCTGAGATTTTGAATTGTTATAATTAGGCGATGCATAATAATTCAGCAGTACAGTTTACCTGTTCAGCCTGTTAGTCCTTTTCATATACACACAACTCATGCTTCTTACTCTGTTTTGGAAAATAAAGAGAATATTATTAAATTTTAGTGAATAACGTAAACTGAATTCTGTTAGAATTATTTATTGTTCTGAGATTCTGAAACATTAGTGTGGCAAATATCCATATTTCATCTGTTACAGATGAACAAATTACATTAGTGGTTCAGTGTGATCCATTCATTGGTTCATGGATCCTGAAGTCCTTCAGGCAGTGTGACAAATCCACATAATCCCTGAGTGCTAGGTTGTGCATGTTTTGTATCTGATTAAGTTGAAAGATGTGTTAAAGAAACACATAGAAATCCTCATGTATAAAAATCCTCAGACAGCTCCCAATGGCTACATATCTCAGAAATCTCTGAAGCATTTTGTTATTCAAAGCAAAATTGGCAGTAATTTACACTCAATAAATTGGTTCCAGATCTGCCTGTTTCAGATGATATCACAAGGACACGATTTTATGTGAGATTCCCTTACCTTTTGTCAAAGTGTGTTCTTTTAGAGATTTTCCATGGCAAATGCAGATGCTAGACTTCCTTGCCTTCCAGAGCATGAAAGAATGTGATGGATCAACAGTTCATATACAACCTATGTTCTGATCTAATCAAATCATCCTTTTTTCCCCAAGTTTTTCAAAAAAGAAGGTTCTGGATTCATGGAAAAATCATGACACATAAAATTCATAATGCATTAACAAAGCTTACATTTGTTACAACCACACAGTCTTTGTAGAAAGGTACAATAATTTTACAAAGAAAAGTGAAAATTAAGTCTTGTAGCAGTCAGCAAGTTGTAAATTCATAGAAAAAAGTGGTTTAAAAAATAACACCACTAGGGAAATTATAAATGAATATGAAAGTGTGTAATTAAATGAAAATGAAAATGAAAATTTAGACAGAAAGAAGACAAATAGTTTTCTCATGGTAACATCAATTAGACTGGAAACTTTAAAACAAAAAAATCTGAAAAATTGAAACAAAACAAAAAATGAATTACAGTCCAGCACTGTATAGTGGGGAAAGGATAGTTTAAATAATGTAATAGTTTTTTTATATTTTAAACTTACCAGCTCTGTGATTATGAATGGCTGTAATTTTAGCAGAAAGGAAGGAAAATGTGCTTTGTTCGGATGATAGTGGTACTTTGTTGGTTGCCTATGTGTGTCTGAGAGAAAAATGCTGTTGTAAAGTTGCTCATATCTCTATACATTCTATTATTTGAAGGAAAAATTACTTTCAGTGGAAATGCATTAAAGAGGTCCACAGACATCCATTGCTTGACTGCAGTTTAAGTTGCAGTTGCAGGATGAGGTCAACATCATCTTGTACCTCTGGTACAATCTTACTCTGCACCCTGAAATCAATGAAGTGTTGGAAGCAGCAAACATCTCTCCTGTCCTTATCTCTTTCTGTGAAGGAAAGCATCAGATGGCTGATAGAGGTAGTGTTTTTATTATTTCTGTTGGCTTTGTTCCACTTGAGGAAATTCTGTTTTTCCTACTGCAATGTAATAACTGACTAATAGGTCCACATTTGACCTTTATTACTCACCTTGTATATATATATATATATATTTTTAAATTTCAGGAAAGCTTGAGAATATGCAACATTTAACTATATTTATGGATCTCAATATTTACATACTATATTTCCTTAATCTATGGAAATATAAATTAAATTTGCACCTTTTTCTTACTTACTGGCAAAGATACGTTTGTAGAAGCTTTTTTCTATCACAACATGTTGATAAGACTTACTGCTAGAGTATAATATTCTTGCCCCTTTTTTGACTTGAAAAATATTTATGTGCATGTATTTGTCTTTTTGTTCCTGTCACAGCACTGCAGATAGACCTTTAATTGTTGACATGCTGCTTTATGATACTCCTCAGAAGTGTATCAATTCTATTTGACAGATCAGTGTGTAAGACCCCTTCACTTGAAAGAAAACTGATCCTACTGCTTCTTTATATGTTTACATAGGCTATCCATAGCTGTCTGAAGATATCAGGTGGAGAAACAGTCCAAATGTAAGAAATTTGCCATCCTGTGTTCATGTAAAATATAAGAATAATTCCTATTTACATGGTACCAATTTAATTTTCATTTGAGATGTTTTCTGAAAATTATAAATTAGTTTTTTCCTGGTCAGAAAGGCATATATATGTCGGTGTTTATTGTTTTTCTTGCTTTAAATTAATGAATAAATATATAAAACACAAACCCAAGTTCTAAATCAAAACATTAAAACAGCAGTGAGGCATTTGTTCCCTGAAAGAAATCATAAAAGATTTGTGCCCTTGTTGTTCTGAAGTGCCAAACATTTTATATACACTTTTAAGGAAATAAAACCAAATACTAGAACTTCTGAATCGTGAAATAGGAACTGTTTAAAAATAGCATGCCAATATGGTCAGCTGATGAAAATTCTGGTGCATCATGTCAGATTATTCTGTCACTCACTAATTTATACAAATTCTTCTGGACACAATAAAAATAACTACTCTTTTCTACATTTACATATTGAAATTACTCTTTCCATATAGAAAAAGGCTTTCTTTAAACAATGTAATTGGTTGGCAAGGCTCTGGTAGTGAGGTAGCTCCTGTGAGAAGCTACTAGAAGTTTCCTCTGTGTCAAACAGAGCCAATGCCAGGCAGATCCAATAAAAACCTGCAGCTGTCCAAGGTCAAGTCCACCAGCAAAGGTGGTAGCACTTCTGGGGTAATGTATTTAAGACAGGGAAAAAGGTTGTTGCATAGCAGCAGTTGCAGCCAGGGAGAGGAGTGAGAGTATGTGAAAGGAACAGCTCTGTAGACACCAAGGTCAGCAAAGGAGGGGCAGAAGGTTCTCCAGGCACAGGAGCCAAGATTCCCCTGCAGCCCATGGTGCAGCCCCGGGAGAGGCAGCTGCCCATGGGGAACCACAGGGAAATGAGATCCACCTGTGGAGGAGGACTCCCCACACCAGAGCAGACAATGCCTGACAGGTTGTGATCTCATGGAAAGTCCATGCTGGAACAGGTTTCTGGCAGGATCAGTGGAGAGAGCATCCCATGCTGGAGCAAGTTTGCTGGCAGGAGTTGTGATCCTAAGGTGGAGCCATGCTGGAGCAGTCTGTGCCTGAAGGACTGTACCCTGTGGACTGGAGCAGTTTGTGCATAACTGCGGCCAACAGAAAAGACTCACGTTGAAGTTCATAGACTGCCTCCCATAGGAGAAACCCCACACTGGAGCAGGAGAAGAGTGTGAGGAATTCTCCCCCAGAGGAGAAAGGAAAGGCAGAGACCATGTGTGATAAACTGATCCCAACCCCCACTCCCCAAGATATTAGGAGAGGAGTTGAGCTTGGGAAGAAGGGAAAGGTGGAGAGAAGGTGTTTAAAGATTTGTGTTTAGTTCTCATTGCCCTACTCTGATGTGACTGGTAACAAATTAATTTCCCCATGTCACATCTGTTTTGCCCATGACAGCAACTGCTGAGAGATATCTTCCTACCCTTATCTCAACCTGTGAGGCTCTTTTAATTTTTTTCTCCCTTATGCAGTTGAGGAAGAGGAATGGTAAGAGTGGCTTGAGTGGACACATGGCATCCAGCCAGGGTCTACCCACAACACACTTATTTATGGGATCTTATGGTACAGCCTTGCAGTCAGCAGCAAAGTCATAGTTTAATTAAACATCACTGCATTTCCATTAGTACCTGGTGATTACACCTTAGCTCTTAGCATCTTGAGATTTTTTATGAAATAATGTTGACTGTTTTTCCTTAACTGTTGAAATGTAACAATATTTATCATGAGGCACTGTAGGTGGGGATCATGGTGTTGTTTTAAATTCACTCTCATACACTTGTTCTCATAACTACTAGAGCATGCGTTTGCCCAAATAGTCTGTCCCCTTCAAGAATTAACAGGCATGTACTGAGGCGGCCTGGTTAGGATTTCTTGTGATGCCATGGAGGGCAATGAATATATTGACTCATTATCTTGGCTCTCAGCTTTTTCCAGCCATGATAGTTTTGGATGTCTTTTTTATATCCCTTAGGGGCTGAGCTCAATTAGATTTTTTATTCTGTCAGTTGTTTTATTCTCTCTGAGCCCTCTCAATCTTTATGCATCATTATGATTGATTAACTTGCCTTTGTCTCTGTACTTCTGGGTCTTAAGGTGCCCGTCCTGTTCAGGGTGGGGGCTGTCCTTAATTTTTTGTCCCTAATTTTCTTCTCCTTAGTACACTGCATGTACTAGCACAGAGACCTTGGTTTTCTTATCTAGGTGCCATAAACACTGGGGTTTTGACATCCCTCTTCTGTTTCCATATCTAGACACAACCCTTGATTCTCCAGTATAATTTCTGTTGCAATTCTGGCTGGGGGGAAATGACAACATGAGGGCCTGAAATTCAGTAAGGCCGAGTGACAGGTCCTGAACTTCAGCTACAACAATCCCATGCAGCACTACAGGTTGGGACAAGAGTGCCTGGAAAAGGATCTGGCGGTGCTGGTTGACAGCAGCTGACTATGAGCCAGAGTTTGCCCAGGTGGTCAAGAAGACCAATGGCATCCTGGCCTGGATCAGCTGAGGTTTTAAAATTGTACTGCAGGCACTAGACAATTTGTCTGAAGCCAAAGTCTTGATCCTTTTGTTAGAAGGACCAGCAGAGGAAGGAGGTGACCATTTAGGCAGTTTTAGTGCATTATTGCACAAAGTAGGAAAACTATACATAGAGAAAATATCCAGGATGACAGCTAATATTTTAAAAGAAACAGGATTTGCAGGATCATTGGTTCCCTGAAAAGAATTTTGGTGATTGGCAGTCTGGGATAAATGGGTACAAAAAGGACCCTTTTCTCTGACCCATTGATTTTTTAATATTTTTACATGTCATGGAAATCAGGAGATTTATGAAAAGGACCTCACATTTGTTAACCTTTTGTTAAAGAGATCCATTTTTCATAGCATCCAGAAGATTTTACTAAGTTGATGAAAAATAGGTGATGTGTTCTAAAAAGAGCTGAGATTGAAAAATAATTTCTGAAGTGAGTTGAAGCAGTCAGATCTATGTGTAGTATAGTCTCTTGTGATATATACCTTTGACCAAATACTATTAGTAATGGTGTGTACGATAATATGGCATTAGTAGTAATAATTGAAAAATCACCTCTTCATTAGAAGATGAAAACAAATAAAAAGCCTAAATAATAATAGTCTGCATGTTGGTGTGTTATTTTCCTTCAATCAAGTCTTTAATGAATTTAAGATGTGAATATAGTCTCAGCAGTTCCATCCCCCACACCGTAAATCCACAGTGAAAGAGAACATGTATAAAGAATACAATTTAACAATCCTTTAATACTATTTCCAACAAGCTGCAAATACAATTGTAAAACTATTATATTTTTCAAATGACCTGGTAGGAGCTGCAGTTTGTATAACCCATTTTGTGATGGTATTATGTCAGCATTGTCCTCTTTTATCATTAATCTGCATAGTTATAATTAGAAGTTTGCCTTGATTAAGAAAAAAAATAATGTTAAACATTTACTCAAATAAGAACAAAGCCTTTGAGGTTTTCTTAAAAAAAAATCTTAATAATTCTTTATTATTATAAAGGGTAGAAAAATGGCATAAAAATATGTGTTTTAAGAGCATTTTATAGAATCAACAGAATTGTACATAAGTGTTCATATCTATTCTTTCATAATTCTGCCAACTTACTTTAATGTGTCTAGTGATACATCATGGAGAGATGAATTAGTAATTGCTACTTGACTGGGAAACACTTAGCATATTTTTGGTACCTATTAAAATATGCCTATAAACATTAATAAGGGTTGTAAATGAAAAAATTAATGGTAGTAATTTTTAGCACATTTCAGTGAGCGACACATTTTTCATGTTTTGTTTAATTGGCAACTGATTGAAATTTCTGTTACTGCAAAGTCTATTGGAGTTGTTCTTGGGCTACTGTGGGCTAATTTGAGATGGACAAAAGGCATATATGATATAGTAGAGAAAGGATTAATAGTGTAATCCTACAAATATGGGGGTTTTTTTCAATTGCAATATAAATTTAATGTAATGGATTTTTTTCAGATCAAATTCTTTACCTTTAAAAGTGAGTACAATTCTATGCAATTTTTGAGGGGTTCCCCTTTCTTATTATTTAATTAACTGAGACTTGAAATGCAGAAGTACATTTTCAAGGATCTAGGCATTGAAAGATCATAGAATCAGAATGGTTTGGGTTGGAAAGGACCTTGAAGATCATCTTGTTCCAGCTCACCTGTCACAGGAAGGGACACCTTCCATCAGACCAGATTCGTATGTATTATTTAATTATTGTATTAAATATTTTCTAATGGAAAATTTACGTGTTTCCTATCTGCAAGACAAATCTAAAATGACAACATGCATAAAATTGGAAGACAAATTGTCCCAGTGTGGCGGTGGATTATACCAACCCTGTAGGACCCCACTGCAGGAAAACCTCCTAAACTAAGCACCCCCTGGAAAACACAATGGTCTTTCCCCAGAACTGTGTAATCCCCTATCTTTGTAACCTGACCCTAAATCCTACCCTTCCCTACTCCCCGTTGGTTAAGGGGATTTCTCCCCGCCTCCTGTTATCTGGCCTCAGATCGTCCCTATAACTGGGGGCTCTCGGGGCCATCTTGTCCTCTTTCTACCTTGGACCCCTTCAGAATAAACGTCAGGAATTTCCAGGAGAGAGGGCCTCTGAGTTCTTTGTCTCTGGAGATGCCAGGGCTAATCAGGCCCAGTGGGTGAGTGAGAATTGTGCCTGACACCGGCACTGGTGTGAGGAAAGCCGTTCTGTACAGCACCAAGGGCAGTGCTGGCTGGAGCGATCTCTCTGAAAGCAATAGAGACACTCTCGGTAAAAGCAGAGGCATATTCCGAAACCCCTCCTCGCCCACGGCATTATCCCAGAGCTTACTATTTTTTTTTCTGCATTTTCTGTTTTCTGATTATCTCTATCTTTGATGATGATTAAAAGAACTTGTCTTTGAATTTTTACAAAACAAAAGCTGAGCAAAGTATTATGTCTCTTTCAAAATTTAATTTCACCTTTGCTCTTCTGTGTGATTTGTAGGTGAAGACAATTCGGGACGTGACCCAAATTATCTTTGCATCTTCTCACAGTCTTGTTTCAGATACGGAGCACAATTCTTCATTTTTTTTGTCCCCAGGCTCTCCAACTCCTTAAAACATGTTTTTCAAAAATATTTTTTTCCTCTTTTCAGATAATTTATCTTAATTATTTTTCCTGGAATTTATACCTTGAATGGCAGACCCTGAAATGTAAATTGCCCATTGACTTCTGTGCTGAAAAATCATTCTCTATATTTTCTCTGCATTCTCTCTTTCTAAACATTTTTAAATAAGCTGTTAAACTTCTCAGCATTATTATTATAATTTCTAATTCTTTCCACCCAGATGCAGTTGGAATTACTGTAACAGGGTTGAAAATGTTATGGAGTTGTTGTCATGAATAAGTTCATTGCCATGACTAATAACATTTCTGGAAAAGAAATGCAAGACCTACTTAGATTACGTACATACACAAAACAGTAAAATATGGAAAAAGTTGGAGAGAGTAAGTGTTAAATTGTAATGGTAAGGATGAGCAGCATCAGACTTGCCCTGGAGTTGTTGGAAAATATATTGGAAAAGATGCCTTGCTGTTTCTCATTTACCAAATTGGTTTCTAAAATGTGCATAAATTAAAATATTTCACAGAACTCTCTTTTTATTACTCTTCATTATCCTATAAGAATGGAAAGGAATTATAGTTAACAATTTAAAAATACTGTGCCATTTAGAATGAAATCTTGCATCCACATGTAAAAAGAAAGATGCTTGTATATTATACTTATTGGCAATATTTCCTATATAGAATATATGTAGGCAAAATATGTGCAGCTTCTCAGCCCACTGCTAACTAACTCCTTTTCAAACTTAGCCATATCTCTTAAGCTAAAGGGCTCAGCCAGATAAATAACCACAAACATGAAAGATCTTATGCACTTAACTGCAACCCCTATTACTTACTGAGTAAATGGCATATTTGGAATCTTAGAGCTATCTTTAAAATTGACAATTAATAATGCAAAACAAAACTTCTGTGTTGGATAACTACTACTTTATTACTTCAGAGGCAAATCTTACTCTTCATTTCCACCTGGAAACACTCGCCAACCTAGAGCTGTAGTTTAAGTGTTACTGAGGTTATACAGCTCAATCTCCTTACCCCTTCCAAATCAACTTCACAATTTCACAGAAAATTCCTTCACAACCGGTCTTTGAAGGAGTGTTAGAGGTAAAATCCATTTGTTAATTCTTCCCTCAGGCAGTTGCTGACACTATTGCAGTCGCTGACACTATTGCAGACTTTGAGTTTCAGTAGCATTTTCAGTTCAGGTTAGAATGAGGGTTATTTTGACATAGGGATCATGAATAATTTTTTTGTGCTAAGCCTAGATATGCGTGGACCTGACCTCTTCTAATACTACTTTTTTACTGTTTTTTTTTTCATAAAATTTTGACAGTCTAACAAGCTCTTCTAACAAGTAGTTTTATATGCTCTTTTCTACAAAGAATCTTATTGTTCCTTAGTTGGCATTATGTTCCCAAGAGACTAAATACACAAGCCTGTGGTGACCATCTAATATTGTCACATAAAACCAAAAAGAAGCCTGAAACTGTGTGAGGAAGCTCTGACAGGATATGTCCACATCTGGATTTTAGTTAAGATGAGAGAAGTATTTTTGAGATCAACCTTGCATTAGTTCCCATTACTGGTGTCAAGAGAGGTATGTGTTGGTGTCACAGAGCAGGTGCCCTGCACAGAAGTGATGAAATTAAATTGACTGTGTTAGGTTAGGCTCCTGGCCTGCCTGTCTTAGGCGCCCTGGCTGCTTAGAAGTATCTGATCCATGGGACCAAAGCAGTTTTAGACTAATCATCTCTGAAATGTGCATTGCACCAACACCAGGTCCGCAGCCCCAGCTGTTGAACTCTACCAACCTACTCCTACTGTGTGCCACTGCTTCCTAGTTGTGAAAGCAGTGCACTGTCATCCAACAGTGGCTATTGTAGCAACAGAGAAATATGCAAATTGAAGAAGCTGCCAGCCATGTTGCTGTGCAAGAGGTAGGAAATTATTTGTTAGTGCAGCTATAGCCCAGGTATCTGGATTGCCCAAACCTTGGGTCTATGTTTCTCACCTTTACTGTAAAAGTCTAGGGACCATGATCACTGGTTAAAGTGTAACAGTTTGAATGCTGCTGTTAGTAAAAAAAAAAAAAAAAAAAAAACGAAAAAAAGGAATTAATTTCTCACTGGAATAATGTAGATTAGATCTAGATATTTAATTTGTAAATACAGCCCTTGAAATACTGTGAAAAACATTTCACAAGAACAAAAGAATAAGGAAATGAATATTTGCAGGTTTCTGAGAGGCTGTTACTAAATATAGGAGGTAAAGTGCATGTATTTGTTACAGCCCTCTAGTTATGTACACTTATCAGATGACTGTCATACAAATTAGAAAATCAGAACATCTATGGGGTCGTTAAGGTAATGCTTTTCTCAGGGCATGATTCTGTCTGCAAAGTGCTGTCTAGGTATTTATATAGTCCAGTTTAAAATGGCTTAAGAAAAAGTCTTCCAGATTTCACACCAGGACATTGCTTTGTAATTGAATGCATATCCTTCTGAGATTGCTTTACAAGTGATTGGCAGTCTTCAGGATATATTTATAACACAGCTCTGGTAAAACAAACAAGTATACTCAAATTAGATCCTGAGGAAGCTAATTTTCTTTCCCAGACACTGCAGTACATCTGTAATTCACCGCACTATTGACACAGTGTTGTCATGCTCAAGCATATATCTCTTTAAACCTTATAATTCAGCAGTAACCTGTGTTTTATTCCTTTCTTCCTCTTAAATGCCTCCATGTAAGATCTTTACATCCAATGTGTATGTGCTTTGACTCTAGACTCAACTGCATGAGATATTAACAGAGTATTACAGGTGCAGATATGGAAAGAAGCATGATTTTGCATTAGAGTTTTTTTTCTGTCCAGCTTGTAGTGAAAACGCAGCCACCATTTGCGTTGCTGAGATGAGCCAAGAAACTATTAGATGTTGTCCTTCGATACAGAAGGATGCAGCAGAATTTTATTTACATTTGCAAGTTCTGCAAACATCAAGGATCAGGATGAGGCATTTGAAATCATCAGGCATTGAGCAATTTGGTAGAGATGGGTATCAAATAAATGCCCCTCTAGCATAAGTGACCACATGCAGTGGTTACAACAATAAGATCTTGATCATGCTTCAAGTGTTCCAGTTGTATATGGGAAGTCATTACATGTTCTTACTGTAAGCATGAATGAATTCTTCTTAATGATCTGGAAGCAGAAAATACCACAGAGATATTCTGTGCCTTTGTCAGAATTTTCCTGCATCCTACTAAAATAGCTACTAAACCATACAAAGGAAGAGAGCATGCTGGTTTTGCTGTTCCTGCAGCTTGGTATGTGTTGGAGCCAAAGAGAGTGGTATGCAGAGCCTGGAATGTCACAGGTGGACAGGCTAAAAGCAGTGCTGTAGGAAGCCTTAGGAAAAACAAATATATTGTGTCAAAACATCTCAGAAAGTGACTGGATAATTAAAATAACAGAATTCCAAAGCAGTTTCACAGTCTTTGCTGGTGTATTGGTTGTCGGTTGACTTTGATGGGTTGCACTGGGTTTGAGTGGCCAGGTTTTCAAAATGAGTGGACTGCAGAGATGTCTTCTGTGAGAAGCAGCCAGAAGGTTCCTCCCATGCCCAGCAGAGCCAATGCCAGCCAGGTCCAGGATGGACATTGCTCTGGCCAAGGCTGAGCCAATCAGAATGATAGTAATGACTGTGATAATATATTTAAGGAGGAAAAAAGTTCTTGCACAGATTTAATTGTGGCCAGAGAAGAGTGGGGTGAGAACATGTGAGAGGAGCAGCTCTGCAGACACCAAGGTCAGTGGAAAAGGAGGGACAGGAGGTGCTCCAGGCACCAGATCTGAGATTCCTCTGCATTCCATGGTGCAGTCCATGGTGAGGCAGCTGTGCCCCTGCAGCCCATGGAGGATCATGGGAATGCAGAGATCCACCCGCATCCCACAGGGGAGACTCATGCTGGAGCAGGTGAATGATTGAGAGGAGCCTGTACACCCATGGGAAGCCTGTGCTGGAGCAGGATCCTGGCAGGGACCTGCACACCTATGGAGAGAAGAGGCCATGCTGGGGCAGGTTTCTTGGTAGAACTTGTGACTCTGTGGGGAACCCACACTGGAGCAGGCTGTGCCTTAAGGACTGCACTCCATGGAGGAGTGACCCAAGCTACAGCAGTTTTTAGAGAACTGTTGCCTGGGGAAAAGGTCATGCAGGACTGTCTCCCATGGGAGGGATCCCACAGTGGAGCAGGGGAAGGACTCCTCTCCCTGAACAGTGTCAGGAACAACATGTGATGAACTGAGTGTAAACCCATTCCCTATCTCCCTGAACTGTTGGGTGGGAGGAGGCAGAGCTGGGAAGGAGGAAGGGATGGGAGGAAGGTGTTTTTAAGGTTTCTTTTCACTTCTCATTATCCTGCTCTGATTTTGTTAGTAATAAATTCAATTATTATTCCTGAATTGAGTCTGTTTTGCCTGTGATGGTATTTGGTGAGTCATCTCTCCTAGTCCTTAACTCATGAACCTTTCATTATATTTTCTCTCCCTTATCCGGTTGTAGAGCGGAGTGATAGAGAGGCTTTGGTAGGTGCCTGGCATCCAGCCAGCACCAACCCACTACACAGGTGCTCAGCAAACCACTCTCTTGCTCCCCCTTCTCAGCTGCACAGGGGAGAGAAAATAAGATGGAAAACAACTCCTAGGTTGAGACAAGGCAGTTTAGTAAAGCAAAAGTGAAAATTTTAACATGACACATGAAGGAAAAACCCCCAAACTTTTATTCTCTACTTCCCATCAGCAAGCCATGTTCAGCCACTTCTTGGGAAGCAGGGCTTCAGCATGTTTAGCAGTTGCTCCAGAAGGCAAACATCGTAATTAATGAATGCCACCCCTTCCTCCTCCTTCTCTTAGCTTTTATATCTAAGCCTATATCCTATGGTATGGAATATCCCTTTGGTCAGTTTGGGTCAGCTGTCTTAGTTGTGTCCCCTCCCAACATCTTGCCTATCCCCAGCCCACTGAGGAAGAGGTGGAATTTTTGGATAGTGCTGATGCTGAGGGAGCACTTCTCAGCAGCACTCAAAACACCGCTGAGTTATCAACACCTTTCCAGCCACCCATACAGAGCATGGCACTGTGAGGGCTACTGTGGAGAAAATGAACTCCTTGTCAGCCAGACCCAATAGAGCATCTTTGTCTTGTGATGCAGAAATATCTGGCAAGGAGTGTGTGACCATTGCCTGAATATAAATGCTGATTAACCAAAGCCTGTTGTCAGACAGAGAAGTGCTGGGAAGCCCCTGCTCTCCATTAGGACCTCAGAAATCCTGGGACAAAAACTAGGTACATTTCAGCTGGGCTTGATTATGGAGCTGTAGAGGGTGCAGGTGTCCTGGTGCTGGCACTGGGGGCTCTGTGAAGAGAAGCCAGGGCCTCCCTGTGCTGGACATAGCTTGTCCCAGCCAGCTCCAACCCACCCACTGCGGAGCACAGCTGAGCCTCCTGCTGAGGTGGGGGCACCTTGAGGGAAAGGTGTTTGGAAAGAGGTGAAAACATCACAGAGGGAGGAGGAAGGAACAGAAAAGGTGGGAAACAGCAGAGTGAATGCCAAAGTGAGAGAGTGAGCAAGAAGAGGAGGTGGAGGTGAGGGGGAAAATGTTAAGTTTTTGTCTTTGTGTTTCACTGTCCTACTCTTTCATAATGGGCAAGAAATTAAATTAGTTTCCCCCAAGCTGAGTCTGTTTTGCCTGTGATGGCAATTGGTGAGTGATGTCCTTGTCCTTACCTGAATCCATGAGCTCTCCACCTGACTTTCTCCCCACTCTCCTGCTGCGGAGGGAAATGATTGACAGAGAAAATGGTGGGGGTCTGCAGCCATCCACGGTCAAACCACACTCACCACCCACTGAAGGTATTCCCACGTGATCTTGGCAACTCCAGGCTCAGGCATCTGGGAGTTCAGGTCCAAGAATATATCTGGGTGTGCGTGAGCATGAACTGTTTCAGGAAGAACAAGTTTGTTTCCCTGGAAACCATACAAGCTAAATGCTGTATGCAGTCAAGGTCACGGAGGAAGTGGAGTTTAGATGGGGAAAGGGCAAAGGTTTACTGTAATATTATGTGTGTACATGTTATGGCACTTCAGGATTCTTTTTTAATTCATTTAAACATAAAAAAAACTAAGTCCTTGGAAGGCACAAAATAGAAATTCTTCAGTGAAATGAAATCTCATGCTACCTGCTGTTATAGACTAATTGCTCACAATCAATGAACTCTTATCTTTTTCATTTCAAAATTATTAGCACTACTTTGGTTATTAGTGTAATTTGGTGTTATCCTTTTTTCTTTCCAAATTAAAATGCACCATGATATGCTCTAAAATGAATAAGAAGGGGAAAACATTCAATTTAAGTTTATATTCAATACTCCCATGGAATACATCAGTATTATCATAAAAAGGCAATTTTGGTGTGTGAGTAAAAGTGTGTGGGGTGTGTATGGTTAAAATGCTCAGCTGACAGTAAATTGATTCAAGAATTCATCAGTATCTCATAGTCTATACACTTTCTTTTAATTCCCTGTAACTCAGCTTTCCTTTTGCTAAACCATTCCTTGCTTCTGTCTGATCCTTCAGACACTTCCTTAGACATCTGGTCTCAGAATCTTATTTAGTGAATCACTGATTCCCTTTTGAATAACAGACAAAGGTCCCATACCTAATAGTTTGGTCTCTACCTATTTTTATTTTGGCTTATCACAAGAATCGCAGATATCTAGTTATCTATTAGCTTCATTTACGTTCCTTCTGAACAAACAATTTTCATCTTTATAGTTTTTGGCTGGTATTATCCAACTTCTAAACTAGCCTTTTCAAGCAAGCTTATTGAATCATTAGAGATAATACCATTCTTTGTCTTCATATGAGCTTTGGGATGATCTGGGCTATTTTGAATGTGACTATTGAATTCTCATAAAACATAAATCATATGGTTTTGTTGGACAGATATTCAGAATGCTTGATTTGGTTAAAACATTCAAATTTAAAGCTACTCTTATCTGTTTGTGTATTTTTAAAGATGACAAGATTTAATTTCCAACTTTGAATTTTCATTTTATGTGAATTTTAAAAATCATTATTATTTTAAAATTTAATGGTGATTTTTCAGATTTTCTAATCTACACTACCCCACAATGCTTCTTACAATAAAACATTTTTATTTGCTCATCTCAGTCTTGACTGGTTTATGACAGAGAACAACCAGTCTGTATGGAAGTCAAACATCATTACACTCAATTCTAATTAGTTTGTTCTTCTATTTTCACAGGAATGTACCTCATTCATTTTCATTGTTTGACTGCATCTCACTTTTTTTGGTCCTTCAGGATAAAGTCCTTCTGGGTAAAAGATTAAAGGACTTTTCTTGACCTCTGTATTACTTCCAGATCAGCTTTCTGATATTTAAATCTGAACCTTCTTGTTTTTGTGTATCTATACATCCAATTTGCTACCTCTGGATCCTTGTCAAAACACTGAACTTCCTGTCACAGTAATTGCAACTCCCTCTATTTACCATTTTTTTGACATTTGCATTCTCTAATATCTAAGCCAGTGAAGCACTTAAGAGCCAAAGGGTAAAATATCTCACCACCATTGTGATGCTGTACAAAATCTTATGGTTATGCAGTTTCAATTATGCATTTGGACAGTTCCCTGAATTTTTCCTTCAGTACTCCCTGCAGCTACAAAGTGTCTCAAAGGACTGGAAGGAAATCAGAAAAACTTTATTCCATAGAATTAATGGTCATGTTTGTTCAGAAATACATAAATTGGAAACATCGTGAACCTGAAGGTTTCTCTGCCTTATGTCTGGGCCAGCATTGCTATTTCAATATGCATCTCATGATTCTATTTCTTACCGTTTGAATCATTGCTCTCTGACAATGATATCAAGGTGAGACTAATGATGTGAAGAAAACAGGTTGTTTAAATTATCTTGTATATATAAACTTCAACTTCCTTGTTTTGAAATATCCTTATTTCTTTAACCTAAATAATTTTTATAAGAATTGAACTAAACAGGACTGTCTTTCCAAAGTGATCTTTCTTTTACCAGATAAAGATTTTTTTTTGCAAGTGAAAGAGACAAAAGATGTCTTAGGAAATGCTGAGAAAATTAAGACATGGCTAGATAGGTACAAAGTATAGATGAAGTTAAAAATTGTACTGACTAGGTCATTAACCATAATGAGTGTGTATAGGAAACTAAAGGAGTGTACATTATCTGCATTCCATCTGTTTCTCAGTGAGGATGGAGGAAAATGAAACTTCAGCTGGGAAATTTTGTTTCTTTTCTTCTGTGATATGTTTAAAGTACATCTGTTGCAAAGTTTAAAAGGATGTTATGTCAGAATTGCCAGGAGAAAGATCTGATTGTTCTTTTAATTTTACAGTGACTGCAGGTAAAGTTAGATTCTTCAGCCTAGCTGTAAATGAGTTTTGAGAGACAACAACATGTTCTGTTCCATTTGTTCTGAAGTTCTTCAGAGACTTACTGTTACAACAGCAACCTAGAATCACAAACTGAGAGATAGGTAAGACATCATACTTCTCATGACTACTACAAAGAAGATCCATAATCTGAGATCTTTCCATCCTAAAGCTAATCTGAAAGATGATCTTCAACCACAGGATTTAATTGCCTATGTACAGAGGACCTGGAAATAGATATGGAAAAATGAAAGTATGGATGGGATACCAGGGAGGGATACACAAACGTGCTCTGACATGCAGAAAGGGGACTGAAAGATAAAAGTTCAGATGGAGTTAGAAATGGAGAGAGGAAGGAAAATTAGTTATGAAGGAGAATAAGTCATGAAGGAGAATAAGAAAGGTTCTTAAAGATACATCAGAAACAAAAGGAGAGCCAAAGAACAATTCTGGCATGTTGGATGGGGTTTGTCACTAATGAAGGACATAGAAACATCTGAAGTCCTTTCTACCTTCTTATAGCCTCAGTCCCTGGGACATAATGAAGCAAACTCTCTAGAAGCCAGTTCAAGACACATAAACGTTCAGAAGGTGGTTTGGAAAAATTAGCATTGGTCTAGTAAGGGCACACTCCTGTACCAACGTTTATGCCCCCTCTGAGAAGATGGCTGGCACTAGGGAGATCAGTGAATGAGAGTTGCTTTAGCCGTGTCTAGACTTTTGACAATGTTGCCCACAGCATCATTATATCCAAGCTGGGGTGATATGGACTAGATGGGTACATTATAAATAGGGGAAAAAAATGCTGTACCATTAAGGTTAATGGTTCAAAATCTAACCCACAACCAATTGTGAATGGTGATTCTTGGGTAATACTGAAGTTGATGCTACTTAACAGCTTAATCAAATCTGGTTAGGGGACAGAATATTTCTTCATTAGATTGATGTGAGACCTCACACTGGTAGGCCTGCTTGATACACTGGATGGCAGGGTTTCCTTTCACAGAAACCTTGACATGCTAGAGACAGAGTCCAACAAAAACCCAATAATTCAGCAAAGACAAAAAGTCCTGCTATCTGGATGGAATAAACTCATGGAACATTACAGCCTGCCAGCCAGGAAAATGCACTGCTGAAAAAAATTGTGCAGCCCTGGTGGAAAAAACACCAGCATCAATGAAAGCTAACTGCATACTGTGCTAGTAGCAGTGTAGTCAGTGAGTCAATTATTCCATTCTCTTTAACACTTTCAGGCCATACATATGATACTCTGCCCAGTATTGTTCCTTCCTATACAAAAGAGAGATTGACAAGCTACAGAAAATCCACTATTTGTTTAAGAAGATAATTAGGGAATGGAGCATATGATGCAGGAGATGAAGAAAACTGAATAGGAGTTTTTCAGGCTGGAGAAGAGAAGATCAAGGAAATCTTATTGCAGTTTACTGAAAGTTAAAGGGGTGTATAGAAAAGACATAACCAGACTTCTGGCAGCCATTCACAGTGAAAGAGCAAGAGGCAATAGACACAAATTGGGCAAAAGACCTTCCAGCAGGATACGCAACGAAAAAAAGTCAAAAATCATAGTGAGGATGATTAAGCATTAGAGCAGTTTTCACAGAGGGGCTGTGCGAACTCCGTCCTTGGAGATATTCAAAGCTTGACTCGACAGGGCCCTGAACTGCCTGACCTAACTTTGTTCTTGATCCTGCTTTAAGAAGCATGTAGACAAAATGACTTAGAGAGATCCCTTGCAACCCAAAGCATTTTATGCTTCAAAAACATTTCAGGATCATTGTCTACCATTATTTGCAATGTAGTCAAGCTTCTTGGGTTTTTTTGCTGGACCTGAATTCATTCAGCTTCCCATCTGGCCCACACTCTGAGTTGCTACAAATCCTATTTACTCCCATTTGATCTACTATTGTTGTTTGACTAATGATTTCCACAGAAGTTGTTGTGATAGCTGGTAAGCCTGAGTTTTGGATCATTAGATATCAATTAGACGCCTGGATCCCCCAGAAATAAGTGGTCTGAGTGTTGGTCTTTGAGTAACTTTTGTCTTCCCATAGATTTTCATACTGTCAGATATCTGTGTACCTATATGGAGGCTTCTATACTTAGACATTGAACCATGGTCTGGACTGAGGCTTTGAATCAGGCTACTGCCCTGTATCACCCCTCACTGTGCAACTGGATGAACTGGATAAAAATGTGGAATTTTGCAAACGTGTCCAGCTCTTTGCTTTTCTTCTTGCTTTCTCAAAGGCTTCTCTTGCTAACGCCCTCTAGGCCAATCATCCTAAGGGGATACCTTCCTCTGTCTGTGGCCTTATTCTGTATACCTTTAGAAAACTTCCTGTTTCTGAATAGGAAGAAGCAACTTGGATGCCCTGCACACTGCAAAATAAATACTGACTGATTTTTAAATAATGCTTTTAAGGCTATGAATTACTACACTTCTTGCAATGGCATACACAAATGCAACCTCAGATCACCCTGAAATTTGCAGCATCAGTTCAGAACTAAATAAAAGTAGAAAGTATAATAATTCTGTATTTATATTAATATAAATAATATAAAATATTTTATTAATTATTATATTAATATACATTAAAGCAGGAAGACTAAGGTTTAATTATCAGCCAGACAATAAATTCCTGTAATTCCTGTATGGAAGAACAATTATTTGTGTTAGTACAATTAGTACTTCAGTGACATCAGTCATATGTTACATCTTTCGCATATGTGCTTCTATCAGGTATTAACTTTCAAATTGATGATGAATTCTAGGAACCCTAAACTGAGGTTCCCTAATCACAGAATCACAGAACCATGGAATCATAAAGTGGTTTGTTTTGGAAAGAACTTTTAAAGGCTATCCAGTCCAATGACCTTGAATGAGCAGGGACATCTTCAACTACACCAGATTGCTCAGAGCCCTGTCCAAACCCAACTTGGAATACTTCCAGGGGTGAGGCATCTACCCCCTCTCTGATCAACTCGTTCCAGTGTTGACCACCCTTGTCATAAGAAAATTCTTCCTTTTATCTAGCCTGAATCTACACTGTTTAGTTTTTTTGGTCCTGTCACTGGTTACTAGAGAGATCAGTGCCCGCCCTTCCACTTCCCTTTGTCAGGAAGCTGTAGATTGCAATGAGGTCTCCCCTCAGTCTCCTCTTCTCCAGGCTGAACAAGACAAGTGACCTCAGCCACTCCTTGTACGGCTTCCCCTCAAGGCTCTTCACCATCTTTGTTGCCCTCCTTTGGATGATCTTTAGTAGCTTAATATATTTTTTATGTTGTGGCACCCAAAAATTAAGATTAATTTCTTGCATTTCAGTTTGTGCCCGGTGCCCCTTGTTCTGTCACTGGGTACCAGAAAAGATTCTGGTTCTCTCCTCTTCACTTCTTCCCAATTAGGTTTTTATTTCATGAGATTCCCCTGAAGACTTCTGTTCTGAAGGCTGAACAGTCCCAGCTCCTTGAGTATCCTCTCATACATCAGCTGTTCCAATCCTTGATCATCTCCATGACCCTTCACTACATTTGCTTTATTATATATGTATCTCTGTTGCACCGAGGACTCCAGTTATTACTCCTTATATGAGGGAGGTGCTGAGCAAAAGTAAAGGATTGGTGGAAATGTTCTTCCTAATGCAGCCCAGGATACTGTTGACCTTTCTTCCTTCAGAGCACATTACTAACACATTAATTTCTTTTATATGGAATGCTTAGTTAAGAATTTGATTTATTTAATTATGGTGTCTTACTGATAGGTGATAAAACTGATGAAGAACTTCTCTTTTTTGTCCAAATTGAAATGATGGCTCTGAGATGAATGTATTACTGTTTACAATCAGCTGTATTTTATCCCAGGGTTTCGGGTTTTTTTACTTTTTAAAAGATGTGTCAGCATCAGGGGAATTATATAGCATGCATGATCTTAACGAACTATGCATGGCACACAGGTTTTAGCTTTAATGTTTAATATGATGATCTGACAAAGTTTTTATTTCTCCATCTGGGTTTTTGTTGACATGTTCCTGGATAGGTACATTAACCTGCAAAAACTGTGAGGGTGATCACATTCATTCTAATACCATGTCTTCCTTGCTGAATGAAGGCACATTGCAGACACATTTCAGAGGAGATGCTTTGGATTGGACAGACTGATGTTGGCTGCTTTTCTGTTATTCGTGGGATTTGTGGAAGCAGGAAGGGAAGTCAGGCAGACAGGCTCCAAGATGGCGAAGAAGAGAGATGTATTTACAAGAACTTCTTTTTATATACACTAATAAACTAGTAACCATTGGCCAAAGAGAATCCACCCCCTAAGACCATTGGTCACGGCTTATACAACATTTAACACAAAACACAGAGATTAAGAAAGTACAAGAAGTACAGTTTATCTATATTCTCCATGAGAGAGAAAGGAAAATTCTAAAACAGTGCAACTACAGAGTGATATAAATTTCAAACTGACATCTTCACTCCTGTCACATAACACATCTTTCTTACATTTAAACATTTCTTTATCCTTCACATATCACTCTTATTCCATCACTTGGGAATTCCTTACTAACCCATTCAAGACTGAAAACTGAAGTTACTCAGCTACTTATAGCAGGAAAATGTATTAAAAAACCAAACTAATGTACCATTATCTTTCTTCCCTGAATATAACCAATATGGAATGTTCTCTATGTTTCATAACATCTATATTTATGGATCAGAGATTTATTTTATTTTGCTCTTATTTTTTTTTAAACAGGATACAAAAAAGGGAACTCTGAGCCCAGTCTGTTCAGTATTTTATTGGCAGCATGAAATTGTCTTGCTGTCCCAGAGGTTAATAAGAAAAAAATCTTTTATCAGACATCAAAGAAAATGCAAAATTATCACAAGAGAAAGCAGTATTCTTTCATTCTCTAATAATAAACAGTGCACATTGCTACAGGAAACAAATGTACCCAACTGAATAGCTAAATCCATAAATAAGAGGTGACTTTTTGCTTTAGCTAAGAAACAAAGTGAAAAATATTCCACATGTGGCTGAAGCCAAACTGTGTTAGCAATAGTGAGATTTACTGGAAAACACACTGCTTTTAGTGGTCCTTTATCCACCAACACATTGTGGAAACTTATTACACAAAGCAAACCCCTGGCTTAAGAGCTCTCCATTTTAAGACAAGAGCAACACTAAACACTGACAGACAGTATTTTCAGATTAACTTCATAACTGGAAAGGAAGCAGGAACTATTAGTATCCAATAAAAGGGTTCACACCCTTTCAGCAGGCCTTAGAGAGAATGGATTGCCCAAATCCAAAATGGTGTTGCTGAGAAACTACTCAGTTGCTACTTACCTCTGGAATTTCATAAACTTTGCAAATCTCTACTATCCTGGTAGTGGGAAATGAGAGTTTTCTTCTGGATGTGTTTTTGAAGAAATGGGTGAGCCCTGACAGTGCTCAAAGATCAAGGCTATAGTTCACATTTTCAGGTAAGACTTCAATGCTATGAATGCCGAGTAAGTTGTGTCTTCATAAATTCGTTTGGGTAGAGAAACAATGTGCTGGATGCATTCTGTTCTCAGTATTTTCTTAGACACCAGTCTGTTTCATATTGAATTTGGAGGGCAACAAAATGCCTTCCCAGGGCCTGTTCAAATTTGCCAAACTGCTGCTTAGTACTTTCAGTGCTTACCTTTGGGCAGATGTCTAAGTTCCCAGAGGTGGGGAATCCCATGCAGATTGAGCAAAAGATAACTCAAAAAGAAACAGCTGAATATCTATCATCTGAAGTCTGAGTCTTTTCTTTACCTTGAGTCATCTGAATTCCGAATGCATACAGGCATTAAAAAGATCTGACTTGTTTTTCTGTCATGGAAAGTCTAATAGACCTTCTTTCTGATTCAAAGATTTTATTTAATTTTAAATTTCTCACTTTGAAAATGCATCATTACTTTCATTTGATTTCAGTTTGCTGGCATTTTGCTTCTCAGTTCCATTTAGCATCAAAGAAAACACTAAACAAGCTACCAGGAATCATTCTGAACTTTAAATAATAATTGCAAAAAAAGTCTTGTAATGCCAGAAATAAGCTAGGACTTCACTAGGGCTAATACTTTTTTACCTTGAATGCAAATGAAGTATCTGCACTTTTTCATCCAGAATTGTGATATTTAACATTGTTATCACACCAAGAAATAAACAATTGTTTAAGGAAATGGGTGAGAGTTGTTCTCAGTGCTACAGTGCTGAGTCAGTCATGCAGAACTAATTTCCTGGCTGTCTCTGAATGCACATAAAGCTGCTCTGTAGCTGGTGCTGACAATGAACTAGTGACTGGAAAAAGGAATCTTAAACACAGTCACATCTCTTGACTGTTAAAATCCTTTACACAAAGCATGCTGATCTAATGTACTGTAGTAAGCAGTATATATATTTTTTTTGCTTGTTAGTAAAAGAAGTTTTAATACCTAAAGCTGTTGCTAAGTAACCTACTGCTTCCAAATTACATCTTTCTTGATAATAAAACTGGTTTATTTTTCTGCTAATTAATATAGCTACATTGGAATTTCAACATTGGTATTGCGTAATGGGAAAAATACCCTAACAATAGAAGATTGTCATGCATAATTGAGGATGTCTCATTCATGTGGGGAGCACATTACAAGTCACTTAATCAGAAAATCTGTATTTGAACAAAACTGCCCAGCAGTTTAGAAGCAAAATGCAAATAGAAGTAAGATGCCTGTGTGAAAAGGGACTTTCCTGTTTCTTTAGCTACATCATATGGTGCAGAAAAAAAGAACTGATGTCTGTCCATAATATTTGATATTTAGAGCAGGCTCAGAGATATTTTGGGCTTCATAAATAAATTGAACTTGTTTGAATGGTGTTTCAACGCAAAGATGTTCAGAACCAAAAAAATTCACAAACAATTCTCCAAAAGAAAAAAATAAATGCATTCATGTACCTAGATTAAATAAGACTGCAAGAAAACAGATGATGCCCACCAACAGTAGTGCTTCTAGCTTAATGTAGATCTAGTGTTATTCTTCAAATAAACTTTAATGGCTGCAAGAAGAAGAAGGTGGGAGGAAAATGCACTCAGATCCAAGTTTGCAGTATAACAGCCCACACAGGGATGTAAATGAAGATTTGGACACAGGATTTGCTCAGCGAAGCAGAAGGTTTTACTGCCCTCTAGTAAAATGCAGTTACGAAACTGTCTTTTAAAATGTATGCATGCTGAGTAAACCATTTCAGTAATTGTTACTGAAAATGTGATTAGTCTTGGTTTGTCATCTCATTGTTTCCATAGTCAAAGAATAAAACATTTACATTCAATCTAGAATGAATTATTTTTGAATTAAGGAAAATAGCAATAGTGAAGCACAAAAGCAAGGTCTCTGTGGCTGCATCTGCATGAACAAATCTCATGCCAAATTTTCAGCACTGTTATTAGGAGAAGACTAAGTGGTAGCACAGTGCAAAAATTCCTGGGTCCTAACTACAGGGGAGTTTACCCTGTTGTTAGCACTGTATCAGCACTGAATTAGCAGCTCAAGAGTGAGCATGATTTGTGTCCTTTAATTTCTGGCAGCAGCAACTCAGAGAATTAAATGGCAGCTAAACTCTTTACCTAGTGCTATAGAGAACTGGAAGGTAAGTTGCAGGGAAGCAGTAGATATTTAAAGGTGTGACACAAAGGAGAAAAAGAAATTAAATCATAGTATTGTTGCCATGCACATAGCTGTTCCATGCAGTGCTGTACTGCTGGATTATTACTAACAAGGGTGGCATGAAAGGATGTGTGAGGCTGTCATCTTGAAAAGCCTGGCACTGATAGCAATTGTTGTAACTGTGTACACTGTAACTTGTTACACAGTGCAGGCTCTGCCTCTCAAACAGCAGCAGGAGAAGTGCTTGGGAAAGGGCAAGTACTAACTGTACCTAGTGCATTTTCCCCTGCACACACCCTCCCTCCCTCCCTCCCTCNTTCAATTTTCAACATCAGTCACTGAAAAGTATAAATATTCTGTCAATTATACCATTGCATTTGTATAAAGAAATGTTCAATCTCCATATATTTTTATTTATATAGCTATAAATATTCAAATACCTGGGGAAAATGAGGCTAGAAATGGGGAAGTAGTTCTAAAGTAAATATAAATTAAAATAAACATTAAGAAATACAGTTTATATTCATTCATAGAAAAGATCCAAATAAATAGAGGGTAATATAGCTTACTTCTCCTCTTGCCTCCCTCTGCCAGGGACAGAGAATGCCAGGGCAATATGTTGTGCAAGGACAACCACAGAGGAGGGACATTCCAGCCACTGATGATACCTTTGCATACTGTCTCAGGGTCAGCCCATAACTTGAATCTAGAAACTCAGTCCAGTCATATCTTGTACATTGGTGGTGGTCTGGGATCAGAGAACCACAGCTGGTTTCTTGACCTTTTCTCTTGAGACCTGCTCAGAAGATGTGGGTGAGAAATCAAGCTTTCAAGTGCTCTAATACCTTGTTTTATGCAGGAACAGATGCGGAGAAAAGAGTTTTCGGCATTTGTTATGACATGAAGACTCATAGGTTATTTTCCAATCCCAATTTAGGCATTCCTAGAAAAACAGGTCTGGAAGTGGCTGTGGGAGACAAACTAATGCCAGTGTCATACAGAAAGCAGAATAATTTGTACCTCAGTCATTGTTGACAAATGCTGACACTAACTAGCATGTCCTTGAAAACCTCAAATAGCAGCTACTCCAGGTACTCCAAGGTCTTTTCTGTCTTCATTAGGTAAGATCCCTGATGAATCTTTACTTTTAACTGCTCTCCTGTTTGCAAGCTACCTGCCTCTTTTTTTAACTCTTTGACTGAGTCCGGCTCCCTTAAAGGCTGTTTTACATTTAACTCTTCTAATTATTTATACACTAGAAGAATATGGGGAAAAAAATATATTGTTTGAGCTTCTTGGAAATACTAAGCTTACTTTTTAAACACCATAATTTTATCTAAAATATATTTTTGCCCTTTCACTTAAGCATTCTTATATAAGAGGATACAGTCTATTTGTTTTAATTTGAAAATTATTAATTTATTATGTATATTTACACTCCATTGTGCATGTGACAGGTATTACATTATGATCATTTGACCTTCCATTGTACCTTAGCAGCATTCTCCTATTCCATTATCCTTTTGTTGACTTATTGTTGTGAAAAGTGTATTTGAGGTTTTGAGCTATGTGAGCACTTGATCAGATATATTTCTACTGAGTTTTGTACAATTAGATAGGAGCTGTGTTAGTGCTGTTTCATGTGTATGAAAGAAACTTACTCTTGTATTAGCCATTTAGATAAAAATATTTTCCATTATTTGTGAGTGCTTGTTAGACAGCTGTATAATATATTTCACCTGAATCCTGAAAGGAGCTAAATGTGCAATGGTGAAAAACAAAGACATCAGAGAGCCCTATAGACAGAAAATACAGCCACAGCTGTCACTATAGTCTCCTTTATGATTCGTGTTGATAGCAGCAAAATATTTTTTTCGTAGTTCCATTCTAAAATACGGCCCATATATCTATGAGCCTTGTGCAGTAACGTAAAGAAAAGTTGGGTGTTTGCAAAATGATAGGTATAAGCATCTTAAGTGAAAAAGTCTCAGTTTGTTTTAATTTAAAGTCAGGACCTGAATACTGCACTGATGAGGCTTGGATGTCTTTATTTGGTTACATTATTTTTAGAAGTCACCATCACATTTGGATGCAGTTCCTAACCTAATCTGTATTTCTGTCCCTTTTCCCCAAAGCCCAAATTCTGTAAGTAGAATAAATAAATAATTAAAATTAAAAAAAAAAAAAAAAAAAGAAAAAAAGAAAAAAATTAAAAAAAAAGAAAGAGAGTTCTAAGGAATTCCAGAAATATTTTAAATTACATTGTGACCACAATGTGGCCCATTCATTTCTTGTCCTTGGAGATCTCCGAGTTTCTAAGCTCTCACCAAATCAAATTGTGTGACGAGGTCATAACTGGATATGAATGAAAAATAGGATTCTATCAGCATGTTAAACTTTTTCCTATCATGAATCATATGAAATTACAGCCTTTGGAATTTTTTAGGAAAATAAAAGTGCAAGCAGCTTCCCTCCTGGTTGGTGCATAAACCACAGCTTTCTCCCTGATCATTCTTTTGATCCACAATCTTGTCCTTATAAGCCATGTCCTGTGTGAACATTTGATGAGGAAGGCCCTGGTGTATAAATGGGGAAGCACATATTCACATCTCTGCTATGCCTGATTTAGACCAGAACAGCGATTTTCAGCCTTTGCTCTGTAGACCCCTGTGGTTTTCAAAACAGCAAATAAAAAGCCAACTTCACATATGCAGTAGAAGTCTACCGATATGTGACATTTCTGAAAGGATCCACATCTCCTTTGGGAAATTTATGCAGGTAAACAAACTGAAAAGGTCTGAAAAACTCTGGGCTGGAAATTTGGGTTAGTCACTCTCGGTGGTTACTTCTCATGCTGTTTGGAAGCTCATGTGTTTTCTGGATGAAATTGTTTTGCTTCATAGGAGGGATTATGTATTCACTGAAGGGGTGGGGTAAAGGCTGGCTTTGAAGTCTGTAAAATGTAGGTAGGAGTTATTTAGAAGTTGAACATCTTGAACAGATGCTTATCTAGAGCTTAGAGGCTGTTTTATTCTTTTTATTTCTTTTTCCTTTTTTTAGTCAATGCTCTACAGTAATAGAACAAAATCTTATACAAGACAAGAGAATGATGAAAATTAAATCACTTTCAGGAAAATGGTGAGATTAAGCTTTCTGTATATTTATGAATCCTGAAAAAATGCTTGGATGAAATCAGCATCACCATTCACTCCTGTTGTTCTCCCTCATACTGTGAGTCTTTCCGAATCAGTAGCAAAAATAGGAATGATTGAATCAGTGAAGCTGTGAACATTACAAGATGCACACTCCAACAAACATAAAATGCGTGAGTGCCTGGTGAGCATTAGGAAATCTGTCACTATGAACAATTGAAGATGACAAGTTTAAATAGACCGAGGAATTCCAGTGCTAACTTACTTTCAAACAAAATATTTTCAAAATTGTTCTGATCACTTTTTTTTTTTTTTTAACTGAAGATTCGCTGCATGAAAAATAAGTTAATTTAAATTCCTTTCATGGAAATGGAAAAAAGAAAATATTTGGGGAAAAACCATTAAAAATGGACATAAGAGAATTTGTGCACTGATCACTTTTCTTTTCTTTGCTAGAACTTTCATGAACACCTTTCCACACTATAAGTTCTAGATGACTAACCCAATATTGCAACCTCTCATGGGGTACTAAAGGCACCTTGGCTAAAAAATCCTGAGTTTTCTGTTGTTTTCTTGAAAAGAAGAGAAAGTTCTCTGTTTGAAAAGTCTACTGTTTTTATCAGTAACTTGTGAGAGTCTAATGTGGGACTGACTCTATTCTGAAAGAGTTCAAGCCCTGTAGAGAGACCCCATCAGGCAGCTTCAGGAGCGCCTACCACGCTGGTTGTCACAGCAAAGGGGCAAGCACGGGGAGCGACCGTTAAAAAAAGCATTAGAAGCAATTTGCCTCCACAGTATTTTGTTCTGTGAGTTATTTTAGGTTGTTTAATTCTACAGAGAAGATGGGAAATGATAATGACGGCAAAGGAGAATGGGACTGTCTTGAGATAGTCAATACCCCTCCCTCTCAGTAGGCAGATGGATTATCTGAAAGGAGGGATAAAAATTGCAGTTTTTGAAAGCAACTCTAAGCTTCAGGGAATGAAGGATATTGTTTTCTGTTATATTTGTGGGCATAGTCATATCTGCAAGATATTTAAATACCTAGTACCCCTTTAGCACATAACTTCTGCCCATTTAGCTATCACAATAATTTTGCTGATTTTAAAATTTAACCTTTAGCTTAAATAAAAAAGTAGAATACCAAGGAAATCTTTATAGGTCTGTGGACATAATAAGGGTAAGATATCAGAAAGTAGGTTTCTGTCTTTCCTAACAGTTAATGTACTCTAGTATGGACACTTTGTAAATGACCTGTGCACTTTCATATTTCAACTTTCTTACTTATACTGCATGTTAGATGGAAGCGCTAACTTTAAAATTAGTCATCCTAATGCGCAAAGCACTGCAAAAGGATGGATGTTTTGAACATAACAGGCTTTACATTAAACTCCAACACAGATTAGATGAATTGTGGAATTATGTCTAATACTCTTAAGGGGTTTTAGTGATCAAACATGCAGTAGATCTCTGCTGACATTAGGTCTAACACGTCTAAGAAACACACATAATAGAGATCCAGGGTCCTACAGACCTGCAGTCCTACTGGTTTATATTTAAACTTCTACAGTGTAAAAATGTTGACTGAAAAAGCCCATTTTTTCTACAGTCAATTGTAACTCCAGCAGTGTTTCTGGGCAGTCCTGACCCTGTGTAGTTCACAGACTGTATGCTGTATGTAGCTGCTGCAATACTGTGTATACCTCTTACACTGTAAGTAGACTGCTACTTGCAAATTATACCGTATTGCTGATGTGCTAAAAATATTTCTGCCTTCACCATAGGATATTGACATGAGATCTGTTATGATAACATATGAAATTATATACATTTTTAATATTATATTTTTTGAGAGATTTAAATTAATTTGTTTTATGCACCACTGATTTGCAAGTGTTCTCTTACCACTGAGGAATGCTTTTCCCCACCCACACTATGGATTTAATCTTAGTCATTTTATTCTCCTAGACTATTTCATAAGATAAGGAGAGGTATCTAAAGCTCAGATAAGACAGATAAACCCCTGTCTGAGATTGCCTGTCTCTCTCCAGTACTAGACTAGTCAGCTGAAGTTAAGTGAGATGAATCTCATCCACTGTATGGGGGGCAGATACAGCAGAGCTTCACATCCCTCAAGATGGGAAGTGTTCCTCACGCTTGCAGAGGAGTCAGAACTTTGGCTGCTGTCAGAAGTCACAATGAAGAGTTCAATGTGGTTAAGTACAGTGAATAATGAAAAAAGCTGTAAAAGACTGAGTTGCAAACAGGTCACTTTAAGTAATGAACTGGGTGTGAGTTTTCACAGCAAAGGATGAAATTAATTAACTATTTTTGCTAGTAGCCAGACTGCATGAAAAAAGTAGCACTGTCTGGTATTGCCATCAATGAATATGTGCACTTTAGACTTTTTTTTTTTTGGTCATTGTCTTGGGGTGATGTTATGATACTTGTATTCCCTATCATTTACATATGTGCTTAGAAATGTGGTCCTGTAGCTTTAAGTGCATCCAGCAGCCGGGAGAAACTGCCGGGCGCGGGTTGTTTTGAAAAACTCCCACAGGCTTATTGCTTAGTCTAGCCTTGCCACTCTCGGTGGTTGCTGCTAGGTTTTTTTTTTCCTTCCCTGGGATTTTGGTTTTTCTCCTTTTTTGTCCCCGTTCTGGATTTTTGCTATTCTGGACTGTTTTCTTTTTCTCGCCTGAGAAACCAAGAAGCCCCCAGAGGACAGTAGACAAGAATTCCCCAGGGAGCCACCAGAGCAACTCCACCCGGCTCTCTGGGGATCCCCGGAGTGGGGGAAGCTGCATCTGAGGAAAAGGACACTAAAGTTCTTCAGTTGTTTACCCAGGTTTAATAATTTGGGTTTGTTTTTTTTTTCCCTCTTTCTCCCTTTCCCCTTCCCTTGTGCTTTGCAGGGCACCCTGCATGTGTTATTAAATAAACAGTTGGTTTTTTTCCACTTTCATCCAAGAGTTTCTGTTGTGGTGGGGGAGGGGGTGTCAGAGGCCTTTGCTGGGGGAGGCTTTTTATTCAGAGTGCTTCCCACCTGGAAAATTTGTCTCTAACCTGGGACAGTCATTCTACAGCCTTATTATGTAAGGTGAAACAAACTTAAAAAACAAATTGGATCAATGTGGCAAAGTTTTGGTAGCTGGGGGCTACATGAGCAGCCTTTGTGAGAAGGCATCAGGAGCTGCCCTTTTGCCAGAGTGAGATCGAGCTGGATCCAAGACAGACCCACCACTGGGTAAAGCTGAGCCCATCAGGAACATTTTGGTAGCACCTCCGTGGCAGCATGTTTAAGATAGGGAAAAAAAGCTGCACAACAGAAGCTGGGATAGAGGAGTGAAAATATGTAAGAGAAACAACTCTGTAGACCCCAAGTCAGTGCAGAAAGAGGAGGAGGAGGTAGTCCAGGCATAGAATCAGATATTCTCCTATAGCCTGCAGAGAGGGCTGCAGTGACAGGTTTTCCCTTGCATCCCATGGATATCCACTGTGGAGCAAATAGCCACCTGCTGCCTGTAGACAACCCCTGTCAGTGCAAGCAAACGTCCCTTAAAAGAAGCTGTGACTTGTGAAAGCGCCATGCTTGAACTCCTGACAGGAAGTGCAGCGCATGGAGAGAGCACCACACAGGAGCAAGTTTGCAGTCAGACCTGTGACCCTGTGAGGAAGGACAGCACTCCATATAGGGGTCCATGATGGAGCAGTCAGCCTGTGGCAAGGGCTTCTGTTGCAGAAGTTCATAAAGTACTGTCTCCTATGTATGAGCCCCCATGATGGAGCAAGGGAAGAGTGTGAGGAGAAAGGAACAGCAGAGATGGAGCGTTATGAGCTGACTGCGACTGATGCTTTCCCCACCCTACTGCACCACTGGAGGCACAGGAGGTAGAACAGTTGGGAGTGAAGTTGAGCCTGGGAAAAAAGGAAGGGTGGGGGAGAAGATTTTTTTAAAAAAAAATTATTCTTATTTCTTATTAATCTATTATGCTTGGGAATACATAAAATTTATTTTCCAAGTCCAGTCTGTGTTTCTGCTGACGATTGGTAAGTGAACTCCCTTATCTCGGTCCACGTGTTCTTTATTGTCTCTCTATCCTGTTAAGGAGGAAGAGGGCTAGAGTAGCTTGGTGGGTGCATGGCAACTAGCCAACGTCAGCCCACCCCAAAATAATAAAGGATTTGTTTCCTGAACCTGAGACTGTGGAAAATAGATGTCAGGAATGAGACAGAAAAGTAACTTATGGGGGATGAGCATAAAGTCCCCAAAACACTGAGGTTTCATCTATGCACATGGCTAAAGCAGTGTAATTTGATACATGATTAATAATGGCTCAGTTAACAATCTGAGTCTGTCCTGACGAAACCAGATTTAAACTAGCGTAAAAATGTCTATACATAGGATGAGCTAGTTTAACTCAGACAAAAAGGTAAGACAGTCCAGTGGAATTTGATGGCACAGATGATGAATTTCAGACTTATGTAAAAACAGCCCCTAAACAGAAGATACAGAGGGCGCTTTTCTAAAAACGAATTTCGTAGTAAGTTGTTCAGTCAAAAATGACTGTTTATTTCTATATTTTTTCACATTTTAAAACTTCTCATACTTTATTACTTCTGTATTCACCTGCATGACTCCTGAATCATTTGGTCTGTGTGAGCCACAGCAGAAATGACTGTAGCATTTGAATAAAGAAATTGAAACATCTGAATTAAACTTCCCCTTGCAGAAACACTTGTCAGTTACTGAACTGATCTGTTTCCCCTGTGAACTGATGCATAAGGGATTTTAAATGTGCGCCATTGAAGTGCATTTTAAGAGCTGTTTTTTAAAAAACCTTTTGTACAACACTGAAATGTATTTAACTTTCTCTTAATGCTGCTCTGTTGGGCACTTGCCCAAATAAATTTATAATACAACATATATTATCTGGTTTACCAGTTTGGAATTTTGCCTGTCTGCATCCTCAGTATTAATAAAATGGAGAATTTTCTAAGAAAAAGGTTAAATTCTAAAGGCAATTTCATGGCTTTGATCTTTGTGCACCAATCCCAATAACAGAGAGAACAACCACAATGAGAAATGAGGGTATGCTCCAACAACAGCTTCATACTTTGAAACAAAATGAGGAAAAGGATTTTGAGGAAGTGAAGTAAAATAGGTTGATCTCCAGAATATATAATAAATGCAATGTCTTACATTTCAGGTAATATATCACCTGAACTTATTTTTGCCTGTTCCAGGAACAGCTCACTTGCAGACCACACCAATCTGCATCACCCAGTAACAGGAAGCATATGATTTCCTTTGGAGACAGGCAGGGGAGCTCTTCACACTGACATAATGGAAGAAGATGCTTTAGGAATACTTCAGAAAGACCAATGAGATGGATTTTATCATTTCTCAGAAAATGTTCAGATCTTTTTTGAGTAGCTTTTCTAATATGCATGTCAGAAAAGAGAAGGGCTGTTTCTGATCTCCATAAAAGAAATGTATGAGTTAAATCTGGCAGTTATTACTATTTCTAGACTGAATTTTGATCTTAGTAGCATATTGCACTGGCTGTTTTGTAATCAGGTACCATTAAAAGAGGATGTCTATCAAAAGGTTAACAAGGATGGTGGTCAATCTCTGTCAGATTTATTGAAAGCAAATACATTTACAAGTTCCATCATAAATCTTGGTCAAGTAATGAGATTCTCAACTTATTTTCCATAAAGCGGTTATTGCATTATGCAGGCAAAATGTCATGGTACACAACAGTTCAATTTCATCAGCTCTTCACACTGCAATGAAATAATAAACCAGTACTGTTCAAATTTTGATTTATTTCATTGTCATATGTTAGCCTGAAATACATGCATGTGTTCGGAATATTTTGGCAGAATATTGGTTAAGGAACCTGAAGAATTCTCTTATTTCTTTTGGAATTCTAACAATAAAGTGTCAAACCCTTATTTAAGAACAAAATTAAGTATGAATATTTTTAATATTTTATTTAGAAATTATGAAATTAGTATTTGAAATTATTAATAGAGTTGGCACTCACACTGACATTAATATACACAAATAATGTGCAGACCCAAATGATGCAGAACTGCTTCTTTAGTCTTTTAACTTTTATCAAGCAGATCTAAACAAGAACTTGCTTTCTCTGCATATCTGAAATAATTAACTATTTAATGCAAGTTGGAGCTCAAGGTGGATTTTCAAAGTTCTGGGTGATAGGTTAATATTTACCATCTATCTCAAAACTGTTTAGGTATTTTTCAAAGACCAATTTTTATTTCAATGCCTGAGGAAGCCATATAATGGTAAATGGTTTTCTTGCATATAATGCAGAGGTAGGAACTTGCAATTCATCTTCTTGCACTGAGCAATGACTGAGCAATCAGTTGATATTTAGGGAATTCATATTACTAGTATGAGATGTGGTTTTTGGACTCCCTCAGTTGGAAAAGGGAACTGAAATTATTTGCTACTCTTCAAGGTATATACTGCTCAGAGTATAAACAAAAAGCACAATGCCCTCCAGAATTTTATAACTTCTCATTTCCTCCACCTAAAATAATGTGGGAAATTTGAATTAAATTGAGAAGTAATTGGGGAGAAAAGAGTAGGTTGTTTAAATGATTATGCAGAACAAGAAATTCTTTCTCATGCCAAGACAATACTTATCTGTGTGGGTCTATTTACATCTGTATTGAATATTAGGTTTAATCGCAAATTTATGTTTAAGCCTGTAACTGCTGATCTTGGGTACAAAAACCCATCTTAGTCTAGTCCCTAGCAGGTGGCCATACCTCAAATTCAGCAGTATAAGGAATGTCCAAATGCAACATTGTGTTGTCTATTGCCCCTTCCTGCTGTATATGAAATTTGTCCATATACTGAAAGATGTAACTGCAGAAAATCTAGCAGTGGTGATTCTGCAATTTCTTGGTCCATCATTTCTAGCCTTCCACAAACTTTTATTTCTTTCTCCTTTGCTTGTTATTAGAGTAAATGGGGACAGGGAAAGAAGGCCTAATCCTAAAAGGATGTTGAAGAGCAGATTGTGGATCACTCAAGGGTGGGTTCAAAGTAATAGATGTGAAAATGTGGATTTTGTGTCTTAAATCAGTTGGAGATGACCTTCAGATTAGACCCCAGGGATAGCTGTGTGCTGTATTACTCCATGGAAATTGTTCCTGAAAGGTGTTACTGACTGCTTTGTTCTGCTTAGATGAGCAAAACAGTCAGATCAGGATTGATGTTTATGCACTATGCATTCATTTTTGGCATAAATTCAGTATAATGTTTCCATTGTATATATCTTTTCTGCTCTTTTTGCATTCTGTAAAAAGACCGCACAGAGACAATATTATGAAATTGAGGAAGAATAGTAAATCAGTTGGTTGATTTTGATATAATTTCTGTCCAGAAAATTTTTAGACTCAAATTAAGCATCTGAATATAATTTGTATTTTTCCTACTTAGTTCTATGTTTGAAATGCTGGAAGTGAACCACAATTTTCTGGATTCACAGTGTAACACTTCAGATCAGTATTACCCTGTCTGAATATATGTTATATCTTGGCTGACTACACAACACAGTTTGGAAGCTATCCTACAACTAGATTCAAGCACAGATCCCCATTTATCATGTAAGTAAATATATCATTTGGGTTTAAATGATTGTGTCTTTTTTTCTTCTCCCTGCCCAGGGAAGAAGAATTTGATGACTTGCTGAAGGTTTCAGGAAGCCCCGGAAAAATGACTGCTGCACTTCATGATCAGTTTAGACACACAGGATTTATACACTGTGAGAAACATGATTTGGCTATCTAGAAACAGTGCTGTTTGCAGTTTCAATGTCTAAAGGGCAGCAGCAACTACAGGGCTCACAAAGTATATGATGGCATATTCTCAAGCATATGGTGTCCATTCTGGATATTTCTCTTGAGATTTGCACTGAAGAGGACTAATGGAGAAAAAACGATATTCCCTTGGCTAAAATTCTGCTCACTCATAGCAGAAAAAGTCCAGAATTATATTCTTTCCCTATTGACGAAATACTGTAACCCTACAGTGAGAAACTTGAGCCAAACATTGTTTCTGTGAATAGCAGATTGCAAATTGATACTGGACAGCTGACACAAAATAGTTGGTGGCAACTCTGGATAGCAAGTGTTACAAAACTAAAGAATAATTGGAGGAAAGTAATAGTTATAGTTGTTCTTTCAGAACTCCATACTGGATCTGGAACTGGAATCGGAAGGATCAGGGAAGTAATGAAGAATGAGGTGTGAGTGGAATAAAATGATGCCCAAGAAATAATCACACATGGTGGCATGGCACACTGTAACCCCCTCTCTGTAGCCCGCCACTGCTGGGGTTTTAGCTGCTTGAGTAAGGGGTCCAGCTTTGATATGCTCCAGCTGTGTAACCTTGACTCAGACTGCTGTGCAAGAGCTGTGAGACTGTCTGTACAGGGATAAGAAAAGTAAAAAATTGCAGAGAGCAGCAGGACTGCTGATATGTGATTGCTAGGAGATCAAGGACGCAACAGAGAAAACATTGACATGAAATGCTAACATCTTAAGGAAAAGAAATGAAGAGAAAGTAGCTGGAGGCTGGTCTAGTGAGGGACAGACAGGAACTGCCAGGTTGGGGTTGATTCATCAGTGCTGACGGAGTAGGAGGGAAGAGCAGCTCTGCCCCCACAGTGGCTCCTGCGAGCCGTGGCCACCAACCCCTCGCTCCTCACCAGCACCTGCCTGGCTGGTGAAAGCTTTCCAGGTGCTGGACAGCAGTGTGAGCACACCCATGCTTAACCTCATAGCTCACTAAACACCAGCTGTCTTTTATGTGCACTGGCCAATAAGTAATTGCCTTGTACCTGAGAGTTACCCATATTTTGCTTGCAGAGTATTTTCGTGCCAGGCTAATGATGCCCAAACAAACTGACTATAAAAATATTTTGTAGAGGCTAAGAGGTGATTTTATTATTATGCTGGGAAGCCAACATGAATGTTTGAGAAAGTAGTAGCTTAATAGGAAAGGAACATGATCTTGGAAGAAGTGATTTACATTTCTAGAACTAAAAAGAAAAAGACATCTAGCAGAAGGTACACTGTTCCTGGGACAGATGAAGAATCCTTTGCTGCAGCCATACGTCTAGAAAAGCTCTGATGCTCTGAGCTATCTGACATTAAATCATGTCAGCAATGGAAAAAAATCATTGATGTTTTTAATTAGGTTGTCTTGAATTCTCATCTACATTCTGAAAGCAAAGGGCTTATTTCAGTAAAAATCATGGCCAGCTTCTGTAGCAAGGAAACTGGCTGTACTCAAACTGAATTGGGCCCTAAATTTGTTGCTTGGCAAGAGCAGGGAAATGTTTTGCTCTGGTGTCTGACTCCACTGGCAGTGGTGCTTTTTAATCACACAACCCATTACAATGCACTGTACAAGGAGGAATCTCAAAAACATCTTATTGCTGAGCTAAAGGCTATAAAGTGCAGTCCTTTCTGCTAACCAGATTTGTGCTCTGTTGTGTTTTATGGTAGTTGTGCCAGTCTGTGATTACTCACAAATGGTGACTAGAGACTGTGGCTGAGAACCCTGCGTGTGAGTGTAAGTAGGGGAGGACCTCAGAGCTCATGCTTTGCAGCAATATTTAGGCTAGCTTAACACTGAGCAATAAAATGAAGACAATAACATGGAAAAGGAAGGCTAAAAATGTTTAATTACTTTACCCTGATCACCCTTCTCCTTTCCAAGTTGGCAGGCAGGAACTGGAACTTGCCAAACATGTTTTGTTTTTGAATCTATTATCCACTGGCAAATCTGCATATTGCATCAGACCTCATAAAGGTGTTTTACAGTTTTGTACAGTTTCCCAGCCTGTACATACCTACGTGCTCATGCACAAACACTTAGAGAATTTCCCCATACAGGGGCAACTCTTCCTGTGGGCAGTGTGTGGGTGCATCCCCCACTGAATTTTATAACTAAAAATCTCTCTGGGTCATGCTTCCTCCTTTACTCAACGCAGCAGCAGCAGCAAGGCTGGCACCAAGATGAGCTCTGCAGCCCACTGAAGGAAGTTCTGTGCACCCATGCATTCCTTCAAGGGAAGGAATCTCCCTGCCCCAGCACCTCCCAAACCTCCAGCTAGAAGGATCAGCAATTATCCACATATACAGTGCTTTTTGTATGTTGGATACTCCCTCTAGACACTGCTCTAGGATCTCATTTAATGTATAGCAGAGCATGTGAGTATCAGCAATGTTGGAATACTGATAATAATGAGTAAATGGAGAAGGGGTTTAATCTCATAAAAATAGATATCTGTTAGTGGAATCATAGTCTTGGCACCAGCGCTGCTTGAGTCCTTTTCATCAGAGAGATGGGAATCACTGCAGCTGTGTACACTCTCATTTACATTGCTCAATTCCTGTCCTCCCTTCTAGTGCACAAAAAACCCAACTAGCAAATAACTAATATTTTTTGTATATCAGCATTCTACTGAGTGTGACTGATTTAAATTGGGGTATTGGTTTGTAAGCAATGTCTGGCATTACCTGATGGCTGGTGGCTCAATGGAGTGTGATCTTGTTCACAGAGTTAAATTACTTTCAATTACTTTTCCATTATTTTATTCAATGAGAAATAAACAGGGACAGTAGCTGTTTTTCTAGGAATAAGGTATTTGAATTCCTTTTTTTGAGGTACAACAGATGAATGCCACTTCATCACTGAAGAGTTTGAGCTAACTCCCTAGAAGGATTTGCATGCAGTCTGTCTGTTGCATGCATCTCTGGATGTGCTCTTCCACACAGTGTAACATGGTCCAGAAATGTCAGCAATTTTTTGTACTACTGTTGTGAATGAAATATGCTTTCATTGTTACTATGCCCTGGCTGATCTGCAGAGAAAGTAAGAAGTGTCACAGTCTAAAAAAAAAGACCATAACTTTAAAATAAAAACAATGCACTTAGGAAGGTAGGTTCACGTAGTTAGCATATTTTTCATTTTCACAAAAGCTAATTACTTCTTACCAATGTCTGGCTCAAAATTAATCCTATAAAATTAATTGTTCCCAATTCTAAACATTTGACAATTATAAATCAAAATAACAAATGGACCTTAGTGATAAAAATGGACTTGATTACCCTTAAAACGTCCCTTCCAACTCAAACTATTCTTTGATTCTATGCATATAGAATCTATCTCTAATTTTGACATGATTTTTATTTTTCTTTTAGGTTTTAGTACAGTTCCTTTGCATATTCCAACAAATGACCAATATATATTATAATCATGTCAGTTCTGTATTCAATTTATTTTTCAAATATTTAATGTGGTGAATCATAGTTATCTTAAAGGCCACATTTCTCTTCATTACCTGTCAACTGGCTGTGCTCCATAGCAGCAGTGTGGCCAGCAAAGTCCAGGAAGAATGCATTCCTGTGCATTCCACAGCATATTAACAGCTTTAAGACTATGCCTTCTTATCTAATAATAACCCACATACTTCAGGCATACTTTAAGCCTCTTCCTTTTATGGTAATTATTCGTCAATGATGAGAATTTTTGGATGACAATGTTTATCATTAACAAATTATATTAAATACTGGAATGAGTGACAAAGTACGCAGTATAAAATTCTCAGATATATATAAATCTTTTTTTTTTTACCCTGTACAAGATAAGATTTTCTAGATATAAGGGAAAGTGAATTGATATCTATAGATAAGCAACATACTTTGCCTTTTATGGATTTTGAAAGACATGAATTTGCATGTAAGGAAACACAAAACCTTATCATGATTTTCAGTGTATAACAGAGAATACTTGTAATATATCAAAGTTGAGATTTCAATTAATCCTTATTCTAAAGTAAATAGGTCAAAAAGGGAAATTTGAAACTGCACATGGAATCCAAGAAGAAATAATTCTTTACCAAATCTTCAGTTCTTCCAGACTTACATATTATTGAAACCAAGTAGACTAAATTAAATACTTTAATAATTGCAACACAATAAACACACAGTTTTTTTTTTTCTCTTTCTATCAATATTTTTTTTATGTGGAAGTTTGGAGACAGTGTCATCTGCGGTGGTTTAGAGTGGTTCAAGATTATGTTTAAGACTTCTTTGTTGAAGATTTCTTTCAAGCTCTTCAGCTACTGGCCCAAAATTTGAGTTGGCCTCCTATAGGGCCTGTGCATACCTGACATTCCGATGCAGACATCTTGGAGACCATAGAATATTGCAAGTGGCATTAGGAGCTGTGTTTAGTCAACTGTATTGGCTTTTTTACATAATTTTTTATAACATTTAACTTCAGCCATCAGAATGATAGGGGAAGGATTCAATTCAATGTTGATACCTAAGTTAGGTCTCTACCTCTTTCATGTGGCATATATATCATCTGTGTGCTGATATCTCAGACAGTTTAGGAAATCTCAAATGGCACTAGGTGGTGTTTTGACAATTGAATTTGTCAATTCAGTTGTCAGGTTCTCACTGAAGCCTAGTTGATAAGAGACTTAAGTTCAATTCAATGCTTATTTACTTACTGGGTTTGTCCTGCCAATTTGCATATCTGCTTTAGGCTGTTATTAAATCTTTTTAGAGTCACCAGTTTATGGAAAACTTATAAAATTAAGGCCCTTTCAAACCTTAAAAGTTTAAGATAAGTTTAAGGGTTTAAAGCAGAATACTTAGGGTTTGGCTAGTTTAAGATGGAAAAGATAAAATGATAAAATATATCACAAGTGCTAAAGTGTTCAGTTTCTTATCACACATTAAAAAAAGGACGATCAAAAATCAAGATAAAACATTACTTTTATTCTGAGTAATTCATTCCTCATTATATTAAAGTCAACTGTTGACCTTAACTACACACAGAAAATTATAATTTCAGAGAGCTCTGGCATGTTTTGCTATTTCCCACTGCTGCAGCATATGAGGTTATTGCCCTAGCTCTCTGTCCTAAGCAGACAGTGTATCTGTTTCTTACTGCTTCATTTAATAACCTGGTATTTGAACTCAAACGATTGCTAATTGCAATTACCATCCTGGTCTGAGAGCTGCAATGCCACATAATAGATATGTTGCCTACTCTGTGTCCCTGCAGTAGGCTAACAAACAGTTGACTGTTGTAACTTCCTCATAAATTGCAGCATAAATATAAAGATAACAGGTCAACCCCTGGCAGATATCTCCCCTATGGAAAAAACAACTCAAAAAATCCAAGCCATGAAAGTTAAAGCAATGAAGGTCATGCTTCTTTTAATATTTTTTTTTTTTTAATTTTTATGAGAAGGATCACATAAATTAACTTCATACTGCTGAAGAACAAAGCAGATGGTAATAAATGCTAGATTGTTTTTGGAAATCTGGTGAGAAAGGCCATTCCCTAGTTCAAAATATTCAAATCTGTAACTCATACAACTTTATCATACATCTAAATAAATTTATGAAAGAAGGAGTTTATATTTCATTAAGACTGAGGGGAGACCTCATGGAAGTCTACAACTTCCTCTTGAGGGGAAGAAGAGGGGCAGGCACTGATCTCTGCTCTGTGGTGCCCAGTGACGAGACCCAAGGGAATGGCCTGAAATTGTGTCGGGGAGGTTTGGGTTGGATATCAGGAGAAGATTCTTCACCCAGAGGGTGGCTGGGCACTGGAACAGCTGCCTGGGAAAGTGGTCACAGCACCAGCCTGAGAGAGCTCAAGAAGCATTTGGACAATGCTCTCAGGCACATGGTGTGACTCCTGGCAATGGTGATGTTCAGGGCCAGGAGCTGGACTCAATGATCCTTGTGGGTCTTTTCCAACTCAGTTTACTCTGTGATTCTGTCATTAATACCTTGGTAAATTCACAGGGACTGGGTTTGCTTTTTTCAAAAGAGAATGCTTTTGAAATTTTGATTTGGTGAATATTTGGAAACTTGAGCACTTATATCCCATTCAGAACTAAAGGAAATTTCAAAAAATTTTGAATTTTCTGTGAAAGAGACTGACCTGTTAAAACCTATACTTAAAATATGATTTATCATATTCTCACTATTGTGCTAAAAATCAAGATCTGTTTTCAGTTATCACAGTTGTGGAAGTCACATAGGCTCTTAAAAATAAAAATCTATGCCCACAGGTCTTCCACTCTATCCATACCAGAACTTGCAATCTATCTACAATAGCACCCTTTTCAGAAATAGCATCACTAAATTAATCTGTCTTGCCATGTTCTTTGACTTTTATGCAATAAGGTTCTATTCATTAAAACCAAATGGAATAAAGACGTGACCTTATGAAAGACAGACATGAGAAGACATACGTAGGAAGCCCAGAAAGATAATGAAGATTTAATAAAAATGAAACCTCTATCCTCTATTTAATTATAGTTATTTTCTATATTAAAATAACTTCAGTTGAGCAATAGGACAAAACTACCTTACTGACTGTTATGCTGGTTATTAATTCTGGTTAGTATAATAAACAGGCCTGAAAGTAGCACCTCAAATAAATGATCAGACACATGGAAAAAAGAATTGACCTGTTTAAATGTCAAGAAATTGCACATTTAATTAGTGAGCTTGTTATTTCTCACAAGGAAGATTATCATATGACAGCATTCATATTTTAATTAGGAGAGAATACCTTTGCACTCTTCCTCAGGCAGAGTAGGAAATTTGTCATGCAAGCTGATTTTCTTTGTGAAATGTGCTCTGACTGCAGGCCCAGACTCTCAAAGGCAAAACTGCACTGAAATAGATAGCATAGATACCTGAACTGCCTGGAGAACCTTGGACACTTTCTTTGACATGAAAATGTATAGAAGACTATCTGATGGCCTCTTCTAGTTGAGGAGGTGTTGTGCTCTCTGGTTAACAGAGTCATAATTTTGCCCACAAACAGAATTTGACTTCAGGCCTCTATAGTTTCCATATACTCCTTTGATCCTCTATTTTGATCATTTCAGCTAACTAGCCATTCCCAATCAGAAGACTAATCAGCACCCATTTATGGTCACTTTTGGTCCCTATGGTTTTAGTTGTCTTTGATTCCAGTAGAATCAAATGGCTACACACTTCCCTCACCTCAGTAGCAACATCTGTTCACTCTTTAGTCTCTCTGGCTTCTGTTCTCATCTCACTTCTGAGCCATGTGTCTGTGTTCTACCCAAGCAGCTAACAGCATTGTGGCTGTTTCTTGTGAAATCCTTTGATGGGCTTCACTTTGAAGACTAACTTCACTTTGTCTTTTCGGCATGAAATATAAGGTTCCATTAAATCTTTAATATACCAGGTAGGTTTGATAACATTGCTTATAGTCTGTGGTGCTCTCTGAGGAAGACTTTTTGTTAAAAAAAAAAAAAAATTAAAAAAATAAATATGTATATCTATCCCAGCACATTATCCTGATGATAGTAGCCATAGTATCCTAGCAACAGCCTCCTTTTATGATGAGTTTTTCAAAGGAATAGTGTCCAGAATGCTTCAAATAATCTTAATTCTTCATGCAGTTTCTCTAGCTTCATAACTTTTTTTAATGCAAAATCTTCTTGATAAGGCTGTTGTCACAAATAAAATGACATAAACCCTACATTTTTCAGATTTTGTTGTTTGTTGTTTTTTTTTTTTAAGTCTGCATTTTTATAATGGTGTCATAACAAGGAAAAATAGAAGCTCTTTTCTTAGAAAATTCTCCATAGTAAATTGATGAAGAGTTTTCTACAGAAATGGTTTTCATAGGATGTGTGCTTTCTCTGCATTTGTCTTCATGAAATAGATTGATTTTGCTTTTGAAAACTGTGAAAACCTTTTGATATTCCTCAAGGACAGCAGAATACCACTGCTGTGCCCTCTGTCTCTGCTCCAGGGACCTTCCACTTTGCCCAAGGGCATAACTTCCAACAGGACATGCATCAGGTAAGAGTCAGGGTGCCGAATTCTTGAGTTCAGACAGGATTCCAACAAAGGTGGTATACTGGAGTCTAACTGGCAGACAATTGAATCAGAAATTAGATCTAACCCTCTGACAAACTAAGGAGAGAATTGGAGCAGCAGGATGGAGGAACACCACTGCCAATAAGGAAACGGTGAAGTGGAACAGATAGGTGGAAAACAGTCAAGAAAAATGTCTGGTTTTAGTATTCCCCAGACACATGAAAAACATTAGTAAAAATATATTAATGCTATATTAGGACCCTTATTTTAGTTGTACATTCACTGTATCTCATAGATTCTCTTCTACCTTCTGGTTCTATAAAATGTCAAAATATATACCTTTGTCAAGACTTGAAATAACTGTTATGATTATCATGAGATGGGACTTTAATATTTAGTTACCTAGGAGTTTTAAACCTTTATTCAGTCCATTTTAGTTTCACAGAATGGCAGAAATCTAATCAGATTAGACTTTGAGCCTTATTTGAATGTTTCATAGATAAAAGGAATAATGATATAAGATATAAAAACAATTCTACAATTAAATATTTGCCTTTTTTTTCTGTGTTGTTAATTTTTTGAGGTCTCTTCTATAAGGAAATACATTGGGTTGGAACTTTTAAATCTATTTAGAATGTGTCTATGTGTTGATTAGCACTGTTCTACCTGTAATGCTGGTTTTGCCAGCATTATTTAGGAATTGGGTATTTACGCATTGAATACGTGAGCAAACCTGTACAGATTGCTTCAGAGAAGAACGAGGAAAACCCATTGCATTTATTATTGAGGAAGTGAGAAGGCAGAGACCTTCCAGTGATGTCTTAATGACTCCCTGTGGCAGATTATAGAAATATAGCTTTTCAACAAAGTGAAAAATAGAAATGACAGGAATGCTAGTGCAGAGGAATCTTTTAAATACTTTATACTGCTTAACTAATTTTCACACTCTTCATATGGTTTCTAATATTTTCCTCTGATTTTTCCCTTCTTTGATCATTAGACTATGATATTCCTCTGGGAGATCATAACATTATAGCACTCCCTATGCTGTGGAGATATGTTAGGAAAACGCAGAAGAGAGCTGCTGGGAAATAGTTCAAAGCCACATAGTTTTTATGGTCAAAAAAAAAATTTAGTGTGGTTGTTTACTCTGACCACTCCATAAAATAGTCCTGGAAGACTTAAGCCTGTTTTCCAATCTGACTTAAAACCCTTACAAGAGGACACTGCAAATAGCAGTCATCTGTGGCAACTAACCTTGGGTCAAGAGAATTGGACACAGCTTAGGGAGGTTTAGCAAGAAGATATGGGCATGGCTGAGTATGATCTCTTCTGGCTGTTTTGCAGAAAAGACACTGTTTATATTCCAGCTATCTCTGTTCACTTTAACTCATTAAAGTGTATAAACAGCTGAAGGGAGGCTGTTGAGAGCATGTTTCTGGGCTCTTCTCGGTGGTGCCAAGCAATAGAACAAAAGGCAACAGGCAGAAACAGATGCACAGGGAGTTCCACCTGAATATACGGAAGAACTTCTTTACTGTGGGAGTGGCCCAGCACTGAAACAGATTGCCCAGAGAGATTGTGCAGCCTCCCTCCTCAACCTCAAGTACCGTCTGGATGCAATCCTGTGCCATGTGCTCTAGGATGACCCTACTTGAGCAAGTAGGTTCGACCACATGACCCTTTGTGGTCCCTTCCAACCTGACTGATTCTGTGATTTCATTCAGACTTCATTCCCTTGGTTTAAGAAGTTTAAGTTTCAACATTCTCCACAACCTGTAAAGAAAGGAGAAAATGCCAGACCATCTAATCTATACAGACATACATGTTTCTGTTGCACTGGGCAATAATAGAAATTTACACTAGGATATCTTACTCAAAAAATGTCATATTTTATTTCTGCCTGGACATGATAGGATTTTACAGAAATAAAGGATGAAATAACAACCTTAAACAAAACCAGAGATCCTCCCTTAACCATGTTAGGAAGAGAATTTAAAGAGAATTTAAGGCTTACAAATCTTGCAAGATTTCTGTGAATCCCTTTTTATAGTGCTTAAGGGATAATGGTTCTGGTTTCTGTGTCCCACATCTCACAATCTCTTATCCAGAGACCTCCTATGCTGATCTTAAACCCACAAGGAATAATCAGTGGGAAGGTTACATTATGCACCACTCAGTGTAAATTCCCCAGGTTGCCTTTGGTGAAATTCTTCTGTAGCTGGCCCTGTTAGTGAAATAGAGAATGCATCTGCTGGCGTATGTGATTGCAACACCTGCTTTCTCAGGATTTGTTCCTAAAATACTACTTGTCTGAGAGGCAGAAAGATAACAATACTTTACCCACAAAGCTGTAAGATCAGTGAAAGTGTAACAGGTTTCTGCTGTCAAATCAGTTAATCCCAGGTCAAATCTATAAAAAAGAAAAAAAAAATTCTTAAGTTCTACTGATGGGGAAGGCAAAACCTTTGCAGGTCAGGAAAGACAGTTTAGCTGTGAAATAGGTGGTAAATTAAAGTTTAAAGTTCACAGTTTCCTAAATACAGGAACCATGCTCACTGGCATGTTTTCTGTGATAAAACTATCCTTGGAATTAAGAAAGAACAATAGTCCCCTGAGATCATAAGTGAAAGTCACAAATGCCTGGAAACAAAGAAATAGATGATAGAAGGAGGGAAATAATTAAAACTACTGTGGATGGAGGTATAAAATGTGTTCCTCCGTTTTATGATAAAAACAAGGAAAGAACAAACTAGTTAGCATTTACATTAAATTCTCAGTAAAGGGGAGTTAAAGAAACTATTATTTCTGTCTAAAAATTTCTTTCATTTTGCAGATGGTTACCTTCCTATTCCCTGCCTTTCACCCATGTGGGAATAGAGTAAAGGGAAACGAAATGAAGAGCAATATAATGAGAAACTAAAAAAAGCTTGCCACAATGTATTACTCTAGTTCACAGTGTATTGTTTTATAGCCAGCAAATTCTTAAGATTTTTAATGTGAAAAAAGTGACACATTCCATTTATTACTATGCCACAGCTGTTGTGAGATGTTAAAAACTACACAGGACAGAGCCACTCATGCTCTGATTTGAAAATCACCCAAAAAAGGTGTGATTTAGTTACTTCTATAATCTCTACTGCTTTTCAGAGCAGCCAATTCCTCCCGCTGTAGTTGATGTGAAACCTAGATGTTTCTAGTGGTGAGACACTGTAGAAAATAGAACACTGCTAACTCAGACATGCACAATGTGAACTAGTCAGTTTGTGTTATAGCTGGCTGGCAAGCAAAACAAAGTAAAGTCCCAGAAAATCTTGTTCAAACTGCTCCTAGACTTCAACTCAATAGAAAAAGGGTGATATTGTCACTCTATCTATTTCGGTATGTCAATAAGCTTGGATTTTGCTGAAGTCCTCCAAAATGTTGTCTCTGGTGAGTTTGGTCCTAAAAACTCTGGGCTCAAGCATTGGTAATGAATGGTAAAAACAAAGCCCCTGCTATTTTAAAATTGGAAGACAAAGAATATAGCTTTCAATGTCTAGGAAGAAAATAAATACCTCCAAAATAATAACTATCTGAATATTCACAGTGACACACTAATACTACTGAGACAAGTGTGGAATGGTTCTTCATACAGCAAATAATAGAAGCATTAAACATGGGGGTATTTTTGTGGTGAGCAAATGGCTCTCATAAACGAAACCATATCTGTGGCTAATTTATTTGCTTAAAAAAATTGAACACACTGTTGCTTTCATACTTAATGGAACATGTGTTTCACAACAGGACTCTCCTGGCAACAACTTTTATATAACAGTGATGTTCTGCAAAAGTAGGCTATTAGGGCATAAATGCATTGCTAATAAAAAGCAATGTAGTAAATGCTTTGTATGCACACAGAAAGAACAAAGTTATATGTAAAGAAGAACATAAATCAACCATGAGTGTTTTCAAGTTTAATCAGGTCAAGAGTCTTAGTATGTTTGAGTTTGGGTGCATCAAAATGAAAGAGTGAGTTTAGTGGCTAGAATACAGATTTGAGAATCAATATTCCTAGGTTTTATTCTCTGGTACTTACTTGCTGTGTGACTTTGGGCAGATCATTTGAGAGCTTTGTGCCTAAGGTTGTTCATCTTTCAAATGAGATATTTGCATGATTTATGAGGATGTTGTAAGGCTCAACTCCCAGAATATTTGCAAGGAAAGGTACAGACTGAGAGGTATTAGAAATGTTAGATGTAATGACAGTAATACATTGCCATGGCCAGCCGTAAATGTCTCTTTATCTTAATGATGGAGCCAAATTGTGACTGTCAGGTATGTCTTCATGCTTCCAAAGGTGGAAAATCATCTCATGGGTTTTTCCCAGTACAAAACTGCTACCTATGTTGCAGTATAAAGCAGGAATTCTTTGTAATCTCTAGTGCCCTTTGGGACTGCTCATGCTACCTTTCTGCTATATTGTTTTCAGAAGTCCTGTAGATTAAATGAGCACCCAGGAAGAATACCAGGGAACTGAAAAGAAATTAAAAAAAAAAAAAGAAAAAAAGACAAACCTGTGTTGAAAATCATTCTAGCAAAAATCCATCTACTTTAAATAACAAAAAGAAGAAAACAAGTGCCTTAATTGGACTGATTTATGGTGAATTTATAATTTGAGTAAATGAGTGAAGATGTATTATTTTGCTAAAAGGAAATGGCTATGCCCCCATTAAGAACAATCTTACTTTTTTGATTGATAGGTTAAAGAGGAACAGGCTGGGGAAGCTCAGGTGAGCCACTAGATCACTGTGTACTTGGCAGGGAGATACAGATTTGTCCTGCCAAGAGCATACTTATAGAAAAAATGTTATCCATTGTTAGGACCTGGTGAGGTATTTCATAAAGAAGAGTATATGCTGCTTTAACTTACCAAATGACAGATGTGCAGTGAATTAGATTTTTTCCATGGAAAAGCATCTCCAAAGAGTTATTTGAAAAGCCACCAGGTATTCTACCAGCTGTCAGGATCCAAGTTTTTGTTCAAGCTTGGGTCTCTGAGGTGTGAGACAGTAGTCTTATCTAAATAGGTAGAATGAGCTAGGAAGGAGTTATCACTGAATCACAAATTGGTTGGGATTGGAGAGACCTCTGGAGGTCTTCTGGTCCACCTGCCCAGACTGATCTAGTGGGGCCAAAGGTGGTTGCCCAGAACCATGTCCAGATGTCTTTTGAATATCTCCGAGGATGGAAAATCTACATCCTCCCTGGGCAACCTGAGCTATTTCTCAGCTACCCTCACAGTGAAAAAGTATTCCCCAATGTTCAGACACTAACTCCTGTATTTCAGTTGGTACTCATTGCCTCAGGACCCATCACTGGGCACCACAGAAAAGAGTCTCGCTCCATCGCATTTGCACCCTCTCTTTAGTCATTCATATACATTGATAAAATCCCTCTGAGCCTTCTCTCCCTTGAACAGTGCCATTTCCCTCAGTCTTTTGTCATAGGTGAAAGGCTCCAGTACTTTAGTCATCTCTGTCACCCCTTTATGAGTATCTTGCTGAAGAGCCTGGAGCCAGTCACAGCACTGCAGGAGAGGCCTCACCAATTAACAGAGGGTAAGAATCACCTCCCTGTACCTGCTGCGAATACTGTGTCTAATGCAGACCAGGATAACCTTCTTTGCTGCAAGGGCACAGTGCTGGTTCACATTCAGGTTGGTGTCTGCCAGCATCCCTGGGTCCTTTTCTGGAAGGTTGAATTTCAACTGGGTGGCAGGAAATTGCTCATCCTGGGTGCAGGTTTTTGTGCTTCTTCTTGTTAAAATTTATGAGGTTCCTGTCAGCCCATTTCTCCAACTTCTTGAGAGTCCTCTGGATGGCGGAAGAACCCTCTGGCATATCATCCAGTCCTCCGATTTTTGTGTCATGATCAGACTTGCTGAGGGTACACTCTACTTCCTCATACAGATGGTTCAGATTTTTTTTTTTAGTTGAGCCAGTATTGACCCCAGGGGTACACTGCCATTAACTGGATTCCAATGAGATTTTTTGTCACTGATCACCATGCTCTGAGCTTGGCCATTCAAGCAGTAATAACTCACCTCAATGTCTGCTTATCCACTGCATACATCAACTTCTATATAACAATCTGATGGGAGATTTTGTTAAAGGCCTTACTGAAGTCCAGGCAGACAATATTCACTACTTTCCCCTTGTCTACCAGGCCAGTCATTCCATTGTAGAAGTTTAACAAGTTGATCAAGGATGATTTCCCCTTACAGTACTCCTGACTACTCCTAATTATCTTCTTGTCTTTAATGGACCTGGAAATGGTTTTCAGGATTAGTTTTTCCATCACCTTCACAAGGATTGAAGTGAAACTGAATGACTTGTAGCTCCCTGTGCTTCCTTGCTCTCTTTAAAGTTAGGAGTAGCATTTACTTTCCTCCAGTTAATACTCCCAGTTGTCACAATTGATAAAAGACTATCAAGAGTGACCTTCAATGACATCTGCCAGTCCCCTCCATACTTGTGGGTGCATCTCATCAGGACCTGTGAACTTATGTATATTCAGTTTGCCTAAGTATTCACTGACATCTTCCTCACTCCAGCCTTTCCCTGTTTTCTCTTTTTTAATCCAGATATGCCTCCTGACATTTTTGCCTGACCATATTTGTTAGAATACCTGAGCTTGGATGAGGTGATCCTTGAATAGTAATCAACTTTCTTGGGTCCCCCTTCTCTCTAGAGCCTTATCCCACAGGACTCTTCCAAGCAGATCCTTGAAGAAGACAAAAATCTGCCCTCCTGAAGTCCAGGATTATGAGCTTGCTTTTTATCCTACTCTCTGCCCTGAGAAACCTTATCACGGTCATTGCAGCCAAGGTTGCCTCTGATCTTCACATCCCAACAAGTTCCCCCATGTTGATGATATGAGAACCAGCAGGCCACCTCTCCTCATTGGCTCATTTTGGAGGAGGAAGTTATCATTGATACATTTCAGGAACCTACTAGACTGCTTATGTCCAGCTGTGTTTTTCCTCCAGTAGATATCAGGGTGGTCAAAATTCCCCTTTGAGAACCAGGTATTGTCCTTCTTAAAGAGACTCTATGTCTCCATTGCAACACACTAGTCACAGGTGCCATCCCACCATGTTTCCCCAATCCTAATAAGATCAAAGCCCTGCATCTGTGCAAAGGTCTTTAACTCATCACATGTGCTCCCCATAATTGCACACATTATTGTACAGGCACTTTATAGAGTTATCCAAGCATGCTGAGTTCTTGGACAGGGAGCTACTTTTGGGATAGTCAGGAGGGTAGACAAACTTTGATAGTCCTCCCAAAACATTCAGGGTCCTGGGCCCTGGTGGGCAGAAAACCTCTCTAGATGGTTGGTTTGGTTGACAGTTACGCGTCTCTTTCCCCTGCCACAGGAAGTCACCCACCAGGATGATTCACCATTTCTTCCAGGTAGTCTTGCATGGTTTTAGAGTTAGGTGAATCAAGTTCTTTGCTTCTAGGCACATCTGGCTTCTCTTCAGCTTTGAGGATTGTGAACCTAATTTGCATCTGCAAACCCTTAGATGGGGCAGGAGCCTTCCTTTTAGTACCAGAAGTCACCAGCTTTGATCCTCCTTCTCCAGAGGTTGCATTTACCATGATAATGAATGTTCTTCAAGCTGTTGAGTCTCAGACAAGATGCTGTCTGTGTCCCTTTCACCTTCTCTGAATATGAGCCTTGCTACAGGAATTTCATAAGAAAGTAAAAGTTCTGCCAAAGGCCCAGTGATCTGGATTCTGCAAGTTATAGCACTAATTACAGCCTTTATTTTGCCACTTTCAGCTCCCTGCTATAACATAAAGTGACAGAAATGAGGTGATGTGGGCTGATATTACAAACTCTCTGAAGTTCTGAAAAGCAGTCAGTACCTGGCTGCGGAGGGACCACCACAGAACACAGTGGAGATCCTGCACATACAATAGGAACTGGTCTCAAGGCATATTTTGAAAACTTGCTTTTGTCACAGGGGAACGTTCAAAATCTAAGGCAGCCAAATTGTTAAACTCAAGAGAATAACTGGAAAACAAGCATGATATGAAAATATTGAGCAAGGTACATATAATACACTTATATAGAAAAAAAAACCTTAAAAAGAGAAGACAGCAGTATGGAAGGAAGATAATTTTGTACTGTGTAGAAAATTATATAAAAAATTCCTTGTTAAAGGAATAATTTTAAAAACTGTGGTAAAAGAATAAAAAAGGCTGACTGATATTCTGATGCAACTGATGCAAAAATGAAGCCTACATGTTACATCATTTGAAGAGAAATGGATGTGATTTGAAGATGTGTGTCAGAAGCTCAAAGGGCTAGCACAAGTACAAGGCCTTAGCCTTCTGGTTTGATAAGAACTTCCTTTTACACAGGTAACTTTTCCTTTAGAGTACATATGCCCCTATTGCCTCTCCTTATTCTTGCCTCTAACTTTTGATTGAATGTGCCACAGTGTGTTGAATATACTGTTGATCAATGGCAATTTTAAGGTAAAAATAAAATATAAGCTTTCCATGCAAGTCACAGACATAATAATCCAGTAAGTGCTGTAAAATCTTTATGGCTAAGGCCCTTTTCATTAAAATAGTTGAGAATATTTTCTGCAAAGTGAAGATATTTGAACTTGTGATTAAAGTTTTAGTGTTCCTGATAGAAAAACCTCCAGGAGAAATGATTACTTGCCTCCCATGTTCTACAATCATTGTACTAACAGATCCCTAAATGTCAGATAAAATGTTTTCATAAATAATATAAACAACTACATATTTTCCTTAGATATGTCCTTTTAAAATTCTGGTAGTTATTCACCACTTACTGAAGAATATCATATCCTTTTGAGTAGATGTTTGAAGCTGCTAGGCAAGGGTATTCTCTGGTTTCACTTAAACATGTAGTCAAGATATGCTTTCATATTCATGCTTTTTCATACTTTTTGTATATGTTACCACAGAATAATTTTAAAGCTTAAGCGTGACAGAAATGTTTTGGTTTTTTTTCTCATTATCACTTGTTACATTATATTGTTTTGTTGTCTTGGAGAAAATAATCAACTTTTTTTTTTTTTTTTTTGCCATTCTCTAATTCTTCCAATTCTTGATAACATATAATCTTATTAAAAATTACTATGTACTACTCCTGGAAGTAAAATAATCCCTTTACAAAGTTTAGACCCACTTTCACACGTGAATCTTACCTCATAATAAACCACACTAATTTGCCAAGCTTTCAAAACACACGTAGATTAAATATTTTTAATAATTTAAATTAACAAAAGCTATTAGATATAAAATGTGGATTTTAAAACTGGATATTCAGTTTAGCCAAGTAAATGGCTCTACCTCTTTAATAAGATAAGCCTTTTTTTTCTCCATTTTATTGCATGTGCATTTATAATCTCAAAACTTCTTTTGCCCTTACACTATATAATGAAATATGATGGAGGCCAATATATGTGACTTATAATTGTCCCTGATTAAGATCAAGAGCGTGGTCAACTGTCTCAGTTTCTAGGCAGCAGTTTGTTAAGCCATGGAAATACAAGCACGTTCAGTCGTGATCATATATCCTTTTTACCAAAAATATACAGAAAGACTTCTACAGTAAGTAGAGAAAAACTTCCCTGAATAAACACTACATTTGTAGTGTTATTTAATTTAAGACTTTAAAAATCACAGTTGAATAATTATTAACAGAATTTTTAAAATATGTTTTGTCCGTCATGGAAAATTCATATAATATGGCTTATTACACCTTCACCATCACAGAGAGGCATTTGAATTTTGCTTTAATAAAACTGAGCTGTTCACTTACCACTTGAAACTTGCTAGAGATGAATGTGCTTTCATGAAAAGTCTGTGTGATCAAATCTGCTTGAGTCTGTTTCTCTGATTCTCCACCCTTTTACATGAAAGTTGATGACAGATGAGTAGCTAACACTCAAAAGCATAGTACATATCTTAATCAAGCTTGCCATTCAGAGTGAAAAATTCTTATTACAATGTTATTGAAGATCATCATGTTAGCTTACACATGTGGCATTAATTTGACCCCTCTGTAACCCAGGGGTGCTTTGGCATAAAAAAAAATAGCCTACGACTTGCAAAGTACATTTTTTTGTTAAGGGAAGAACAAAAAAATTGTTAAACTCTTGAATGAAGAAAGTTTCCTGGGAATGTTTGTTCTATCTGAAGCTGTCACTGATAGCCACCTGACAAAATGATGAAACTCCTAAAACATTTCCTAGCACTGTTGTCCTTGGGGTTGATGGGAAGGACTTCAAAGCAAATTTCTAAGTGATAGCCATATGGGAAGTTTTCTGCATTTCAGAAATCACATGGAAACAAAGCGCACCTCGGCACCCGCATTTCCAGATTATTAAACTGGGCATAATTTACATCAGTAGGTACAAAGCTATTGAAGAATGACAGGTACAGTGTGTAGAGATTAAACGACAGCATTCTTGTAGTTTCAGACTTCATGAAAAGAGTATTTATATATGAAATGTACTTTTGAAATGCCTGCATACTCCCCCTGCAGGTATGTTCCATTTAGGTGGCAGGTGCCACGTGGCTGATTTTGATAGAGGTCGATTGCTACAGAGATCATCTAGAGATAGATGGTAGATGTCTACAGTGACAATTACATTCACCAGGGAGCAAACTCACACACTGAGCCCTTGTCTGTCCATGTTGCTTAATTGTCAGCTTGCTTCCCAGCTGTCATACACATCACTACAGTTAGCTTTCTGACCAAAAAGAACTAGTGATGTTTCTGTATTTGGTCTTTTAAAACAAAAAAGCCAACC
>VZTX01024680.1:0-118590 GCA_013400915.1 Pardalotus punctatus
GACCCGGCGGAACCGTGTGAGGGAGGCTGGGGACGTGTGAGGGGGGACCCGGCGGGTTCACAGTGTGACAGACTGGGTCAGGTTAGAAGGGCCCACACGGCGGCAGCTGGTCTCACTTCCCTGCTTCAGCACGGTCTTGCCAGGGCACAGGGCACAAGGTTTTGTCAGATGGGTCTGGAATATCCCCAGTGAGGGAGAGTCCACACCCTGTCTGGATAATCTGCTCCAGTGCATGGGGTTGCTGAGCCTCCTCTGCTCTCTCTGCCCCGTCCAGGCGAGACCCCGGCGCACATCGGTGGCACCACCTTGTTCGGGGATAACGTGGAGGATGAGTGGTTCATTGTGTACCTGGTCCGGGAGATCACCAGGGAGTTCCCAGGGCTGGCAGCCAGGTAAGGCAGGTCCTGCTGAGATGCCCAGTGCTTTGGGAGGGGTGTGAAGTGGCTGTGCCTTTGCTCTGAAGGTCCTGTCTTAATATTCCCCAATCTTGGAGGTGTTTCCCCATCCCATACACATTTGAAGTGTCCAAGGCCAGGTTGGACGGGGCTTGGAGCAGCCTGGGATAGTGGAAAGTGTCCCTGCTTTTGGCAGTGGGGCTGGAACCAAATGATCTTTACGGTCCCTTCCAGCCTAAGCCTTTCTGTGATTTTATGAATATTAAAAAAACCCCAGCAGACATGCATTCAGAAGTGCGTTATTGTGCACTGCAAGGCTTTCCCTACTAAGAAACCGATTTCTCCTTGGCCAGGATTGATGACAACGATGGAGAGTTCCTCTTGATAGAAGCAGCTGATTTTCTCCCAAAGTGGCTGAATCCTGAGAATAGTGAAAACAGGGTGAGTAAAACTTCAATACAGTTGGCAGGGGGCTCACAGTGGCTTTTTATGTAGCAGGAGTTTTTTCTTGTGCCTTTAGCCAAGTGGTCTGACTGCCTCTGAAAATCCAAAGTGCTGCCTGTCCTTTACTGCTGCTCTCTTCCAGAGCGCTCCTGTATCCACCTGAACTTCCTAGCTCTGCTATAGCTGCTTGGATTTTTATTTTTTTTTACCATATTCTGGAGTGTTGGGGTAAGAGGATTTGCTGCCCTCAGAGTGGGAAATGCTCGAGGCTGGAGTGTTGCTGGCTGTGTAGGGATACAGGCTTTGTCTGGTATAGGTGAAATAATGAGTAGACACCTTCACCTGGATATGGATGGTTGCTAGTAGCCATGTCACTGGCAATGGATTAAAATGGAAATAGTTAACTTGGTTGTTAGCAAAAGATGGTTTAATTATTTTTCCCCTACTGCAAGATTCTTAAAAGGGATGGAGCACAACACAAAAAGTTGATTGCAAATATGTATGTGGACTATCAGGCCCATATTTTCCTTCTGTGTGAGGGAACAGACAAGAGTGAGGGAGTGGAGAACGCTGCATTTTGGCCTTTTCTTAGGATCAGGAACCAACAGAGGTCACATGTACCACCCAAAATAATGCTCTTTTGTCTCTGTGATGTTCTTCAGAAGTCAGGTTGTGCTGATTCTCCTGAAGCAATTCTCTACTTGCAGAGAAACTTGGTATTATTGCTATTAAGGAAACAAGATATATTTGACCAAACTTGTTGCAGTTAAAATAGGGGGTTTTAGTTGTTGGATCATGGTCTCTGGCATCTCTGTTTACCTCAACTAACTTTTTTAAAAAAGCCATGCTGCTGCTTGTATTATTTCAGTACTCTCTGTGTTTAAGCAAATGCATTTGTAAATGAAATTCAGTTTTCCATTGCTTAATGTGTGCCTGACCCTGTCTGATGAGAACATTCCTGTCTGCCAGGTGTTCTTTTACAAAGGAGAGCTGCACATCATTCCACTGTCAGAGACTGCGGAGCAGGACTGGGATCTCTCTGCTCCCTGCCCCACAATCCCACAGGCATTGGCACTGTTATCCTCCCGCTCCGAGGAGTTCCTGGCTGCCGAGCCCATCCGAGCTGCAGTGTATAAACGCATCGATGGGTATGTGGGTGCTTCATTTTGGTTTTCTGCAACTGCAAGTTTTGATCCTCTGCTCTCCAGGGCTTAAACATTTCTCTCGTGGATGTGATAAAGTTGGTTCCTTTTCAGAAATCACCAGCTCGAAGTTTTTTTGTGGCACTCTTGGAAAGAGGGGGATCAGTGTCCTGTAGGCTCTGATGTGAGGACTCTGAAATTGGTTCACTGCTATGATTCCACACCTGACAATGACAAGAGTTACTCTTCCTTCACATCCTTCTTATACTGAAAAATCTGAAAGTTTCATGATCTTTTAGGAGCCCTCTGCAGGAGGAAAAAGAGGATTTGACCTAAAATGTAGAACCAGCAGGATTTTCAGGGCTTCAGCTTGTCACAGCAGTGTTCAGCCCTGAACTTTATTTTTTGGAAGGATTTGACAGCATAGCTTTTATAGAGTATGGTGAAGGATACTGCGTAGCTGGATGTGTTGGTTAAGATCACAGTGACTCATCTTACCCATGTGGGGATTCAATTTTATTAGCCATGTACAATTCTATAAATGTACTATAGAAACAGACTTTCCAGGCATTAGTTTGGCCAAGTTTTAACTTCAGAATAATCTTCTGACCCACAATGCAGGTAATTAAAGTGAAAATTGGCCTCATAATAGAAAAGGAGTGGTTTAATTTGCAGTACGCTTCTACACTCTGCTGTTCAGGTATCCTGAGAAGATCCAGGCCTCGTTGCACCGAGCCCACTGTTACCTCCCGGCAGGAATTGTGGCTGTGCTGAGGCAGCGCCCATCCCTGGTGGCTGCGGGAGTCCAGGCCTTTTACCTGCGGGATCCGGGGGATTTGCGGGCCTGTCGACGCCCTTTCAGAACCTTCCCTGCAGAGCAGCGTGTGATGGCCCTGGTAAGTGCTCTTCTAAAGCAACTTGTCACTTAATTTTGTTCTGTAACTGACAGGAGTTCTATGGCCAGTGGTATAAACACATTGATATAACTTAAAACTGCGTGGTTTCTGGCTTATTTTTTTCTTCTGGCTGTCGGGATGAATTTCCAGTTCACTGTATTAATAGCTTCTCTGCCTTCAGATTGACATGGCTGGACTTTCAAAGGGCTGATGATGAGAGAATTGGTTCTGAAACCAGAGGTTGTGAGCATAGCTCCTCTGCTGAAATGGCTGCTGAGGAAATTGATCTCCTTGTGTGATCAGAGCAGTTTGACAGCACTGCCAGCCAACATGAGGAGTTGTTCCTAACCAGTGGTTCATTCCTAGGCTTTTCTCCTTCTCAGCTGTGCTCACACAGCTCTGTGAAAGCTTTTATGAAATATTTTATGAGCACTGTCCAAGCACTGTTGTATCTGATATTGTTGTACCCCCAGACTCCTGAAACGAGGCTTTGGAATAAAATTTCGGACTTCTAGACTGTTTCCAAAATCTCAGCTTTTAATCAAATTGAGTTTTAATTGAAAATATACCTTGTTGATGTGAATACTGAATAGTGAGGATTTTTCCTGATGTATTTAGGCTGACTGAAGTTCATATTGACTTGGGGATTTCAATTTGGAACATACTTTGTAAGGCCTGAAAAGCCATGTATCTAAGAAAAATCCAAGATATATTTTGAATGCAGTCTCAGGTATTACCTGTAATACGGGTGCTTTAAAACACAATTTAGTGAGCCTGGTGGAAATTTGATGCCTGCACACAGCACAGTCACGCTGCAGGGAGTGGTTTTTTTGTGCTCTGTTTCAGGTGACTTTCACCCGGTGTTTATATGCACAGCTGGTGCAGCAGAAGTTTGTTCCAGACAGACGCAGTGGATACACCCTGCCTTCCCCATCCAATCCTCAGTACAGAGCCCATGAACTGGGCATGAAACTGGTAACGATTTTTTATTCATTTTGTACTGAGTTTGCCTGTTGACGTATGCCCAGGAAATGAGTCTTTGTCTGGAAGTTGCCTGCTTGTCCAGAAAAATGTGAGCAAAGTTTGTCACACCTTGAGAACCTCTTGTTATTGCATCTTTTATATACAGGCTCATGGCTTTGAAATTTTGTGCTCCAAGAGCAGTAAAGGAGCTCCTGATGCCAAGAGAAACGTGTTAAGTGGTCCTCTGTGGGAGAGATTCCTCAGGAGCTTGAAGGAGAAAGGTTATTTCAAGGTGAAGTAGTGTGTCTGTGGCTTTTAAACATTCCAGGAAAAATATGTTTTATTTCTTGAACTTGTGTAAGTAGTTGCAGCAGGGCAAGAACTCTAATCCTTACCTGTGTAAAATGGATGGATGTCTTTAAAGGAGGCATGTGCAGTTTGTTCCCCTTTGGAAGTAATTTATTTTGGAAATTAAAAAGGAAAAAGCAGGATTTGGGGATTAATTTGTTCATCTAGAGAACAGGGAGAAATACACTTGAATGAAGAAAACCACCATACGGCTGTGTGAGGTGTAACTGATTTCACTGGTTTACATTTCATTTGTATGCCTCTAGAATTAAATATTCTTCAAGATCTCTACATAACACCATGGACCTACTTGGGCCCATGCAAGTGTAATTTTTATGTGTGGGTGGGTTTTGTGAGTTCTGGGGGTTTTGGTGTGGTTTTGCGGGTTTTTTTTTAAAGATGCCTTTGATTGCTTACTTGAAGTTGATGAATTGGACATAAATTGACTACTTATTTGAAGGTTATAAAATTGGACAACTATTTAAGTTCTTAGGTTAACATACTTTAAATATGGGAATGCCCTTTCCTATATTTCATTCCAAGTGTACATGGCAAAGAGGTTTTACTTCAGTATTTCTGTGTGGCAAATCATCATCCTTATGAAGCCTGACTGTGAAAAGGAAGGGAGAATTGTTTTGATTCATGCCTGTGACTTGCATTAAATAGGGAGAAATGGAGGGATCTGCTAAGTACCTGGAACTGCTGCATATGGCAGAAGATCATTTCCAGCAATCTGTTGCTGTGCCAGAAAAGTAAGGGCTACTTGAAATTTATAAGTATCATATACCATGTCTACAAATAGTTTAATTTACCTTTAAAATACTTGTTACAAAAAAACAATCTGAACCGTTTTCTCCATTGTACATTTAACGTGGGTGCTGTGGCCAGGACATAAAAGTACTAATTCCTCTAGAATACTCCCCTAGTAGAAGCTCTTGCTTGAGTAACTATTTATCTTGAATTTGTAAAATGCTACGCTCTTTCAAGTGGGTTAAGAGGTGACTGAAAAGCATTATTTTCTTGGTGGACTATAGAAAGTGTATAAAAGTTTCATTCAAGAGCAGTCCCAGTGAATAATAAATACAGGGTAATCCATCTCCTTTACTCAAGACAGGCATCTGGATGTAGATTTCTCCAAAAGATCAAATCAAAAAATAAATCACTACAAAAATATCTGAGGCTTTGCCAGCTCATAGTATCTTGACTGTCAGTTTTTTGAATTTCTAGTCTGTGCTGTTTGAGATCTGGCAATCTTAGTATTTACCAAGACAGAATAAATATAAAGAAAAAGAGCCATGACAAATGGGCTTTGGAGCCATCAGCTAGGAATTGCAGGGACTGACTGTGTCTTGTTTTGGCTAACACCCTATGTAGTACTCTGGTACTTCCCCCAGATTCATTTCCCTTTTTGATGTGCTTGCACAGAAAGGAGAATGAAGAATTTGAGTGAAAACCTGAATGTAGACCACATGATGCTATTGAATTCTTTTCAGTAAATTTTTTTTTTTTTCCCTAGCTCTGTGGAAGTGAGCCCAGGTGATGAAATCTTGACACTGCTACAGACAACATCCATTGATTTGAAGGAATTTCAGAGAGAAGCAGCTTGTCTTCCTCCAGAGGATGGTGAGCTGATGCAGGGTGGAATTATTCCCATCACAAACGATTATTTGTGGGGGGAGAGGTGGGAATGTTGACAGCTGTGGAAGGGAGAGCCAATCCAATCTTCATTAAGACTAAATATTGGATTGGCTCTTACTTTATAGAGTAAGCCTTTTTTCCTCCATTTAGTGGCCGTAGGGTTCTCAGTGACTAGAATGGTATCTCCTAGTTTGAAGCTGCATTCAAAGCAGAGTTTGAAAGTAGTGAAGTGAAATCTCAACACTCTGCTTCTCAGCCTCTCACTGCTTGATGCTCTGTGGGACCCAGTATCAGCGTAAAAACTTAGCAGTGCGGATTTGAGCTGCAAAATGGTTGCAGTCCTCTCAGTCATCTGGTTTGGGCCCTGTGGGCCAGCAGGCTTGTGCACAATAACAGCTCTGTTCCCATGCTCTTTCAGATGACAGCTGGCTGGATATTACACCAGATGCTCTGGACCAGATGCTGAAGGAGGCGAGAAATGAGTCCCTTCCTTTGGCAAATGAGGAAGAGGAAAAATATGACTTGGAAACAGTTGCTGAGAGCATGAAGGCTTTTGTGTCCAAAGTCTCCACGCATGAAGGAGCAGAAATGCCATGGTAGTCACACTTTTGAGTTTGGGGTCTGGTGTAGAATGTTTTGCTCTGTTGCAGCCCTTGGGTTGATTCTGTGATGCAGAGAATCAGAGTTTGAAGGTGTTCTGATTAGCAGAGACCTTAAACAAACCCATAGCAGGGAATATGTACTTGCTTTTAAATTAACTTGGTGACCACTCTGACAATGGGGCAGGTTAAAGTGCTGAAAGCTGAGCTGCTTTCTGTCACTCAGTTTGGTTTCGTGATCTTTAAAATTGTTATCTTCTATGCCCAGAATTCTTCCACTACCTGTTTAATTTCCAATCCATAGAGGCATCAGACTTCTGAGCGCTGCTAAATTCAAGAGTCCCAGCTTCAATCCTGGCTTGAGTGAAATCCGTATGCCTTACGCCTGTGTCAGCCTTATACAAGTATGAAAGCTTTACTTATTTAAAAATATATTTTAGGTCATGTGATGAATCCCATGTTACCTTTGACGTGGATTCTTTTACGAAAGCACTGGACAGAATTTTAGGTGAGATTGCTTCTTTATTTGAAACAAATCCCTGCACTGATTTCTTTGCTGGCTGTACTGACACGAGATAATATCTAGGTGCAGACTCAGAGGAGCTGGATTCTGATGATCTGGATGAAGAGGAGGAGTTTGATTTCTCAGATGGGGATGATGAAGACCTGGATGCTGGAAATCAAAGGCAGGACGAGAAGGTGTCTCCAAATGAGCTTATAGGCAGTCTCAAGTCGTACATGAGTGAGATGGACCGTGAACTGGCACAGACCAACGTTGGGAAGAGTTTCACCACCCACAAGAGAGCGGTGAGTATGCCTTGAGCTCTAATTCATAGTGTGGTCATTTTGAAACAGGAAATAAGCTGAAAGTGGTCATTCTGAGTGATGTGATCAGAACCTTCCCACGTGCAAGCAAAGTGTGTGCTGTAGTTGCACCATAATACATTTTTTTCAAACAAAAGCTTACCTAAGCTTTGACTTGCACATCTTTTCCAAGACTTTAGTTTCATTTCCCTGTTTTTAGTGGCTGCAGCTTGACTTGTGAGTTCCTGTAGTAGTTTGCTTGCTTAGGAAGCTGAGCCAGGACTCAGCAACACTTTTTGTCCTCTTGGAACTTAACCTGAGTAATGGGCAGTGATGATTTTTAGCTGGCACAAGCATTTGGTGGCTGAATTCCTGCCTGTCAAGACTCTGGAATGTACTAGGCTTTGTTGGCTGCAGAATTGTTTTTTTGTTTCTTTTCTCTTGTGGTTTGCCTTTTTTTTTTTCCCTTAAATCTGCTCATGCAGTTTGATAAAACTCTCTTTGTATTCACTGCAGGCAAGTTCTGTTAAAGCAGCCACATCTGAGAGTGCTGGCCCTGATTCTGGGGCTGAGGATGCTGAGCTGGCACCAGTGGATGTGGACATGAACCTGGTGGCAAACCTGCTTGAGTCCTACAGTGCCCAGGCTGGCCTGGCAGGACCCACTTCGAACATTTTACAGAGCATGGGGGTGTATTTACCTGAAAACACAGATCACACTGGCTCGAGCAGTGGAGGAGCACTGAGAGACTCTTACCTGAGAAATGAAGCACAGACAGAGTAGCAAGGTATGGAAGAATAGACAAAAGGTTTTAATTTAGAGCATTCTGTTCATTCTGTGTGACTTCAGAGATGCAAAGTGAATTTACCTGCAAAAGCCTTCTGTTTGGATACTGTTTTGTTTTCAGAAAACTGAAAAATGGTGTCATGACTTGAATGAAACTTTTATTGCAAAACCTGTCTTGGATTTTTCAAATCAGCGATCCAATTTGCCATATTTCTGAAATGGCCTTTTACCCACTGCTAGTGGTTTCAATATCTAGAAAGCAGTTTTTGTTGTGAAAATGCTGCTGCCTTCAGGGGGAAATACCATATTACAGGAACAGTCTCATGGATTTGGGAACGCTGGTTAAATGTTCAGCAGACATTTAATCATTTCCAAAAGTACAATGCTTCATTGTAAGGACTTCCGATAACTACTGTGAGAGCCTGTTCCTTAACCAGGAGGATTTGAAGAGTAATTGGATGAAGTATGTAAATATTGGCTAGAAGTATTTTTAAAATTTATTTCAATAAAAGCAGAAACACAGTTTGATTACTGGAGATGTTTTTTTCTGATGGTATGCATAACTTCCTCAGGGGAGTATCAGAAGTTCTTGGAGTTAAAGCATTTTCATAATTGGTCATTTTCTGAATTCCATTATTGCTGAATGTTGGTATCATGCCAGCAGTAGCTGTATGTGAGCCCAGACTGAAGAGTTTTGGAGGGTTTTTTTGTGAAAATGTGGCTAGAAGGCATATGCAGCATGTTGCTCTCACATGGAATGAAAAATCTATTCTAGATATGACAACTTTAGTTTCAACACAGTAAATTTGAAATTAAATAGGTAGAAATTCTTTATTTACAGACAGCAAGAATGCAGTCCTGCCAAGTCCAAATCAGTTTTTTTTTTTTTTTTTTTACTTCAACAATTAATCATGTACGTCCTTTGATGTTGTATAATTTACTTTTTCAACAGTTTAGGGAGAGTACTGGCAGGTTGGACAGGGAGTAGAGATGTAGAGATGCACAAGACGACTTGGGAAGTGTAAAGGTTCTGCTGAAGTTCAAGGAATTTGGACTGCTGAGAGGTGAGCTGGGCTGCAGACGCAGACAAACCTGTGCTGGAAAAATGGGGTTAGCAGGAGTTTTTGAATCTAGACAAGGGTAATGGGCAGTTAGTGGTGGAAAACAGATGTACTTGAACCTTGGAAAGGGTTTATGTGTGAACTGGGAAGGTAATTAACACTGAAACTACATAAGATTCTCCACTTTAAAACATAATTGAGTTTCAAGAACATGATCACAATTAACTGTCTTGTGGCCTGTGCTGTACAAAAGGTCAAAATAGATTGAAGGACTCTTCTACTGCAGTAGTGAGGAAAACTGAGCTAAGGTTCGGAACAAAGCTGTTGGCCAGGGACTCCCGGGGGCCGCTGCTCAAGGACCCCTGAGCCACTGCGTTGCCAAGATTTCCTTCCTCTGCAAGGGCCCACCCTGCTGTGCCTGAGGACAGTGGATCAGTAGTCCCCCTAAAACCCCCTCTGCTCCCTCTTTGGCAGTCACAGCTCAGGGGGATGGGACAGCAGCCAACCATGGCCTCAGGAAAAGCCCCCCAGACCTGCCTCCCTCAAGCCATGCCTCAGTCTCCTCAACCTGGGCAACACTTGGTGGCTCCTGGGTGGCTTCAACCCACCCCTGCCCCCCCCACTTCCTTTCCCCCAACAATCTGGGGGGCCCAGCAGACAAGATCCCCCAGTTCCTGCACCTGCAGGGGTGGGGTTCTCCCCACAGTCCCCCGGCTGTCCCACTGGGCTAACACCACACAGCCATCCTCATCTTCCGTGTGACAGCAGTCAGGGGGAGCACAGGCTGGGGACACAGGGCTGGGACAGGGGAAGAGGGGACAGGAAGCCAAAGTACCTCTGCCTGCTGGCGCTGGTGTGGTGTGAGCTGGTGGCAGGACTGGAGCTTCCTGCCCCCACCACAGCCCAACAGCTACAGGGGGAACTTGCCTTGATGCCCCAGTGGCATGAGCTAGTGTGAGAGAAAAACCCCTCCTCCTCCCCTAAAATGGTGAAAATAGAAGATCAGGATGTTGGTCCTGATCTCTAAGAGGTGAGAATATTGAAAATATCATTGAAAGAGGCATAAAGCCCTCGAGAGTTGATCCATGAAATGCCAGATGTATCTGAAGATAGGCACAAATTGTTGGGCAGAGCTCATGGCCTCGCTTATCCCAGCCCTGTGTATGGAGTGGCACCAGTAGGAAGCCCTGGGGCTTCACTTTGCCTGCCCACTAATTAGGACCACTTTATTAGACTAATTAATCGCTGTTTCATTGTCCTTGAGGACCTGCTTTGGTCCTCTGCCAGGCACAGGCCAGCATGGACTCAGGGTGGGTGCTGAAGGTGGGATTCCACCTAAAATTGCGAACATCTGAGGATTGCTCCCAGACAAAAGCTGCCAGGACCAGCGGCTGTGGCTGGCCTTGGACTCCCGGGGGCTGCCTCTCAGCTGCCCCCGACATGAAGGACACAAGAAGGACAGAGGGAGACATGGAGGGGACATGGCAGGGAGCACAGGGGAAACAGACAGGGACATAAATCTCAAATTACACCCTCCCCCTCCGGCTGAAAATCGGATTAGCCTGGCAACAAAACACGCCTTAAAATGCCACATTCCTCTCTCCCTCTCCCCAATGTTCGCCCCAAAATTGCAGTTCCCTACGTTCTTTTCAGGGTTCTTTCGTTATTTTAGGTCTATTTCTCCCCTCCATAGTCCCTCTCGGGGCGACTTTCACGGGCCGCGACACTGCCCATCCCCGTGGGAGCTGCGGGGTCCGCGGGAATTGGGATTTTTCCTGCGATAATGCTGGGGTTTGGGGGCAACGGAGGCTCAGATCTCAGCAGATACTCTCTGGCAGATCCACTGCAGCCTCGTGTCGCAGTTCTGAGGGTCGATGCCATTCCCCTTGAGCCCTACAGAAGCTTCAGCCTCAGCTTTGAACTCCCCACTGCCGCTCCAGCCCCTACTGCCGCGGGGCTGGGGGTGCGAGTTTGGGGCTGAGACAGCGACTCCAAAACTCACCAATCACGGCCCGCCTTTCTCCGCGCCGCCCAATCACAGCCGCCCTTTCAATCCGGGCGTGGTCCCGCCAAGCGCAGCCCTCAACCCGGCCACGCCTCCCTGTTCGCCTGAGGCGCCGGCGCCGGCGGCCCCGGCAGGTGCTGTTGGGGTCTGGCAAGGGCGGGCGGGAGCTCCCCGTTCCCGTCCCGGCCGGGAGTTGTCCCAGAGAAACCGAGGGGGGCGAGGGGGGACGGCGGGGAGGGGTGGGATCGAACCCGAGTGGTGGTGGCGGCGGCGGCGGCGGCGGGAGCTGGGCCTGAGGGGGCGGCGGGGGTCGCGGAGCCAAGAGTGGCGGGAGCGGGCGGGCTGTGATTGGCTGGGCTGGCCCGGCCGTGGGGCATAAACGGCGTGCGCAGGGGCCGCCGGTTTGAGTTCGGCGGCGGTGAAGGCTGCGGAGGGTGGCTGAAGGTGCGGCTCCGCGGTTCGAGGGCGCCGCTGTGCCCACAGGGAGCCCCTGCGCCTGCCGGTGCGGGCAGCGCCGGTGAGCGCGGACGCGCCTGCCTCGTCCGCTTGGGTCGGGGCGTGGGGCTGGCGCTGTCCTGGGGCGGTGGTGCTGGCTGGGGCCAGTTCTGCCTTGTGCGCCCTGCGGGGCTCGGGCAGAGGCAGCGCTGCAGGCTGCTGCGATGCCTGGAGTGACGCCTGGGGAGCTGGTTGCTGCTGCTGGCGCCGGAGGAAAGCGCTTCACGAGTGTTTTCAAATGATGTTGAAAATAACAGCAATAAAGCTTTGCTGGTAGACTGTGTCTGGGATAGGTACTATAGGGCTCACTGTCAAATCCCTCTGGAGCTGTGTTGTTGACTGTGGGGCTAGGATTGTGACAGAAAATGGGGTAGAACTTGTAGGAAAAGGAACTGTGGGATTGGAGTTGAAATCATGGACAGGATGTAATACTGACTATGGGCTGGGGTAATACCTGGGGGGCTGGAGCAAGGAACCTTGGAGTCTTGTGGAGCTGGGGTGGGTGTGTTTGTGGATGGTGGCTGGAGGATCTCGCCGTGGGGCTGTTGGGTCCCTGTTTCCTTATAGCAGGGAAGCTGGAGCTTTTCAGGCCCTGAGTGTGTCGTCGTCCATTGGCAGAAGCCCTGGGACGACAAGGCAGGAGTAGTGAGCAAGAGGAGCGGTGGCGTCCAGCTCAAGAGTGAAACAGCGAGGCAAGAGCGAGTAAGAGGAGCAGCAGCTTGGAGCTGAAGAGGAGGCACCAGAGACCTTCTGGGCAAAGGGCATTCCTGGCATTCCCAGGGCACCTTGTGGGTGCCCCGGCTGGCTTTGTGCTGGGCGACCCCTCCTTGTAAGCAGAGGGCAGGGTTTTTGCTGTTGTTGGCCTTTTGCCAATCTTGTGCTCCTTTGGCTGCCTGGAGAGAGGGGCGACCCTTTAAGGAGGGTGAGAGCCCCTGTCTCCACACCCGAGGAGAGGGGAAACGGAGCTCTCCCGGCCCCCAGCCCACCCTGTAAGCAGGGCCCCAACATTGCTGCTCCTACATCTTTCCGATAGGGAAAAGCCAGGTACTGGGTTTGTGTGATTAACCAGGGGTAGTGTTAGGGTTATGCCTAGGGGTGGGGTTGAGAGATCCAAAGGGCCTTGAGCTCCAGGAACACTGCGGCTGGAAAGGGCCTGCTAAGACCATCGTGGCAAGGCCCCAACACTGCTGCTCCCACATCATTCTGATCTGGACCCCTCTCAGGGGTGGGGCCCCCCACCCTAGCTCCAAGCTGCCCTGTGCTTAGGCTTAGGTTTCGGAGAGCCGGGGCTCCTCTTGGCTGCCACATGCCCTGGGGCTTCCCATTGGCTGCTTTCCCATCCCCTCCTCTGCGCGGGGCAGAGTGAAGCCCCCGTCTTGGAACCAGGTGGAGCTTTGGAGCCGGCTGATCTATGAAGCCAAAGCTTGGGCAAAACCATCACCTGCAAGGGTACCACACTGGAGAAGCCAGTGAAGAACTGCAACCCCTGGGAAGCTGCTTCTGGGGGTCTCAACAGACTCGCTGCAGCCAGGGGAGGGGGAGAGCAAGACATCTCTGCTTTTCATTTTGAGAGTATTTTTAGTGAAGGGAGCATGATGGAATTAATTAGGGAAGACAAGTGCAGTATGGTTCTCTTTGAGCAGATTGCTATCCAAGTATATTCTGAAGTTAACTAGTATTGCATTACAGCACAATTTATTTGCTTTGCTCACTTGAGCATCTGCCTTTTGTACAGCTTTGTTCATCCCAGAACTTCTGACCCTTCCAAAAAACATGGTTTTCTTTTTTTGTGGCTTGGCCCCTGTAGGCCCAGTTCTGAACAGTGTAGTTGTCGATTGGTATGTTTCAAGCAAGTAAACAAATAATGGATCTTTCATCTTCGCATATGAGATTAAAATTAACTCCAGGTGACCCAGAGACCTTTAACTCTTCAAACTCTATTGAACACCTGGGCAGTGCGGCTGTTGCTGCTCTTTCCACTGCTAAGTTGTATGGAATAGCTTCAGGACTCGGCAGCCCTCAAATCCTTCTCTTGCAAATCAGCTGTTTCAGGGATCCTTGTGGTGTGAGTGGATGTCAGCCTCCCCGCTGCCATGAAAGATCACCTCTCTGCATGACAGTTGCCCCCAACCCTCCTTTCCAATGCTCCAGCACAGAAATAATAATCCCCGGGCACATGGTAGTCGCAGTGGTGGAAAAGCATTTTTAAGGAGTGTTTGCACAGTTCCTGCTGCAGCTGCTTCTCTAACTCATATGAGAAACTGGATTTTGTTTTCCATAGCAGTGGGAGTCAGGGCACGCCCTTTATGCCAGCTCTGGATCCCTTGGGATACTGCAAAGGCTGCAGCAGCAGCTGCCCTCCCTGTGGCCATTTATGTCTTTGGACTGGAACACGAGAGCATCTGTTCTTGCAGATCTGAGGTGGAAATTTCCTTTGCCAGCTTTCTTTATTCCCCTTGGAAAATTCCTTGCCAGGGAGGGCTGTGAGGTCTTTGGGGGCTGTCAGGGATTTGAGGCTTTTGTGGGGTATGGGGGCTGTGATTGATTGACAGGTGGGATCAGGCTATCAAATTGATTGACACATGGGACTCAGAGTGAGAGGCACGATCAGCCCTTCAGGGGGATTGGCAGGTTTGACAAGAGCGATGATGAGGGGTGGGACAGCCCCAGGTGTGGCCAGTGAAGGTGATGGGCAGGCCTTGTTCAGGGCTGCTTTTAGGCTACCTGGGCTCTTCCCAGTCCCTCCCCAGTGCTCTCCATCCCTTCTCAGTCACCCCAAAAAAGGAAATCTTTCCCCTGAGGGGAACAGTGTTCTAGATTGAGGGAAAGCCCTCCTTTTCCCCTATTGTCTGTGTTTAAACTGGGGGAATCCCCATTCACCTGCAACATTAAGGGTATCAGTTGAAAGAAAACCAGCCTTTTCTGTTATTTTAGGGGTATCAATTGATGGAGAATCCCCATTTTCTTGTTTAAGTAGAATGGGAAAACCTTTATGATGTGATTTTATCAATTTGAATTAAGAGCAAATTCTCCATTTTCATCATCTTTAGGTTTAAATTGACAGAGAATCTCTGTTGTCCCTCATTTTTTTAGAGTTTAAATTGAGGGGAAACCCCATTGATTCCATCATTTAAGGGATTTATATATTGAGGGCCAAAAAATAGTGGAAAAAAGGTGGGGAAGGGTGAAAAAAATTGATGGAATAATGGCAAAAAGGTGGTGTTTAAGCAGCAGGAAAGCACCAGAAAGGTGAGGAGAAAAGGGTAGAAAATGAGCAGAGAAAGGGTAGGAAATATGAGGGAAAAAGAATGGGAATCCCAGAGATACCCCACACACCTCAGCCCCCCCCAAATCCCCCAAGAGATCCATTCCAAATCCCATAGACACCTCTGTTTGGATTCTTCCAGTAACAACTTGGCTTCCTGAAATGGGATAGAAACACCAGGCAGATGTAAGAATATGTGCCAGCTGTGCTTCCAGACCAGGAAATCAGCTTGTGGAATGCAATGGCATAGGAAAGTGTGTCCTTAACAACTCCCAGGTTTCCTGTCTCAAGCCATAGCTAAGAAGCAAAGGGAGTAATCCAGGAAGGAGAATATCCCATCATGTGTTACTCCTGTGTGAAGTGTGGGTGGCTCTTTGGAATAGAGCCTCTTCTTACATGGGTCAATGCTCCCAGATATTCACAAGGGTACAAGGCTGGGAGGTGAAGAGCAAAGCTATTGTGAAGATAAAGCTGAGTTTATTCAGAGAAATTACGTAGATCACTTGACCACTGTTACAGGGGAGAAACAAAATGAGAGACTTCCAGTAAGTCCTTGTAATTTGATGGGAAAAAGTAGTAATGATACCCAATATCTGCAGGGATGGTAATCTAAATTAGTTCAGTTTTTTTTTGGTTTTGTCTTTTTTTGTTTGGTTGGTTTTGGTTTTGTTTTTTAGTTTTTGTTTTGTTTTTAAATGGGTAAGGGTTATTAACCTTACTTGCAGTTATAAGCCCAAATAGTTACAGCTATGGAACATAATCTAGTTTAGTCTAGCTCTCCTCCATGCTGCATACTCACAGCAGCCATATTTAACTATCATATCATGTGTGAATTTGCTTTTGTCCCTATCCCAAACCTCAGCTTTCCTGGTTTTCTGCTTCTTTTTAATATGCTAGTAAATCTTCTGTGTCCCTTTGCATTATTTCCATGAATAGAAGCAGTGGAACACTACATAAAGGATGCTGCCTACAGCTGAGCACATGGACCAGTGGATGTTGTATCAGCCTTCCAGATGTTGCTAGGTTGGAAAGTGAGAAAGATTTAGATGGGAATTGAAGACTGGGGCAGCTCAGTTTGTTTGTGCAGCACCTCAGACTGAACACAGGAATTGTACCTGTGTAATTACAGCTTGTTCTGACAACCTGTGTGCTGCCCCTGCCAGAGGTGAGCTGCTTCTGGTTACTTGAAAAATGTTTGCTGACAAATGACTTCAAACATGGTCAGGTTGTCAGGGCATTCCATTGAGTGCTTGTGTCCTCTCAGGCCAAACACCAGGATCAGTGTGCGTCTCCAGTGTCTCAGAGCATGTTTGAAGGTGAAATAATTTCTTGATATAAAAGCTGTAATACTGCAGTCAGACTTGCTGCCATCCACAACAAATACCACTGTGAAGAGGAAAACGTGGCCTTTCCACACAGCAGCAGAGCAGCCCAGGTGAGGGGAGAGCATGTGGTGAGTGAATTCTCAACGCACACTGTTTCCAGATAGGATTTTTCTGAGCAGAGATCCAACAAGTTGTGTCATGAGGTTTGGCACCTGTTAGAGACAAACATGAGTTTTATGCCCAGCTGCTTTTCGGAGGTAGGTGGAATGCTGCTTTGAACCTGCCTGCATTGCTAAGAAAAAGGTTATTTCTGATTAATGAGATGAATGGTATAATTTTATATCCTACTGACTGGCAATACCTATAAGCAACTGGGCTGAAAATGCCCCAGACTGGCAGCTTTTGAGTGATGGCTCTTGCTGTACATCCCTAAAAGCAGTGGGGTCTCAGTGATTTGTACAAGCCAAGTGTTCCTGAAGAAGATTCAGTTAAGGCATGCATTCCTGAGAGAAATATGTTGCTGTGTCCCTTTTGCCCACCTGGTACCTTTTCCATGGGAAAGCCCTGCTTTGGTGTGGAAGGATCTGTCAGGAATAGCTTGTTCCTTTTTCTAGGTCACTTGCCTTTAATGGAGCATGTCCTGTCTTGACTGCAGTGAGTGTTCCTCAGGCTTCAGACAGATTTCTGAGGCAAATGCAAGTGAGGACAATGTCTCTCACCTTGTTTTTCTGTCCTGCTCACAGCTGTGTGCTGCCTACCATCATTCTTCTTTGCTTAGCATCAGGAATGGAGGCCACCAATGCTGTTTCATAACTAACTCAAAAGGGTCTAGATTAAGGAGTTTATAAAGCAGTTTAAGATGTAATGCTTTTCCAAAGATGTGATGTGATTATTGTCTTGTAATTGTCCTAGCTCTACCAAAACAACTCTCTATTTAAGTAGATTGAAAAGACTTTTTCTCTTATTGGTAACTAAAGGAACATGCAGATATTTAAAACTTTTTTACGAGGTGAGTCACAGAAGCAAGCAAATGAGAAAATAGCTTTGTTTTTCCTTTGTTTCATGTGTGGGTATTTAAAAGTACTAAATACATTGAGCTGGATGCAGGCTTCGTTACATTAGTGAACTACCTAGGGGTGAGCTGGCAGGGCTTAAGGACAAGTGGAAGGGAGGATGAGAACTAGAAATATTTTGCTGGCAGATATTTAACTCTTCAATATCTTGTAGTGCAGAGAAAAGGAAGGAAGGAGTGAGGCTGAAAATGAAAATGGTATATTCCAGAGACGAGAGGGTGAGAGAGAAATTCTGGGGGCCTAAAATGGTGTGATGAGAGAGAAAAGCAGAAGGAACTATTCTGAAGAGAGGCAGTGAGCCATGTTTCAAAGGAAACTGGGTGCAGGGATGCTGCAGTTGAGTGGTGTGGGGGCTCCTCTGGTGTGTCTGGCAGGGCTGGAGGGCAGGAAGCAATGCCCTTGGTTGTACCAGAGTACTTTCTCACCAGGAGGACTGATAGAGGCCACCAACATGAAAGACATGCTCTGACATGGGTGGTTTATTGACTGAGGGTTAGGGCAGGAAGGGTATTCATACCTGCCACCGTGGCCTGAAAGAATCCCCTCCCAGCCTCCTAAAGTAAAAGGAACCTGAGGAAAAACAGTGTGTCTCAACAATGTGAAAGACATCTTTTTTTACTTACTGCTCAGGTGTCAGTACTCCACATTTTTACCCCTGCTCACCTGCAGTGAATCCCAGTGGTGGCAGTCGGTGAGACAGCCCTGTTGCCCCTCAAGCATCTGGCTTTGAAATCTTGGCATCTGAGCTCTGACCAAGCAGGCAGAAAGGACTGTCAGTCTTAATCAGCAGCAAATCAAACATCTCTTCATCTGTCTCTTTCAACGAGATTTCCTTGCCCAGATGGTCTCTTTGTCGTTCTTCCTCCAGAGAGGTGGTACCATTTCAGCAGTAAAATCAGAGCAGCTCTCCAGACAAGCCACAGACTTTGGCCTCAGGGTAAGAGGCACTGTTCCTTTCAAGATTTTTCTCTGTTGGAAGTGCAGTTCTTGTTGTAGCAGTTCCTGTCACCTTTACATTATCTGTGCTCTTCTAAAATGCCTATGTGTAGTGCAAACTCTTCCCCTCTCTACCAGCAGATAGCTCTGTTCTCTCTTCCTTGGGACAGAAGTAACTGTCTTACTGGTGGGGGAAATGTAGAAGCCCATTTAACACTTGCAAAAAAAAAAAAAACAAACCAAAAAAACCATGTTTTATATGAAAATGGAAGCTTGAATGGCAAGAGACAGAAGAAGGGGAGAGCAAACAGGCAGTGGTTTTTTTTTTCTGGTCTTTGATAGCTCTCCCAGATCCATATAAACACAAACACTGGAAAGTGCCACTGTCCCTTTATTTTTGTTCTGGGAAAAGGGTGCATTTGATATCCAGTCAAGATGGAAAATATGGAGGAAAATGGGACATTGATGCTATGGGCTTAGTGACAGCTGGTCACAGTAAGTTTGATGCTTTGGAACTCAGAATTTTATTGTACATTTACTGCAAGTCATGGGATCTCAGAGGTGATCCACTGTACACGGAACTGTCTGAGGATAATCAGTTTAGAAATGGCTTTGTAGGTCAGCGTGTCGGAGTGCCAGCGTGCCATCAGTGTGGTGCTGCCCTCACTGTAACACAACCCTTGCATCCAGTGACTTTGGAAGTTTTCTATCAAGCTGCCGCACTTCTGGTGGAATCAGATTGATGGAGCCCTGCTTAAGCTGTCTGAGCACTCTGCTGCTGAACCCACTCGTGGATCAGCTGGTGAGCAATGGCCTGTTTGGGAGGGAACCAGGGTAAAAAACTACCATCGTCTTGCTTTGAAGATCTGGGCTCTCTCTTCAGACCCTCCACAATTTCCTCCAGGCCAAACCAATGGGCTTCCTCCAGTTCCAGGCTGTCAATGCTGATCTGGAAAGAATTCAGAGAGAGCCAGTTCCTTAAATCAGCTTTAAGTGTGGGCAGTGGTACCTTGCGTGTTCTTGCTTCCACAGAGATCCTATGCTGGAATGCCCAGAGTGCTACATCCATGCCTGAATTAAGCTCTGATGCCAGTCCAGGAAAGGATACTACTATCCATCAGTGCTTTGTTGTGCTGGTTTCCTTAGGAGAGCCACAAATCAATCTTGCTCCATCATGGCAAAGCACCCGTGGCTGAGCACATTAATTAACATGGCAGAATCTGCATGTTCTATGGCAAACGTGAGAGAGAACCTCCTCTGCACAGGAGAGATAAAAATACAGGGGTGTTCAGCTCTGGGCTTGTATGTACACAGTGACCTGAGCAAAATCTGGCACCTTGCAACAGAAGATGATAGGGTTGTTTTGAAGTTTCTTCTTCATTTGTAGAGAAAGCCAATGGAAAACTGTATTTAAGGAGGGTTTGGTGCTCTCCTAACTAAATGCTGTGGACTGAATGAGATTTTGGTGCCAGAGGCTGGCAGTGAAATACCTCAGGGGAGCCTGAGCCTGCTCACCTCAGCACGCTGTGCTCCCACCAGGGCGTGACAGGCTATCATCAGGGAGCTGCTGGGGAATGGCCAGTGCTGGGAAGCCGAGTACCGGAGGGACTCCACCTCCAGCCCCACCTCTTCGGCCACCTCCCGCCGCACTGTCTCCTCCACGCTTTCACCTGGAACCAACTGGAGTTAGGCAAGGATGGCCCGGCCTCAGGGCAGCAAAGTGTGGCAAGGAAAACAGGAAAACGCAGGCATGCTCATTCCCGCACACAGGAGCTCCAGCTGTGCTGCCCTGGCAACAGGTGTTGGTGGGATGCTCCATTAAATTCATCAGCCTCTGATAAACACAGCATCAGAGACATTTTTGGCTTTGTCTATATATGGATGGTGGACAGAACAATTCAATTTTAAGCCATTTTTCCTCCTCTAACAAGAGGTCTGTAGTTTTTCTTCCAAGCCAGACTGCACAAGCCACAAAATGGATTTTAAAAGGATCAGGGTTATAACCTGGTGACTTTAAAGCTTATGTTTGCTATCAGGGACTAGAGGAACTGCTAGACACCTGTAATTCCCACTCCCTTTGGATACATAACGGCTACTTTGAATTCTGTCTGCATGGGAACACTGCTATTTAGATCCAATGTCTTTCCCAGCTATCACAGAATCACAGACTGGTTTGGGTTGGAAGGGGCTTTAAGGATCATTTAGTTCCAATCCCCTGCCATGGGCATGGACACCTTCTGCTAGACCAGGTTGCTCCAAGGCTTACCCAGCCTGGCCTTGACCACTTCCAGGGATGGGGACACAGATGACCTGAGGTCCATCCTTCTCTGTGAACGGGGATTTGGCTGCTGTCCCTGCAGGCTGTCCTCACCCCCTCCATGCTTGAGGCCACTGTGCTGGACCAGAAGCCACTCACCCATGTCACAGAAGCCTGACAGAGCTGTGTACATCCCTGGGGGAAATGAGGGCTGTCGGGCAAGCAGGCACCGGCTCCCGTCAGACACCAGGGTGATGACCACTGGGGACATCTGGCAGATGCATCAAAAAGCAAAAGAAGTCCAGAAGAAACAAGTAAATGCAAATTTTTGCTTTTCCTGGCTGGTTGAGGGTCACTGGCTGACCACTAAAGACAAAGTATCCAGCTATCCACAAATCCCTTTTCCTACTTCCTCTCTGGGTGACCCAGCAGTGCTGCCACACAGCCCTGTGTCCCTGACCTCTGCTGCCAGGTGCTCACGTGTGGGTAGTAAGTGATTCCACTGGCGTGGCACACACGCTTGCTGCCAGCTGGGTTCTTCTGCGTGGGCTGCCCGGTTTTGCTGCAGTACTGGTGGGAATCATGCCACCGGAGAAGGGACTGGGCCTGCCAGCACAGAGGAACACAAACCTTATTTACACCTGGGGGGAGGAGAGAATTCAGAGCAGTCTTAGCTGAATAATGCTTTGCATGCAATCTTGTGGATAAACTCTGATTATTTTTGGAAGCCTCAGAGAGGTAAACGAAGTATGGGCACTGCTTTTAAAAATGGTGGATTCTGCAATCCAGATTTCCTGCTTCTAAATTTGAGCATGTCTGGGGGAGGTGGGGAAGGGCTGTTGTTTATTAGGCCATAATGGGAGTTGTAATGGGAACTGGACTATTCTAAAGAGTCTCCAGCCCTGAGTGTCTTCTTGAAAAATAGCCCAAGCACCACAAACATTATAGAGCAGGAAAGGAAACACAAGCTATTTCTCCTTATGGGTCAGGACAGCTGGTTTTCACACAAAGAACTTTTCTTAGGCCTTCCAAATATAGGGTATCTGCAGAGTATCACCTTGTAAGTGCAAGGTTTTAAAAGAGCAGCTCTGAGAGATTTGTTTGTGACATCCAGTTTGCCTGATAGTTGTTGAGCAGAGGACAAGCTGGGAGTGCTGGGACTGCTGCTAAGGTCAGCATATTTCACTCTGAACATATAGCAGCTTGATGCTAAATAGCATAAATGACTGCAGTCACTTTCAAGTCACTTGTCTGTTTCTCTTTCCCTTGCATCTTGCTTTTGGGATCACAGATTTGGGAGAACTGGTGTAATTTACAGTGTGTCTGTACCTAGGTCCCTGAAAGTGTACAGTAGATACTTCTATGATATTAGATCATAAAGCAGTATGGGAGATGGGGAGAAGGGCTGATGTAGAAATCACAGCTTAAAGTAAAAAGCCCTGTCCAATACCGAAGCCAGCAAAGGAGAATCCTTCTCATCCACTACAAAGAGAGCCTTCCGTAGGTCAGTAAATGATCCCTGGAGTTCTGACTCAATGACTGATTTCTCCAAGGCTCCTGTTGGGAAAAAAAAAAACAAACTTGAGCTCATAAATTTCAGTTGTTATCCCAACTTTACACCCTTGATTGTCAAGTGTACAATTTCTGGGAGTTCCCATGGAAGTGACACCACATCAGGGGTAACATTCCCAAATGTTAATGGCCCGCCCCCAGCCCACCTTTACACACAGGCACAGGAGCAGCAGTGCAGCCCATGGCTGTGACCTGCCACACTCAAAACAGCTCCTACAGAGACTCAACCCAACCCTCCTTGGCAGCACAGGTTCTCCCAAGGATCGGGGATGCTGCCCTGGCAGCACCTTCATCTGGGTGCATCAAACTGGTGCTGGCATGGATGGAAGAGGAGACATCCCAACCTAAATCCAGGGCAAAGCGTGGTCTGTGCTCGTCTGAACAACCGATCAGTACCGACTTCTCTATCCACTGTTCAGCCTCTTGGAATTTCTCCAGAATCCGTTTCATCTCTAAACAGTGGGGAAAGGGGAAGAGAAAGCTGTGGTGAAAGCAAATCCATGCAACTGTGCTGCTCTCTGGATCTTCAAGGCACAGGCAATCTTGGTTTAAGGCAGAATGCCCATGTGTGAGAAGGGACCAGACAAGTGATCACACCCAGGCAGACACCTAAAATCTGGCTTTCCCCCTAAGCTCTTGGAAGTTTTGACCATGTCAAGCTAAAGGTTGAAATGTTGAAATGCTTGGGGAGCAGCTGTCCATTGGCTCTGTCCTGCACCAGTTGATACCTTGCTCTCAAAGAAAACTTTTCCTGCAATACACCAAAAAAGCCCTTGCTGGTAAGACCTTGCTTGTTTTCCTGCCAGCCCTCTCTCTTCAAAAGGCACAGTCCCAAATCTTTAAACCTGCTCACATCAGGACAGATCAGGTTGATACCATATGTGTGTGTCTCTGTTTCATTTCTGCTGTGTGAACCACAAAATATTTCTTTCTGGATGCACTGATTTCTTTCTTACCTGCTGCACTGACCTGTGGCACCAAGTATGTCTTCCCAACTTTCTGCAGGAAGGGGGAGAGATTGTGAAAGAGGTAGAAAGTTCCTGTGGTCTGGGCTTGTCTGCAAAGGCTGTCGTCTTCCTTTAACTGATTTAAGTATCTGCAGTGAGAAAACGATTGGGTGGATGAATTGGAGATCGTGTTGAGATTATCAGTGATACTGGTAATTTGGATGTCTCTATTCTGCACAGAGCAGGGGGGCCTGAATGGGTAGATCAGATTTAAGGTATTCCACATGCTTTGAGAGATTTTGACGCATGAGTGACTGCAGCCTCTAGTGAAGGCTGTGTGGCAGAAAATACATGATAATTTGTGTGCAGGAAACCTTGATTTTCCCTTTTATCCCCCAATCTGAATTGCTCCAAATGGTATTTGGCCAAGCTGATAAGCCCTTCTGAGGTTGAATCCAATTCCCTTCAGGCTACACACATTATGTTGTACCTGTCACACTGAGATGAGGGGTAAAAACTGAGTCTTAGGGCACAGCTGGCTGGGGCTGAGTTAGGAAAAAAAATCATTGGCAAAAGGGTTGTCAGCATGTGCTTCCTTCAGACTGTTTAAAGCAGTATTTAAAATGAGGCAAGCAGCATCACTTCAAATCTGCCTGGTATTGTAGGAGCCCTCTAGCCAGGACAGGCAATCATTAACAGAGCCTCAGCCTGAGAGAACCAGCCTTTTCCAGCAGTGAAGGGAGCACAGGGGCTTTGGCTGTTACCCTTTACAGAGCTCACAGTGCGTTACTGTGGGATGGCTGAACTGTTAAAAGATTAACCCCCAGGCTGGAGTTAAGTAGGGCTACTTGTGCCAAGCTCTGGCCTCCCAGTACTCGAGAATCAGATGAGAACTTACCTCATTTTTCTCACATAGGTGGAGTGTAACCTGCAGGCGAGAGAGGAAACTCTCCTGTGCAGTGCTTGATAAACCACAGCCATAGCCAACACCTACAGCTGGTATCTCTGCCTTAAAAAAGAGGCATAAAATGTAACACAGCAGCCCTGCAAAGTTAAGTTTGATTTTAAAGGTGCAATAACCGGGTCAATCTCCCACTCACAGAGTCTGCAGAATCTGATTTCTAAAATGATCACTTCAGTCACACTTCAAATTCAGTCTCAGGCTGGTTTTAAGACTACTTATAGATACCTCAGTTTGTTTCCATTTCTGAGTGTGCACAGGTCTTATCTGACTTGCTATAAGACTAGATAGATTAAACCTTCCTGTCCCAAATCCCTGTGTCCCTGGGGAAAAGGGGAGAGAAAGTAGCTGCTCTTTTGTTGGTTTCCTACACAGTTGTCATGGCCTTGATCCAGCCACACATCCTATTGCAGCACACAGTGGATCTGTGGGAAAGGCACTGATGCCAGGAGAGAGTGAAAGACAAAATATCAGCTGCGGAAGAGAATTCCCTGGGTTAGACAGGAGACAGCAGTTGCAGCTGAATAGGATCATCTCCAGCTATGAATGCTTTTTGTGCCAAAGAATCCCACCACGTTTTCAGCTCAGGCAGTCTCAGACTGCAGCTTGACCTCGGCTCAGGATGTCAGGAAACAGCCAGAGACACTGCTGTCTTTAGCATTCACCCGAGACAAAAATGAACTGTGGCTCATAATCCTTGATGATCACTTTGAACATTCCACTCTGCAGCCATAGAACTCGAAGCCCTTTAATAAGGAAGCTGCTTTTGCTTTGTTACAGACCCATAAGCAGTGCCAGGAAGTCTGAGAGTTCTTCCTTCAGCAAAGGTCAGTGATGGGAGCCTGAGAGGTGCCTCAGCACAGGGTTCTATTGGCACGTGGAGACTTTGCCTTGGGGTTTGGACATCTCTGTCCCAGATCCCCCTTTCCCACCGTCTCAGCCGACTGGGACGACCCCTTGGGAGACAGGGGAGCCAAGCCTGTTGGAGAAGGCACAGGGGGCTCTGGGAGCTGAGCACGCTGGGGCAGACACGTGTGAGGACGGGGACTGCCACACAGCCTGTGTCTGAGCGGGTTTTGTGGTGTGACAGTCGTGTGTCTGTCACTCCTCTACTGCTACGCCTCGCACAGCCTGGCGTGTGAAATTCCCGGGCGCTGAAGCCAGGAGTGCTGCACTTTGCTCTGGAATGAGCAGCAGAATGTCACCAGGGTGGGACAAGGGAAAGAGCTTGTGCCCAGAACTGCGAGTGCGATGTGAGCGGGCGTTTAACCCCTTCCTCCCCCGGAATCGCCGCGCCAGGCTTTGCTTGGGCTCGCTGAAAACTCGGAGCTGGACGCAGCGAAAACTCCCCCTCGGGAGGCCGGCCCGAACTCCTGTGAACTGCAGCTACGCCGCGCAGCCCGCAGGAGCGGGCTCCAGCTGCCGTTCCCCAGGGATTGTCCCCACTTACTGCACTGTCTCCAGCCACAGCGATCCGCTCTGGATCCCGGGTGACCTCCGATCGCAGGTCTCAAACAGCGGAGCGACTCTTGCTGGGTCCGAGTCACTCTTCCCTCACCGGGAGTGCTGGGAATTGTAGTTCTGCACAGGTTGCTCGCAAGCAGCTCCAGGCTTGGATTCACTTCTGGGGTTTGTTCCTTTTTCTCTCCTGTTTTTTTTCCTCCAAGCTTCTCTGGGTTTTGTATCCACAGCATAAGAGCATTGTTTAAAGTTACGTCCTCCAGCAGGAAAAGATGCCAAAAGCTGTATATATCCAAAGGCTGGAGCTGTTCAATGTTCCAGCATCCAAATACCCACAGCTGGGTTTGTCAGTGAATAGCGCTGATCAGAGAGCAGCCTGTGCCAAGGCATGTCAGAATAATGACAAATTATTTTCATTCCTTTGTAAGCGAACAAACAGATTCCTCTCAAGCACTGAAAACATTATTCTGGGTCGGAGCCTACCTGACTATATTTAGCACAAAGAGAATTTTATAAACATACAAAAAGTAAATGTTTTCAGGGCAGCCTGTTGCTTTTTGGTCATGAATTGAGCCATTCTAATCGAGAATTCACGTCATGTAATTTGAGAGTGGAGCTTGTAAAAATAATAAACAGAATATATCCAGGGAAATAGTACTCTTGTTACCAGAGTTACTTACAAGTTTAGGTTTAATTATGCATGACTGCTATTTTTATGCTTCCTGAAACAGAGCAAGCCCAGACTTATTAATCCACCGGGCTAATTGGATTAATGGACAAAACACATCTTCCCTTAATAAGATAAAGGATTGAAATATAATCTCTAAGGGAAGTTTCCACCCTGCTGTTAAAACAAACTAACAGATTGATTGACCCTAACTGCCCCCAGAAATGGATCTTGCAAGAAGAGCTGCTTTTAGAGGGAAGCAGCTGGACGAGATACTTTGGACGTGAAACCTTGTGACAGCCTCTCCACCTGGTTGAAGCCCAAAGGTGTTTGCTAAGTGCACCCTGTCACAGGAAGGACTAAAAGCCAGAGCAGCACACTGCAATGCAGAGACTCCTTTGAATACAGGGCAGTGCTCTGGCCTCCCCTTGTTACCTGCGGCTGAAAACTGCCATGGATTGAATCAGCCCAGTCATGTCAACCTGGCCTGCGAGCCACGGGGAGATAGGCAGAGAAAACGAGATTGGAGTCGCTTCTGCTACTGGTCTGACAGGCAGCCTGTGAGAGATCCCTTGTGCCTTCTCCAAGGGTCCACACATTAATCGCCCTGTTAAATATTTCTGCAGCATGTAAACAAGGGGAATGATTTTGAAACACAAGCTTTCTTGTCATTTATTGACTTAATTATTTAATTCAAGGAGCACAAATACCAGCTGTTGGTTTGGCACGTGAGTTGTTTCCTTGTAAGTATTTTTTGGGCTCTGAGTTGTGTGAGTTGCATCTGTAAACTGTTTATATTAGTCCCCTGCAGACCCTGTACCCCACGCTGGAGCAATCCAGGGAGTGAAAGCCTGGACACACAAATACATCTCTGGCAGCTTTCTGTATCTTACAAATTTGAGCTTTGGCAGGCCCCCAGAGGAGGTGAATCCCAGAAACTCTCCTTGATGCAGTAAGAGTAAACCAAAGGAGCAATCAAAAAGGACACAAGCACTGGGAATAAACACTTGCCATCTCTTATGTGGACAAGATTAAGGTAAATCTTTGGTCCTCTGTTGCTTTTTTTTTTTTTTTTTTTTTTTTTTTTTTTTTTTTTTAAATCTGGGTTTGTAAAATACTCATATTGGGATTAAGAGTTGGTAAAAGATTTTTCCAAGCTATAAAAGTGGCTGGAAAATGTAGTTCTAGGCTAATAATGGTTATGCTACTGATCTTGCTCTTTCTTTCTCTTTTGTGTCTTTCCACCTGCCCCCAATAAGCAGAAATTAGCAGTAAAACTGCTAACAGCTGGCTCTTGTAAAACAACTGTTAATTGCCTTAAATACATAAAACTAGTGAATTCACATTGAAAACTTGTGGTCAAGCCACAAGAAACTTCTTGAAAGAAAAAAAAATCCTTTTTTTAGGACAAGCCTAAGGAAAGACAAACCACTTCTTTAAAGAGAAAGCTAATGACTAGCCTTCCCCCCATCATTAAATTTAGATGCAAACCAGCCAAATCTGTCTCTTCTCTGAAGTTAGAATTGTGTACGTTACACATATGATGAACTCCTACAGTTTCTCACACTCAGGGTGGAGACGTTCAAAGAAAGAAACTGCCTAATTAGATCTTCTGATTACATCCTGGACAAGTGTGGGGGATACACTTTGACATCTGAAAGCCATTTTAGGGGGATTTGTTTCAGGTGCCATGTGAGTTTTGTCTTTTCCCCTCCCTTGGTGCCACTGTTGGTTATGGAATATCCCCGAACTCTGGCACTATTTTGTTGCACTGCACAAAATAATTGATGACAAGGTTGTTGGCTGCAGGTGATTAATTTTGGGAGCAGCACGGGTTGATGAGCATGTGGGAAACTGGACAGGCTTCATCTCTTTACAATGTGCTTTTTACAAACCTCTCATCTCTTTACAAACCTCAGCTGTGGATACACTTGAAACAGCTGAGCTTTTTGAGCTAACTTGGATTGATGTAAATTTGACTCACCTGTGCCTTAAAACACTGCATGCAGGTCACAGCCCCTTGCCTCCAAAAGGAGGCTGAAGGTCTGGAAAAGGTTCCAAGAGGACAACAAGCCTGACCAAAGACTTTACCCCACTGCAAGGAACTTGGTAGGCTCTGGCTTCAGCCTGTGTGAGGGAGGAGTATGGGATGTCTCATCCTGTACTGGAGCCACATTAATCAAACCTAACGGGCTGGAGCCTTCAGCCCCATGCTGATCAACTTGTTGGTGTTCCCCACTGCCTACCTTCCTTCCTAAAAATACCTGGATAGTGTAAAAGGGGATGAGAAAGCAGCATATCTTGCTATAAGAAATCTGAATGTACCTCTACAGCATGTGAGGTTTTGCCAAATCTCTAGAAGCTGCTGTTAAATCTCTGGCGAGATGTTATGGACTCTTTGGATAATGGGGCTTTAACTGGATGCCTCAGCTAGAAGCTTGGATATCATTCCAGTGTTCCCGGCTAGTTGTAGGAGTTGTATTTCTGTTGGAAGGTGACCAAAAACAAGGGGAAAGGAAGGCTTATTTTTCGATGGATAGTTCCACTAAAAACTGGCTTTTTTCCTGCTCTGGCGCAGCAGCACTTGCAGCACTGGCGGTGCTGTCAGCTGTGTGGACACATCTGTGTCCACAGCTGGACAAGAAATGACTAAATTCACCCGTGTCATTATTTGTTTCTTCTGTGAGACACATTGCATCTCAGTCCCTCTGCAAATGGGACATAACACCCGAGGTTTGCTCTTTTCAAGGCACTGGTGAGCGAGTGGGAGCTGAGGTGACAGTTTGGGTACAGGGACAAACCTTAGTTACGGGTGATGCTGCAGCCTCAAGCTCCCCCTTCTGAATGAGGTGCTTTTAAGGCAGTTCAGTCACCCACTAAAGAATGTGAGTTACAGGGGGATTTTTCCTCCCTGTTGTGGCTTTGCCAGCCCTGTGTTGTTGTTGTGAAAGATTTCCGGCTGGGAGTGACCAAAAGTGTCTGCCTTTAAAGGGCGAAGATTGGAGGCAGGTTATGCTAGTGAGGAGGTGATTCTTTACTTGAAATCCACATCTGAATAGAAAAGAAAAATGCTTAGGAATGTCCCTGATCCCAACTTAATTGCTGGAGTGAACAAATAACCAGTTTATTTATGAAATCCTAGAAAACAATGAGCAGTCACCATTGATCTCTCAGAGCAAGACTCATCCAAGCAGCTTTTTAATGTCTTTCTGTGATAGTTGAGAGCTCTGGGGGGCCAGAGAGTTATGAGAGCTGATAATGGTTTGAGACACAGCTTTTGCTACTCCCTGGGAAGCTGCTTTGGGCATCAACCGGATTTAGATGGAAGCCCCGAAAAGAGGGAAGGCTGTCTTACACAGCTGTACTTGATGAAGGCATCATCAGTGTGGAAATGTTTTCTCCTGGGCTTGCAGGACAAGGCGATTGAGCAGTATCAGCTGGCAGCTGGGGGAGTTATCCTGATCCCTCTCCGCTCCCTCCTGGCTGTGGGACCTTGGCTGCCGTGGAGGGCCCCAGCCTGGGCTCTCCTAGGGGAAACAGGGACGCTGCTAGGGGTGGGAGTAAGAATCATAGAATGTGCTGAGTTGGAAGAGACCCATCAGGAATCATCGAGTCCAACCCTTGGCCCTGCCCAGGATACCCCAACACTCCCACCCGGGGTCCGAGAGCATTGAGAGTGGTTTGGCACTGACCTTCCTAGGCTGGGCTCGATGATCTCGGAAGTCTTTTCCGACCTAACTGATTCTGTGATGCTGAACCCAGCTGCCCTGGGCGCGGGGCCGGGCAGGGCTGCAGGGTGGTGTCCCGGCGTTTTAGGCCTTTTCTGGCAACTTTTACCCCATAAACACCATTTTTGGCTTGATGCTTCTCCCAGTCCCTGCTGTCCCGGTGGCTGTCCCCACCTCCCTGCCCCGTCTCTCGGCCGGTGCCGGAACAAGCGCGGCTCGCACGTGTGCGGGATCCCCGGGCGGGGGCCGAGGGGACCCACGTGCGGCGGTGGCGGCAGCGCATGCGCGGTGCGGCGGCCGCCGCTGTGACCGGGCTCACGTAGCGCGAGGGCCGCTGCGCCCGTGGGGCGGGGCCTGGGGGGGCNCGCCGCCTCCCACCTTCCCTGCGGCGAGGGGCCAGGGTCCCGGCGCTCCCGGCCGGGGCTCCCGGCCCTTACGTAACGGGAGCCGGCCGCCTCCGGAGGGGGGCGGGAGGGCGCCGCCGCGCCGGCTTCCCCGCTGCTGGCAGACTAAACAGAGCCGCCACCTCCTCCTCCTGCTCTGCCTCCTCCCGTTCCCGGCGCTGCAGCTGGGAGTTGTCCCCCCGGTTGGGCTCGGCTCCCCTGCCCTCCCCTGGCGCAGGTGGGCTCCCGCCGCCGGTCCCGCGCCGCCCCGTGGTGCCCCTTGTCCGGGAGCTGCGAGCGCGTGGCTTTGTGCTGGAAGGGATGGAAACTTCCTTGGCGTGAGCGCTGGTGGGCACCCGCTGTGTGCAGGGATTGCACCTCCAGGAATGAGACTTGTCTTGATTTCCCTCTCTGCTGCTTTGGGTTGGATTCGGCCAGTTGCTTTATGTGGAATTTTGCAGCTACCTTTATAGTAAGCTGTGCCATTCAGTAGGTATTTTGGTAGGATCTAGCCTGACTAGCGGGAGAAACTCCAGCCTGAAGCCTTGAACATGCTGGTGAATATACTAAAATAAAAATATCATGTGTGTTTCTTACAATAAATCTTCCAGTTTACCTGAAAAGCTGGGTGCTCCCAGAGGAAAGATCCATCGGGATTGCAGGCAGAAGGGATTGCCCCGCATTCAGTTTCACTTTTTTTTTCCCCTGCTGACTTCAATAAGAGGAGAATGCAGTGTGCTGAAGTGTTCACCTACTTCTTGAAAGTAAAGGTTCAGCGCTCGAGGTTTTAGTGAATGAAAGGAGCCATTGGTTATAAGGAGTAAATGAATGCCGCTTCCCGCAGCGCCAGGGGCTGCTGGCTCGGGATGCAGACAGTGCTCTGGCAGGGGTGGAAAGTAAAGGTAATGATTTCCCGGGTTGTCTGGGAAGCAGAGGCCTGCCTTCGGGGTCAGGGATGTTCTCTGTCCTACTGCTCTACACCCGCTGCTCCTCGTGGACCATTGCTGGATGCATTTTAATGCCTTGAACTATTTGATTTGACCCGGAGTACTCTGCACTGCTTCTCAAGTATGTGCTGACACAACCAGTACTGATTAACTTTTTTCCTCTTTGTTTTCTTGCCTAAGCCAGCTCTCTGACCTGTTGAGATTTCCATGTTGTTCCATAATGAATAGCTTTAAAATCTAATGTTTAAAGCTGTGATTTTGGGGCTTGCACATAGATTGGAAAGTGCCCAGTGCAGTTTGACAAACTGAAATGACAGGCAGTGAGTTACACTTTGGAAGGAGTGAGGATAAACAGAAGTTTATAGGAGGAGAACCCTGCCTCTGTGCTGAGGTTGATATAGATAAGGAAACCTTTTTTCTTTAAAAGAATATACTTGAAAAAACCCAGCTGACTGTTGAGATTGTCCTGCTTTCTTTATAATCACTCTTAATATCTGAAAACATTCTGTGTATCTCTGTAGATGCTCTGCTAATCCTTGAGCAGAAGGATAGCCTTCTGCTTGTTGTGTCTAATAAGATAATTGCTCTATTCCATCCCCAGTGTTCTTTGTCTTGGCTTGGGAAGTTAAAACAAGTGGGCTCTGAGGGCTGTGTCCATTCAGTCCTAGTCTGGGGGAAATCAAGGGAAAACTTGCTTCAGTTCCCCGAGTACAAATCTCTGTACAAACACAACTGCTGTGTTCAGTCATGAATGTTGTCTTGAACTTGGCAGTAAATGATAGTCAGAGCACCCTACTTGTCTCTAAAATCGGTTTGCACCTTTTATTATGTTATTACATTTTTTTATATGTATAAGGTTGTATTACGACTTTGTCATAAAAAGAAGCCTAAAGCATGCCCTGTTCTTTTGGTAGCAGCAATTGTAGAAAATCTTTCTTCTCTCACTGCTTGGATCTTAATTTTAAAGCAGACTTTGAATGTGCTAGAGGACTTGGAAACTGGGTTCTGGTCTTCTGTCCTGTGAGACCTTTAAGAAATGATGACAGCTAAATGTTCTTAGTACTTATTTTGGGAAAGTTCTTTCCTTTTCAGTAGTATTTTTGGTCTTGTGTCATGAGACTGTAACTTGGGTTGTCCTTGAGGCAGGAAAGGGTTAGGGCAGTGAACAGCCATCACTTCTGGTTCCGTCTTCTCCATTTCCCCTAACCTCAACTCCGCTCTTTAAGGGGTTTTATTATTATTGTTTTAGACACAGTGGGGTCCAGTAAAGATTGTGAGAATGGACCCATCTTTAAATCAAAAGTTGAGGATATTAGTGATACACTTTTGTCTCCTGGCCTTGCAGCAGACTTCATCTTGAGCAGGCCAGTTACTTCTTAGCTAAATAAAGAAGGTGGCTTGGAATTCAGTTAAAGCTGTTCCATGTTGAGGTACTCCCTCAGCTTCCATTTTTTTGTCCTGTCTTCTGAATCCTGGTAAGCACCTGGGAGCTTGGAGCTGGCAAGGAGGAGACTTGTCTGATGAGCATCTTCAGTCTTTGGTCACTGATTGGTGGGACCTTGATTGTGATGAGGTTGTGTCTCTCTGCAGTTTGTCTTTACTTGTCTGTTTGCATCTTCCTACTTGTAGAGCGGAGCTGAACAATTAAAAAGTCCTCCAAAAAAACCCTCTAAGTTTCATCAGTTGAAATGGTGTTTGTTGTGTGTTCAGGGAATGCTGTGCTGTGCTTGGCAGTGCCATTCCTCTGCTTGCTGCTTTGTTTTACTTCCATCCATGTGTTTGTTTGCTCTTTGCTTCCCCTTCATGTTTTTCTGGTCTGCCACGTTTTGCCGTTTCAAAGCTTAGTAAGTGCACTTATCCTGTGGAGGCAAGAAGCTCCTATGTTGGAGCTGTCAGCTGAACTCCCACTTTTTGTGTGGGCAGTGATCCCCTCCTCCCCGAGATGCTCAGTTGCCATCCTTGTGGGACACGGCTGAGGAGGAGAGCCGAGACTGACAGCAATAATGGAGAGAGGATTTTCATCTTGTTTTACTTCATGTCACCGACAGGAAGAAATTAAAGCCTACTTATCTGGCAGCCTGTGAGTCCGAGAGATTTCCAGCGTGTATATGAAGTGAGCTGTGTTTTTTTTGATCCGGGAACCTGTGGCTGATCCTGCTGCAGTAGTTGGAAAGCTCTGCTCCTTAGCAACTGCTGTCAGGGCAGCGCCAGCTTGGCTGGCCCGGCCGCTGCCCCGGGCTCCCCGGCCAGCTCTGGATTCCGTCTGGGAGGGGAGGAATCCTGGGTGGCTGAAAGCTATTACGGGAGCCAGGGACCTTGCAAGTGACAGGAAATCTGGGAAGGGAAAGGAAAATCAAGCTGGAGGTTGACCTCTGGACATCATCGAGCTTAAGCTGGGCAATCTTGGGGGGTGTCTGGTTAGGCTGTGCATGGGCTCATCATGTTTCCTTTTGAAATTCTTCCAAGAATGGGTGATCCAGTTTGTCTGGGTGGCCTCTTCTAGCGCCTGAGTGTGAGAAATTTTGTGTTTGTACCTCCTTGGGTACCTTAGGAGTTACCTTAGCTTCTGTTGGCATTTTGTGGCTGTTGCCAGTCCCTCCTGCTGTGTGCCTGTAGAGATGAGGAGTTGGGAATAGTGTTGCAACAGCGTTCGGAGAAGCCTGGTTTTGGAGCAGGCTGCAAAGGCAGCTGGAGGAGAGGAAAAACAAGATAGAACACTCACTGAGAATAGTACATGGAGAAGAAACATTGCTTTCTTCACCTTTTTGATGATTTTGTTTGTTGGTTTTTCTTCGTGTTTTTAAAAAGTTTCATCTTGATTAATAGTAAGAAACTAAACTTTCTGAAGTTTCTTTTGTGTTTCACCAAGTGCAGTAAACAAATAGCTCAGTGCGTTCCCAGTACTGATAAAATTGGCAAATATTTATGGTGTAGTAAAGTTAGTGCTTTGTCACTGCTTCACAGATGTATTGGCCCCAGCGCTGAGTGAGCAGGAGGCACTTGGCTGTCTGCAGGGTGACACAGGAATTGAGTGGTGCTTTCAGCAGGAGTGCAGGTACACATCACTGGGGTTTCATGAGGTCTGTTTGAAATAGTCTGATGTAGCCTGTTGGCTGCCTGTGGAGGGGATGGACCAGGAGGAAGATGTGAAGAATGCTGCTGTGGACAGCACGGCTGCTGTGGGCCATTGGTGAGGCTCATGAGGGGAAAGGGAGGACTCCAGGCTTCCCTCTCCAGATTCACACTTCACAATTTGCTTTCTCCCTGTGAATGTGCTGGAATGTGTTAGCCCTTCAGTTGTGGTCGTGCAGATTTCGGGTGATTCACAGGAGTTGGAGGTTGTGCTGCTTTTCTAGGCTGGTGTGAGTGTCCTGTTGTTCCTGTTGGTGCCAGCAGAACTGTGCTGGTCCTGTCCAAGAGGCAGTCCCCAGAGTAAATCCAAACCCCAGTGCCTCTCCCTCTGGAGTGCTGGAAGTGGAAAGGAGAGCAGGGAGCTGCCTCCTGACCCTCAGGTGCAATATGAGGAGAGATCCTGCACTCTGGAGTCAGGGGTTTGTTCCCTATTAATACCACTCCTTGTTGGTGGGATGATTTTTATCTGAACCATTTTATTTGAACCATTACAACTTTTGAACTTTCCTGATTGTTTGCACCTTCCCTGTGTGAATGCCACACCTAGCTCTGTGTTGTTTGCTTGATAAAAATTATGTTGCTCTCTTTCATAAATAGGCCAAACCACTTCATAGCTGAGCTTGTAGCTTTTTTTCTTTCTTTATTCTTCATTAGTTGTGCTGTTGGAAAAGTTGTAAACCAATTTCTGTTAGTAAATACAGGAGAGTTAATTCTTCTGAGCAGATACAGTGCGTGAGAGTCTAAGCTTTTTTTGGGGAGGGAAAAAGTAAACCTTGTGAATTCCACGACAGCATAATTACTCCTAAAGTATGCAGGAGCCAGGCAATCCTGAGCTGTTCAAGGGATCAGGATCCTGAAAGGCTGAGAGCTTGGCAGCTGGCCCTGCAGAAAGCACAGCTTGTGAGCCTGCCATGGACTGATCCAGGGACAGAGCAACCTTTTGTGTCAGGTGTGGAGTTTGGCTCTGGGGTAGCAGCAGCATGCACAGAACTCCCTCTCTGGACTGCTTGTGTAGGGTTTTCATTTAGAGCTGTTCCACTGGCACCTTTCTGACTGAAAAAAGGAAACTTTTTTTTCCCATTGAGTGGATGAACTTGATAAATATGTATTGTAACTTGGTGTTACAGGCTTTTTTCAGTGTTTGATGTTTTTTTCCAGTGCTTTATGCAAAGCAGCTCTGTCTGCAGCTTGACTTAGATGCCAAAAAGAAGAGTTCTGATGCAGACTCTGTCCCTGAGCAGTTCTTTTTCTCTTGCCACACGAGGCAGGTATAAGAAAATCAGCAGAAGGGACTCAGTCTGTGAGAGCTGCTCAAGCTGTTGGGGTTCTGCTGCCTCAAACAGCAGTGGCAGCCCCAACAGACTGAGCTGCCTCTTCTGGAGGTGGATTCAGCTCTCTGGCGAGCAGGAATTTTTCACCTGTTTTGTGTTTCTCTCATAGGTGTGTGGTGAGGTGATAGTTGCTGAGCAATGGCGTTTAAGAAGGTTTGGTGTGCCCTAGCCCTGGGATTTCTGCTGCCTTTCTCTTGTGCCCACACGGACTTCTTCACTTCCATTGGTGAGGCCTGCTTTGGTGTAGCCAAAAGAGTTTCTTGACAGCCCTCAAAACTGATTCTGCAATGATTTGTTAATCATCCATATTTGGTACAGAACTAAACCCACTGCCTAATTCTTACCACATTACTGACATTTCTTTTGGGAGAAACGTGCTTTAGGAGTCCGTCCGGGGTAGTCTAATGACCCAGGCTAGGCTTTGTGGTCACTATTTATTCTTACAGGTATTGGGATCTAAACAGATCTTTGGTGTTGCACACCTGTGTAAGGAAGTGGTGCAGCTGCCAAAGGTACAGAATGGTGCAGGATGTCTGTACTCACCCTGGGGTTCACTGCATCTCCCTTTGTGCTGAACCAGTTCAGCTCCCTGCTTGTAGGAGGTGAAGCAATTATTAATTAATAGCAGGGACCCCTTGAAGTCATGGATATAATCTTAAAACTAAAGCCCTGGATTAATGTTGTGTATCAAACATACGAAGGCTTTGTGTGTTTCTGTAGCTTTCTCTTTATTTGCTCTACGTTATGGATGCTTGGGTGAAAGATTACTCTGTGGCAAACTACTTCCTTTTCCAAATGAATCCTAAATTAGTTCCAATAATAAATATGCAGTATTACATTAATTTCCATGGCAACAAGCTTGGTCCAGCAGGAGATTTTCTCCTTCAAAAAAATAAAAGGCCTCACTCAAATACTCCTTTAGGGATATTAAAGTAAATGCAGAAGGACTTTTGGGGAAGGAAGAGTTGTAGAAGGGAAGAAAGTAGAAAAGAGGAAGAACGCTTTAATTCTCAGGGGTTTGTGTTTCTCCTTGACTTACCAAGCTCTTTTTTTTTTTTTCCCTAGGACATATGACAGATTTAATTAATACAGAAAAAGATCTGGTCGTGTCACTCAAAGATTACATCAAGGCAGAGGAAAGCAAGCTGGAGCAGATCAAAAAGTAAGCAGTTGGTTTCATAATGCTAATGGTTAATAATTTGAGTCCACCCTTATGCAAAAAGTGCTTCCTAAGGCTGATTAAATTTGTGGAATTTTACCTCTGGGGCAAAGCTTAAAGTAGAAGGTTTTGCTGGGTGTTTGTTGTAAGTTCTCTTTGAGCACTGCTTGGTGTGTAGATGAGACCTGACCTTGTGAGGACCAGAGCTCAGTATGTCAGATTTTATCACAGCTAGGAATAGACATATTTCATCACTGAAAAGGGTAGTTTCCTTGCTTTCAGAAATGTGTATAAATCTGTCTTGAGGATGTTGAAACAGTTCTAGATGGACGGAGGGTTTTTATTCCAGCCTTCGTCTATTACTTTTTGGTGTTTCACCATCCAGGAAGAAAGATACTTTTTAATATCCATCTCTTGAAATACAGAACTGGAGTTATTGACAGGTTTGAAATGTTACAAGTATATTCTTTACAGCTACAGATTAAGATGGGAACGTGCCAGTTGGTCATCTAAAAGTGTGTAAATACAGCTTACTGTAGAAGTGTTGCAGCTCTGTTTTTATTATATCATAAGCTCTTCCTGTCAGGTCAGAAAAGTTTCAATAACTGGCACAGAGACATTAAACAACCTGGAAGAAAATGCCAGCATTGTTTGTTGGCATCTGAAGGCTATTGGGAGCTGCTGTTCACCGAAACTCAGTGAAAGCTGGTAAAGCGCCAAAATTGCCAAAATGTAGAGGATGGCTCAGGCCTCCTGTGGGGGCTTTTATCAGACAGAAACTACCTGGAGGAAATCCCAGTCCTGTGATTGGAACAACTTTCACGGCTGTTTCAGCCCCTCCCTGGGGCTGCCAGCTGTGCAGTGGGAAACGAAGGGAGGGTCTGGCCCTGTTCAATGTGAAAGCACAATTTGAAGTTGGTTTCTTCAGTCTCTGGCTTGCTGTGAGCTGGAGTTGGTCCCCAGCAGCACCTGGAGCCCTCTGTTTTGGAGGGAGCCCCCTCCCTCACGTGGCTGCTGGAAGAACCCACACAGGGGCTGTCAGAGTGTAGGAAAAGAATCTGGGGCAGCCCAAACGCCACCAGAGGCACCTCGAACAGCTGTAAACCCCTCCCTGTCTCAGGTAGAGCCTGCACACTGAATTCAGGCACACCAGAGCCTGGAGCAAGAGGAGCTCCAGCTTGCGGACAGAGCTCCCTCCAGGCTGCAGATTGTGTGTGTGCTTTGTTGTTGGAGTTTGGGATTCTCACTGGGGTGTGGTTCTTCAACATCAATTTACCCTGATTGCAGGGTGTTTCTGGCATGCCTTCATCTTGTGGATCTGCCTGCGGTTTTTTTGGAATCTGTGCTTGTTCTGGGGCACTTGGGGTTGTGAATGACTTGTGGCACTTAGAGAAGTTTGAGTTCAAGCTGCAGCACCAGAAACTGGATCTGGGCTCCTCATTTGGAGTGCGAGAGCTACATGCTTCTTAATCCAAGCTTTCAGCATGGAAAGGAGCTTTGTGGTGAGAGGCAAGAGGCGTTTCACAGATCTAGGAGTGTGTGTCTAGACTTAAAATAGTTTGGGACAAGCATTGAACTGCTTTTTTGTAAGCCTTAGGGGGGAAAAAAGGGGCTATTAAAAGATTTAAAATGTGGGTAGAGCTTTGTTTTTGATTAGTCCTGCATGACAGCTCATAATAGAAGTGCTGGCATTGTGATTTTGGGGCTCGTAGGAAGGAGTTCCTTCAGTATGGTTCCAACAAAGACTGCAAGAGCAGCACAAGATTTGGGCTGCAGCTGGGGAAGAAGCTTTAATAAAAAAATAAAGTAGCCCTTTTTCTTCCTTTTAGAAGAGTTCTAAATAAAGATAATGTAAAGGCTTGCAATTTCTGTTTTTTTATTAGTGAAGATACTTGAGTAGCTTGAAATCTGCTCTCTAGCACACCAGCAGACTTCTGCAAGACTTTAATGATTATTTTCGTTATAGATGGGCAGAGAAGTTGGATCAGCTGACAGATACTGCCACAAAAGACCCAGAGGGGTTTTTAGGCCATCCTGTGAACGCATTCAAGCTGATGAAAAGGCTCAACACAGAGTGGGGCGAGCTGGAGAGCCTGGTGCTGAAGGACATGTCAGATGGTGAGTGTGTGCCTGCAGCAAAACCCAGCTTTGCTGGCAGACTGCAGATCTTGGCTGTTGCCTTTCATATGTCAGGGGTTGAATTAGATGTGCAAATCTGCTTTTGAGACGGGGCATTTGTGGAACTAATCTGAATTACTGTAGTAAACACTTACTTGCTGCCTCATTTCTTCAGCAAGAGTGGGAGCTTTTTTGCAAGGAACAGAACGTGAAATAGTTGACTCTGAAAGACTTAGCAAAAGGAAGCCAGGGTGGTTATATTTGACCTGTAAGAGTCTCTCAACAGCTATTAGCAGGTGGAGCCGTGTAGTAGAGAATTAAAAGAAAGCAGAGCTGTCAAAAAGACCCAGGATTAGTCTCTGATAATGATTCAGCACATTCAGCTGCCCTTTGCTGCGAGAGGGACTGAATATGCCAACTGAAAAGGCCCTGCACCTGCCAGCCAGAAATCTACACCAGAGTGTCTTAAGCCCTTCTGAATCCGTGGGGTAAAAAAAAAGTGTTTCGTTTGGATTATTCCTTTTCTTTCTTTAAAAAAAACAACAAACCAAATGTGAACTGTGCAGCCTGTGCCATGAGTTCAGTTCAGCTTCATGTGAAGGTGGATCTTGGCTTTCCCTGGAGCAGGGAGTTTATACAATTCCCAGGACAGAGGTGACCACGTGTTTCCCTGTCTTTCCCAGGCTTTATCTCCAACATGACGATCCAGAGGCAGTTCTTCCCAAATGATGAGGATCAGACTGGTGCAGCCAAGGCCCTCCTGCGGCTCCAGGACACCTACAACCTGGACACAGACACCCTCTCGAGAGGGAACCTGCCAGGTAAGAGCCATCCATGTTTGTTGTTTCCATTTTTTAAATGTCCTAATTACAGATCATTTGCTCTGTTCCACCACGTTTAACTGTTCACCCTGAAGGTAACATTAGGAAAGGATTTGAGCTGGCTAAAATTAATTTTAAAAAGTGCTTTTTTTGGTTGACATCTGCATCTTTCTTCTAGTTATGGTAAGATAATCTAGTGTTAATAGTTTTTAATAAAAATCAATAGCAATAAAATCATGCCTACCTGAGGGTTTTCCTTGTATCGTACTGGCAGATACTTGGTTTCGTTGTACAACTCAATGCATTTTAACAAGTTCCTTTGAGTTTAAACTTCAGGGATTGTATAAACTGAAGAGCAAAAGATGGTGCATACACAGACTTGAGCCTGTGTGGCATTGCTGGAGCTGATCTTTAATAGGCTGCTCTGTGCAGGAGGAGACACAACTACTTTTTTTTGTCAGAAAACTTTCTCTGCTGAGTCTTCCTTGTTTCTTCCATTCAAATTAGTCTGGTGCCAGCTGGCAAAAACTCAGCTCTGTACAATCCATCTGTGTTTTTGCAAGTGCTCATTGTGGTCAGATGCCTAATAAAATTAAGGGTAATTGGCTTTATGTGTTATGATGTATAACCTTGCTTTTGGGTTTGGTTCAAGGACCTACAGATTCCTTCTCATACAGTAAGCAGCTCGTTGTTGTTTTCTTCAAACAGCCCAAAAATACAAGGTGAGGTTTTGCTGCTTTTGAAGCATTTAGCTGTCCAGGCTGTGTGCAGTGAAATGTAATGGCAGAACCTGGAAATTCTGGAGGATAAAAGAGAATAGGTTGGACTCTGGAAGGCTCCAGAGGGGAACTTCCCGTGTGGTTGCTAGTTTGTGCTCCTTTTCTTCCTTCCCAGGGAATTTCTTTTGGTCCAGAATCTCAACCACTGCCAACTCTTTGTGTCCTTTGAGAGTTTGCAGCTTCAGGCTCAGGAAACTGCAGTTGCTGCCCATCACAGGATGGAGCAAAAGGTGTTTAGTGAAAGGAGCAGGAATGAGCAGCAGAACAGCTGCCCTCTTTGAGCACTGCAGAGCTGCTGTTAGAAATTCAGAATGGATTAAGATGTAATCAGGGAGGTAATTTTAGCTGTAACACTGGCAGGTCCTGTTTCCTTTTTACAAGGTTAAATTTGATTTTTCATAGGGCCTGTATTTCCAGAGGCAAAAATAGGAATCTGTCATTTGCCTACTAGTGCTTTAATCTTTCAGAGGTCACTTAAAATGTTTCTAAAAATGACTGACTTGAAAAAAAATCTCAAGCAGCTGGGAATTTACTCCCTGATGTTTTTCTTTTCCTCCCCCACCAAGTTGTCACTGACAAGTCGTGGTTCAGTAACATTTTTAAAGTGATAATGTGATGTCCTTGAAAACAGTTCTGAAACTCTGTATTTGGCTTCTTTTTGCTCTTGCTCAGATGGTTGGGGTTTTGTGGAAGGAAGGTGTGTGTAATTTGATTTTTCACTTGTGGTAGAGACATTTAGCTGTTTGCTGGTATTCTGGCAATGGAAAACTGCATCTGAGTGCTTGTGTGCCAAGGATTTACAGGCTTTAGAGACTTGAACAAATAGCTACCGCAGAAGGGAGCTGTGGGAGAGCAGAAATAAAACCCTGCTGTGAGGAGCGAGAAATAACTCTAAAATGTTTCTCTGAGGCCTGGTCTGGAATCCTGTGTGCAAACTCCGTTTGTTTTGTTTCCCATACCCAGGTGTGAAGCACAAATCCTTTCTAACAGCCGAGGATTGCTTTGAGCTGGGGAAGATTGCCTACACGGAGGCTGACTACTACCACACGGAGCTGTGGATGGAGCAAGCCCTGAAGCAGCTGGATGAGGGGGAAGTGTCCTCTGCAGACAAAGTCTACATCCTGGACTACCTGAGCTACGCTGTGTATCAGCAGGGGGACCTGGGCAAGGCCATGGCGCTCACCAGGCGCCTCCTGGAGCTGGGTATGGGGACAGGGACCTGGCTCTGTGGGGCTTTGTCCTGAGGGAGGGCAGGCTGGCCTGGACTCTCACTTTATGCAGTTTTAAAGTGAATTTTTACTTTTTTAGATGGGGATTTGCTCCTTTATACTGGAGCATTTTCTGCCTCCTATTGGCTTCTATTCCCTTGCCCATCCTAGTCACTGCTGCCTGAAGTTTGGTTTTCTCCCTATGTTTTGCTTTCCTGGGTTGAGATTACTTCCTCTTAGGTAGAGGCAAAACCAAAATTAATGAAGCGGAAACTAAACTAGTAATACTCTGCAGATGATTTAAATACAAATTCAGCATGCTTTCAGCACACTAAAGATAAAAAGCTTGGAAAAACAAGAAATGCAGAATACAAGGCAGTGAGATAAGAGTCTTGTTTCATGAAAAATCAAAGTATTTATTCTGTAAATACTCCACTGATTGACTGTGCAAAGGATGCCCTAGGCAGATCAGAACTAACCCTAATGTAGTAAGAGAGATAATAAATGGCTACTGAGAGCCATTTATTAAAGAACTGAAGATAATTCTGTAAGATAAAAAGCTTTGTCACCAGAAATCTTAAATCTCACCAGGGAATTTTCAGGTTTGTAGCCAGTCATGCTGTCCCAGCTCTCCTGTCCCATTCCCTTGTCTCTCCCTCTCTATTGAGAGAGGCTGGAATGGCCAAACCCTTGTCCTTAGTGCTGGGACCCCCATGTGCAGTGAGGGTTTGAGAAGCAGTCGTGTGCATCTGCTTCCTTTTGCTTTCTGTAAATAACCATTTCTGGATGATTCCTCCCTGGAAACCTGCCAGCGAGCCCCGTCTGTTTCTCTGTCAATAGATCCTGAACATCAAAGAGCAAACGGGAACATGAAATACTTTGAATACATCATGGCCAAAGAAAAAGAAGCAAACAAGTCCAGCACGGATTCAGAAGACCAGCAGGAGAAGGAAACTGAGGTTAAGAAAAAGGATTACCTGCCTGAGAGAAGGAAGTACGAAATGCTGTGCCGTGGGGAGGGGCTCAAAATGGTAAAGTGGAGTAGACTGTTCTCAAATGTTTGAAACCAAACGATGTCAGGAATTTGTGTGTGGTGTGGAAGCAAGGAAGTTGTTAGAGCAGCTGGATGAGTGTGCAGAGTTGAGGATCATGTGTTGGATTTCTTCCCTGTTTCAGTCTTGTCCAGTAGACAGAAAGTAACACTGCCCCAGGCACTGCTGGCTGTCTTGGATGTGCTCCATCAGTGTAATTAATTGAATAAGGATGCTGGAAGTCTGGAGTTACATACGGAATTAAATAAGGGTGGTATTTTCATTGATAAAAATATTTTAGTGGGGTTGGTAAAGTAATGCTTGTTGCAGTATTGCACAGCAACATTAATGCACAGACAGTACAGACTTCTCCAACTGAAAGCATCTCTTTAACCTGTGACACAACAAGTTGTGGAGAGTGAATTGTGTTTGTTCGTCTGGGAGATGTTCTGTCCTTGGAGATATCCATGTCCCATGGGAATTCTGACTCCCCCTTGCTCTGCCTCCCTTCCAGACTCCCCGGAGACAAAAGAGGCTCTTCTGCCGCTACTACGACGGGAACAGGAACCCCAGATACATCCTGGGCCCTGTCAAGCAGGAGGATGAGTGGGACAAGCCCCGCATCGTTCGCTTCCTGGACATCATCTCCGACGAGGAGATCGAGACCGTGAAGGAGCTCGCCAAGCCCAGGGTAAATGCCTTGCACTTCCTTGCCTTTGGAATCCTAAATTTCATGTGTGCTTGATATCGGTGTGTGTGGCTGTCTCCTCCGGAATGCAGGGTGTGTGCAGTGCCACTCACACCTTGCGTTCCTCACCTGGCAGCTCTCGGTGACAGCCTTTAAAGGAGACTGGGGAAAGCTGGGAATTCTCTGATGACCGGAGCCAGGTCACAGCAGTGCAGGATTGTCAGGCTCTTCCAGCAGATGCAATTTCAGCTGGTTCAGATGAGGAGAATGTTCTGCAATAAAAAATGAATATACTGCAGTGAGGGTGCATAGAAGTATTACTGACTTTGGTTTTCTGGTTTTTGATTTTTCCTTTTTAAGTGTGGAAGGGAAATACAGCTATTCCTCTGGTCCTGGAATGCCACCTTATTGTATAGACAAGAGAGAACGGTTGTATTCTGCATTTTGGTGTAAAACTGACTTCTGTGTCCCAGGCATGGAAGTTGCCTGCAGATGAAGGAGCTTTAAGAGGGCAGGACTTGAATCAATGGTTTTTGCCTTCTTATTGACAATGGTGGCTCATCAGCCCTGTTTCAGACACTGGATGCAAAGGTTCTTGTTTCTGAGTGAGGAATAATCCAGGGCAGCTCCACTGTCTGGGAAGACAGGAGTGTCCAAAGCAAACAGCAAACTCATGGAGTTGCCTTCGGTATCCAGTTGGTGCAACTCTGTATCTACAAATGTACTTAGGAGATGTAGTTAGTTTCATAAATTTATTTTTCCATCAGTTATCTGTGACTTCTAAAATAAGACTTATAGAAACGTAGTTTTCCTGCTTTTTTCCTTTGCTTTTGGCCTAAGTGGCTTTTTGTCCATAATGAGCTGAGGAGATGCAGATTAGGGGCGGAAGAACATTTAGTGCAGGAGAAACTGTTGGCTTGGCCTGCCACAAGGTAGAGCAGCTCTACATGGGCAGCGGGGAGTGAGGCTGTCCTTGGCCACGGCACCACCCACTAGGGAGCCTGAAGGACAGCTTAAAGCTTCCTGAAGCCTGATTGTTGGACATTGGGAAGAATTTCTTCACTGCAAAGTTTGTCAGGCTGGAAGGGGCTGCCCAGGGAGGTGGTAGAGAGTCCCAGTCCCTGAAGGTGGTACTCAGTGCCCTGGGCTGATGACAAGGTGGGATGGATCGAAGGCTGGACTCAATGATCTTGGCAGTCTTTTCCAACCTCAGTGAATGTGTTCTGTGGTTTCTGAAGTAACATTCTGAACTGTAAGTAGGAAGTTTTTCCTTTCTCATACCTGTGAGGCATCTCCTCCTGCTCCCCTGCCAGGCAGCTTTGCTGTAGGACTGGAAATCAGACCCCTGTTGTTGGTCTGTAGGTGTTGGAGTCCCTTTGCTCCTGCATGCTGACATTACACCTTTGGAATGTGATCAAACAACCACTTTACAGAGTAGAAAACCTGTAGATGTGTGACTGTAAGCTCTGAACTTGATGAGGTTGTCGTTTTCCTGGCAGACATTTGGCTCATGGCAGAGTCAGAGACCTTTAACACAGGAGCATCTGTATGCAGTTCCTGTTCCACATATTCCCTGTGGCTGAGGCCTTGCATGGCTCAGCAGCCAAAGGATTGTGTTCTTGGAGACTGAAAGGTCATCTCCTCCTTCCTGCTGCTCGGGATGCTGCCATCCTCTGGGAAGAGACGGTGCTGTCTGATCTGTGCCCAGCCTTCTGCTGTGCTGGCAGGACGAAGCCTCATTATTGAGCTCTGGAGTCTCACTGGAATTGCAGTTTGTGCCTTGCTTTTTTATGAGTGTGTATGGGAGGAGAGGAGAAGGCAGCATATTGGGAGCTCTCGGTATCTTTTCTTGTCAGCAGGTGTGGAGAGGCTTTGATTTGTTTAGTTTATTTTAACAGTAGGCAAATACTTGTGATTGTTTGGGACTTGGTGTGACATTGTGCCTGTTCCAAAATTTGGGCTCTGCACCTCGGCATTTCCAGTTATGAGCGATGGAGAGTGTCTGGCAGTACATGAACCAGTTAAAAGGATGCACGTGAGCTTCTGAGTTGGAATATTGACACAGATGGGAAGGCACAAAGTAAATGGAGCACAACAGAGGGAAAAGAAGGCCTTGAGCCAGGAGTTCCCATTCTGTGTAAATGTGACCATCGGTGAAGTGAAAGTTCTTGTGAGCACAAAGGGGTTCAGTGCTGCTTTTGGTACAGGAAGAACTGAAAAGAAGGGTTTGTTCACCTTTGGTTTATGGTGCTACCTGGATTCAATTTTCCTGTCAAAACCCCTTGTGCAGGGGCAGGACAGTGCAACAAAGCACCAGCTGTACACGTGCCACACCACTGTGCTGCTCCCAGCAGCTGTTGCCATACAAAAGAAATGAAAGCTGCTATAGTTTGCTCTGTTCAGACGACTGTTCGTGCTACAGACATGGAAACAGGAGTCGTGGAAAACCTAGCAAAAACAAACCCAAACAAGAAACCTTTCTTGTAGTAAAACTGGAGTCTCCCCTCATTGCCCATGGCCCTCCACCCCTCCATGGCAGACAGAGCACGGCAGCGGTGCCGGGGCGGTGGCGGTGGCGGCTCGGTGGCGTTGTCCCCCCTCCCCAGGCTTCTGAATGGTCGGATTGCTGGGATGCAGATTGTGCTTGTAATGCAACTTCTGATGGTTCGCTTCACAGCTGAGGCGAGCCACCATTTCAAACCCCATAACGGGAGCCTTGGAGACGGCACATTACAGAATTAGCAAAAGGTAAGAGAGCTCCGTGCCAGAGGTTTTGGGCCTGTAATGAGTGTGTACGTCCTGCTCATTATGGGGAAGTGAGAGGTGGGCTGAAGAGACAACTGTGTAGTCCACCACGTGATTCCATGAGATCTGTAACAGGCTGTTACTGCTGAGTTTCTCAGTCTTTTCCTTCAGCTGGAAGTTCTGGGGGCGTGTTTTGATTTGTTCTTTCCTTTTTGGTCGCCTTCTCTGTGTGTGTTTTTCAAGCAATTCTCTACAGTCAGTGTGAGAAACACAAGATGCTCCAAAACCTTCAGTAAAATCTGGTTTTTGTTTTTAACCTGTACGTTCCTTTCCCCTTGCTCTTCTCACCAACCAAGAATTGTCCTCCCTTTCTTTGGAAAATGTAGCAGACCTTGAAGTGCTATTGGGTGTAAGAGATGCTTCAGGTCCTTGCTGTGCACACAAACACACATCTCCTTGTCCAGGATAATCCCACATTCCCAGCTGGGCTCCTTTACCTCCTGCCTTACACAAATCTGGCAGAACACGGGCTCGTTTCCACCGGGCTCCTGGTTCTTTTCAGCTTGTCTGTTAAGTACTACCACTGCTGAATTCAGCCTGTTTTTTTCCAAAATTGGCTGGACCTGAAAGAAGAAACCACCTGCCCTTGCCTGCCCTCCCCTAGTTTAAGCTGTGGTAATTAAAGATTGGCTGCACAGGCCATCAGCACCGAGTCAAAATTCTGGGAGGAGTTAAACTTCTGGGTAAGGAGGAATTGTCTGGGAAACTCAGCATCATAAATTACTTGCAGAAAGTCTTGATTTTAAACCAAAAATAACAGGAAAAAATAAAAAAGGGAGGAAAAAAGTGAAAGGACAATCTAACCAAATTATTCCAACCAATTTATTGTGATTTGGACATGGCAGCTGCAGCTTGTGTTGCCCTTCCAACCATTGCTAATTTGCGAGCATCGCATCCGCACCAATCGGAACCCTTTCAAACACCTGGGGCTCGGCCAAAACGCAGCCTGCGAGGTGGGTAAGCCTTGTCCTTTCTCTTTTTGTAGCTGAGCCGTGCTACTGTTCATGACCCTGAGACTGGGAAACTGACCACAGCACATTACAGAGTCTCTAAGAGGTAAGGGAAGGGGATTCCTTGTCCGAGGAAGTGTGTCCTGGGCTGTGCTACTTCAGCGCTAAATGTGGGCAAGGATTTTGTGTAACTTTCCTTCTTCTCCAGCCTTTCTTTCCAAGAGAGTGGCCTAAAGCAAGCTGAGCTGTCCCATAACAAACTGGCATGTGGCCTGCTGAAGCAGGGATTGGTTGTCAGCAGTGGCATTCCAAGGTGGAAGTGCCGTCTGTGGCTGAGCATGGCTTGTGTGCTGGAACTAACCTACTAAACCGGGGCTTGGGGCTCTGCTGCCCCCAGTGCAATGGGGCATCTCCCTGGCTCCCCTCTGATCCTAAACCTTAGTGTCCACTCCTGCTGAGAACCAGGAGCTGCTGGGATTCCCGGGAACACTGTGCATTAAAGCTAGCTGATGATTTTAAGGCGTTTCCTTGTTGAAATGATGGAATGTAGTTGCTGCTTGAATAGAAGAAACCCAGTGTTCTTCCAGCTGCTTTGAGCAAACCCCTGAACTTGGAATGGCCTGGAGCTGAAGGGCTTTTATTTAGATACGAATTTCTTCAGAAAGGTAAAACTGCTGCCAAATATGGGATCACAGGAAGGTGATTGATTCAGGAATTATTATAAGTCTTAGGAAAACTGGAAAACCACTGGAGCCTAGGTCCTTAAGGCTACTCTAATGGCAAGGTGAAAACATTGATTTTTATCCCTCGCACCTTTGCAACAAGTGTGCTCACTGGCACATGCAGGTAGTGGGAATCCTTTGGAAATTGTCTGGGAAGCTCTCAGGTGTTTGCTTCTTTAAATTGCCCCTACAAAGGGACTTTAGGAACATTTGTCTTCCTGTTGGATGTGTGTTGCATTTAATTTTTATTGTTTTTAATGTTCAAGTCTGTCCATGTCTTACCTACCTTGGTTATTTGTCACTGTGTTTTAAAGGCTTCATTTATTCACTTGTGGGGTTTGTCTTCTGTGCCGGACAGCTCTGGTGTATTTACTGAGGTAACTCCTTCATCCTTCATCCATTTCATCATCCCCTCATGGCAGACTTGATGTGCTAATGATAGGAATTGGAGAAGGTGAGCAGATTACTGATGGAAATTGGAATGCCTAAATCGGTCCCTATTTAAATAAATGAGGCTTAGTGAAAGAACTTTTTATGTAGAGTTGTGATTTTTCATTAGTACGAAGGGTTATTCCCTGAGGTATTGCAGATGCTACAGTCAGAAAAAATAGTATGAGGCTCCATCGAGTATTAAAGGCCAATTAAAAACAGGGGATAGAGTCTGGGGAATGGGATCCTTAAATTCTTAATAAGGTTTGGTGCTCAAAAATGTGGCACTGTGGGCCTTCCTTCCAATGCACCCAAGGAACTCTCAGAATTAAATCACATTTTACTGAGCTAAGTTTTTTAAATCAGTATCTCACTGGAAACTGGAATTAAAATTGTAGAGAAACATCCAAGAAGTTGGGGAAGACAATTTTTTGAGGGTAGGAACAGCTTTGAGGGTGGAAAGGGACTGCCCTTCTCTTGCTTCCCCCCTTGCCTTTGCTTTCCTCCATGTGCAGATTTGCCGGATGGGGATGAACTTTCCAAGAGAGCCTGACACCCAACTGTAGAGTAGGAGGCAGAAGCCACCCCCACCAGCCTGATTTAGAGGGCCTGAACTGTTCCTTCTGCTCTCCTGCACTTTTCCTTGGAGCTGCCTGAGCCCGTTTGGATTCTGGATGAATCATTGCTCCTGAAAACCAAAAAATGCTCGCTTTATTTTTTTAATAGATGACTGCTTTCCCCCTCCAAACATTCCTTCCTAGCACATGCCCTCCTAAATTACAGCATTCCTGTCTCTGAGAAAGCTACTGTTCCCTCGGTGGGACGTGGCAGCTCTGTGAAGGGGGCACCTTGCCAGCACCACCGAGCCGTGTGCGCAGCACCAGGATAAACCCACCCACCCACACGCTGCTTTTAAAGATAAAAACTGCCTTTTTCTCCCCTTCTCTCCTCCCAGCAGGCAGCCAGGGCTTGTAGCACATACGGTTAAAAGTTTCCACTTCAGAAATCCCAGGCTAGGCTTTCCCTTGCTCGCTGTTGTGTCTCTACTGGTACTTTGTTGCTCACTGAGTGTGGTTTAGAAGGCTTTTAAACATAAATGCCAGTATTTTGTGGCCAGTGACTTACAGGAGTAGTGTTGGGATGTAATGTCTGCTCCAGACTGACCCGTGTGGCTGAGGAGATGAGAATTTGGGGGCATGTGCCCTTGTGTGTTTGTTCCTTAATGTACTGCTTAGTCTACAGTTATTTCTGTGTAGGAGCATTGTGCCAGTAAAAATCTCTAAGGTGCCTCATGCAGAGTTTAATAGGGAGGAATATGGGACATTTTTGTGGCTGCCCCTTCCCTGGAAGTGTCCAAGGCCGAGCTGGACAAGGTTTGGAGCAGCCTGGAATAGTGGAAGGTGTCCTTGCCTGTGGCAGGGGGTGGAATGGGATGAGCTTTTAGGGTCTCTTCCAACCAAGGTATTTTTTGATTCCATGAGTCCATGTGATTACTCCTGCTGTTTGTAATGCATATAAAAGTTGTTACAAGCCCCGCTAGTGTCAATTCAGCATGTTAATGGAAGTTTTATAATCGACTGACTTTGTTCAGGGATGGTTTTTTGCTCAGCCAAGTGGGTCAGCAAAACACCAAACTTGTGTGGTCAGGGAATTGTGAGGGGTTGTGTGGTGGCTGTTAAGGAAATACCAAATCCTTTGGGAAGTAGATCAGTGGTATCTTGGATTGCCCTGCCTGTGGCATCCTAGGAATTGTCCCTTTTTGCTAGGAAGTGTTCTGCCTGTTGTGGACTCAGAGGTGGCAGCTGGGTCAAAAACATGAGAGAATGCAGGGAACTTGTCAAAATTCAGTGTCTCATCTGAGAGATGTTCATAGAAGAGCAGAGCTGTGGGCAGTTACTGACGCAGGCTGAATCTGGAAGCGTGTAAATATGAAAACAAGTTGCTGAGCATGTTTAAGGCTGTTAATGCAGCATTTCCTGCATCACCGTGAGGGGGTGAGGGGAGTCTTTCTCTTTTTTTTTTTGATAGACAAGGGTGGGGGAAAAACCCAACTTGGCATGAAGAACTTGTCTTGAATGAGACAAGAGACTTTGATGAGTAAGAAGCCAAGCTGAGACAGCACCAGAGGAAGGAATGTGGGACAGATGGGAATATTCTGTGACCAGGCAAAGCTGTGGATGCAGGTTTCATGTCAGGGTTAAATCCCCCTGGAACTCTGCAGCACTCCAGGCCTCCCTGTGGCTTTGCTCAGCACCCAGCAGACAGGCTGGCACTTGGAATGTGGTTTCAGTTCCCTCTTCCTTCACCTTTCATAGACTTTCTTTGTATGCTCAGGCAATTAATTTTATTTTTAAAATACATAAAGTAGTTCCCTTCCTGAAAGGCTGCAGTATTGCCCCTGGTGAAGCATTCATTGCCACTCTAAATAACCAACAGAGCAAGAACGGGGTTTTTCTTTTTTTGGGTTGGTTGTGGGTTTTTTTGTTTTTTTCCTTCAAGCCTTTGTTAACAGACTGGACAGAGGCAGAGAGAGCCTACACTGAAGCTGCTGGTGGGTGTGTTGGGGCTTTTCTTGTGCCTTTAATGTGAGGGTAGGGCTGCTTGTGGGCATTACCTGGTCACTATGGCTGCATAGCACGGCTGCTTTTGGGTTTTTATTTGGTAAATGCTTCATATCCACGTCTTTGCGTTCTTCCACCTCCTGAAATCAAAGCAGATTGCGTTGTAACACCTCCTTGTACTAACAGTGTTCAGCAGTGGATGTGTTTGTGCATGTCTGTCTTGAGAAATCTGATTTCTTTTCTCTTATAGTTCATTTGTCATTTTAAAAAATGCTCGTAGAGATTCTGTAACCTGTGTCAGTGCCTTGTGTCATGTGTCATGCTACTCCTCCTCCCAGGCCAAAGATTTGGGGATTTATTTTTTATTTAAATACAAATGAAAGAAAAACTTCATTTAGTAGAGATGTGAAGGTTGATTTGAGTAAAAATACATTGATTCTGCGACTGATAGTTTCCAGCTGGACTATGGCCACAGGGATTTCTGTCCAGCAGGAAGCACTGCTGAGCCCAAAAGCTGAGTCAGCTTCTAGAAGAAAAGGTAGAAATGGCTGTCTCTACTTTCCTGCCAAAAAAAATTAAAAAGGGGAAAATGAGCCCCAAATCATCAATATTATCACCCATATTAGTGCAGTGGGCTGCCAGGGTAAAATGAAGATGCAGTGGCTGGCATGGGATGAGTAGAGCAGCAATGAGGCAGCAGGTGAGCAGTTGTTGAAAAAGAAAAGGAAAACTGCAGTATTTTTAGCTGAAAAACTCTTAATACACAGTAGGAGGGAAACATTTTGAGAGATGCCTTTGGAACTGTGAGGCTGACTTTCCACAATTATATTTAAAACAAACAAAGAAAATGTGGTCGTTTGGGGTTTTTCCCCCTTAAAAATCATTGTGTACCTGAACCATGTGCTAAGTACCAGATTGGTAGTAGGTTGTTCTGATAGAAATTGTTCGGTTTAATGCATTATTTAATTGTTTTCAGAATGATTTTTAGTAGCATTGCAGGGGTAAGTGATGAGGAAAGGGCAGCTCCCTGAGTGCTGGCCTGGAAGTGTGTGACATTGAGGGGAGCCAGGTCACAGCTACACAGACAAATAAAGTAACTCACCTCTTCCTTTCCCAAATCTTGCTTCAAGATGCCTCACCTGTGGGGAGTGGGTAAGAGTAAAACTCTGTGTGTCTGGTTTAGAAAAGGGCTTGAAGCAGATTTATTTCACTGTTTGGAACATTTCCTTCAGTCCAGTGTGGGATTTCAGGCCCTTGGTTATAGAGCTCCCTTAAACCACTGCTGGAATTGGTCTTTCTAGAAAACATGTTCATTAAATTCAGGGCTTTGTAAAGCCTTTGAAACACTTCCTATCGTGCTACCAAATTCTTCAAGTCCTAAACCTGAACCCAGATTCTCAGCCATTCCGAGTGCTGCTGCTGCGGTGCCTGTTGTGTCACACGTCACTAACTGTCTCCCCCTCAGCGCGTGGCTGTCGGGGTACGAGAGCCCGGTGGTGTCCCGGATTAACACCAGGATCCAGGACCTGACAGGGCTGGATGTCTCCACAGCAGAGGAGCTGCAGGTAACTGGCAGGAGGGGTGTGGTGCTGGGTGTCAGTCAGCATTTCAGCATCGCCTTGGGGAGGGGTTGTGCTCACTCAGGTGGGGGGGCCACAAAAACTCATTTATTTATGGAGGGGAAGAAACAAAGGTGTTTGTGCAGAGCAGCTCTTCAGTGGGAAATGGCTTGTGAGGGCTGAAAGGAAACGGTGGTAACTGAAACTCTGGATGTGTCATTCCTTTTTCTTTAGACAAATAAACTGAGTTTCATGGCTGCAGGGTCAAACTTTGCTGTTGGAGACGGTTAAAAGTTTAGCTTGACTTGTACTCAAGGAAGGTCACCAGTGTGCCTGGTGTCCCTGGGCTGTGGGAAACACGGGCTGTATGTGTAACCTGAGTCAGTTGTAATGTAGAAGTGCCGCCTTTGTTTATTTGCTTGAGGCCTTTAAACGAGCAGCTGACTGGGAGCAGAGCATGAGTACCTAGAGAGCAGGACACCCAGAAAGGGGTTCTGAAACCTGCTGCCCTTCTTGCTACTCTGTCAAGGTTCCTGGGGATAAAATGGCCAAGGATCTGGTCAAAAATTGAGGTTATTTTTTTATAACCAAGTAACTGGCAAGAAGGACAGGGAATCCTCTTTATCGGCACAGTCAAATTTAGGTCAAAAAGTGGTTTAAATTGGATCATGTAAAAGCACCATGACATGTTTTGAAGAGAACAGAGGCTGAAAAGTTTTCTGGAGAAGGAAAATGCTTCTCTGCCCTGGGAATTACCAGATTTCTTACCTGGAGCTGCCGCATCCTGTGGTGCCAGTCTTGGATGTGTTTGTGTAGCTGACAGGGGCTTGGTGTTTAAACTTCATCTGTGCAAAGGTTGTAGCTGACAGTCAGACTTTTGCCTGGATAAATACGGATTCACTAGATCCTTTGCTTCTCCTTCCACTGTAGGTAGCCAACTACGGCGTAGGGGGCCAGTATGAGCCTCATTTTGATTTTGGAAGGGTAAGTCCTGCTTTGTATTCACCTCTTTCTTCTTCACAAGCGCTGTGTTTCTCTTTTTCAGGTGGCAAATTATGGAGTGGGAGGACAGTATGAGCCCCACTTTGACTTTGCACGGGCAAGTAAAGAGCTGGAGGAGAGATAGACCTGGTGAAGCCTGGGCCTCTGGGCTGGGGCACACTCTCTGTTCTTCAACGTGTATTATATTCTGTAGCTCTTTCACTTTCCTAATCCATGTCCGTGGAGAAAGCCCTCTAAACCACCAGCTGAACCTGTGGAGGTTATTACCTGTAAGATGAGTGACAGCAGACTCCTGAAAACTGGAAAAAGTCTTACCTCACTTAATTTATTGGATTTAAATCCCCCACCTGTTTCTATTCCTGCTTAAATTGCAGACTGCTGAAATTCAGTTGGTTATTTACTGGGCAAAATTCTGTGTGGTTTAACCTCTTCAAATCAACCTTAACCCTGCCAATCCCAGCCACCAACTCTGAATCAGGATCTCTGTTCTGGAAGCACATGCTCCAAGGCATTGCAACTGATTAACAGGTTTTGTTTGGAAACACCGGGGTTGCTTCCTGGAGTAAAAATTGCTGGAATTTTAGTGCACACAAGTCGTGGTCACAGAGGGTGGGCTTTAGAAACACAGGTGTGACAGAAATTGGTATGAAAACTCATCAAAATGGGGTTCATTCTTGTAAATCAAGTGCTAAACACCTACTAGTTGCCTGGTTTGTCACTGGGGCTTTCTCCCTGCTTCCCAGCTGGAGTCTAAAGTGGAGCATGGCAGGGAGGTGTTCCAGCTGACCCTGGGACCGAGAGCTGCCCTGGGTGCTGCCAAGGACAAGGGGGATGAGTGTCATGAAATAATTCCGTTTGCTGTGAGGAGGATTCACAGACTCCACTCAGACAGCACAGTTGTTCTTACCCATTAGAAATCTGGGCTTAAGGCCCTCCCTCTCCTACAGCATTTCAAAGTGCCTGCTTTACTTAAATTGATAGATTCACTCCTATTGCATTCTCCCCTCCTTCCAAATCGAGGGGTTGGATTCATTCTTCTGCATGAGTCTGTTGTGTGCTGCTGGCTCAGCAGCTGTGTGTCATTGGCTGCTCTCGGCAACCAAAAAGAAATGCTGATGGAATTTGCCTGCTTTTGTTCACAGAAAGATGAGCCAGATGCTTTTAAGGAATTGGGAACAGGCAACAGAATAGCTACTTGGTTGTTTTATGTAAGTGATACATTTCTGCCATCTGTTACTGCATATTCTGTACCACTGAATTGTTTAATTCTGCTTTTTTTGATCTGTTTTTTACTGAAGTCCCTTCAGTGAAGCAGCCACTAACTTTGGGGTAATATGTATGGGGCATCTTCTTACCCAGACTTTGTGGTTCTTCCATGTGTCCTAAGGAGGATTTTTCCTCCAAATTTGAGCATTAACTTAGATTATTTGCCTGCTTATTTATTTTTGTTTCTGCATCACTATTTACAGCATGTTCACTACCTTAAGTGGGAGGGACAAGGCTGAGACTGCACTGGGAACAGAGTGGGTTTGGCTTTTTTAATGGATTGAAGTCAGTCGAAATTAAACTTCAGTTTTACTAAAATGAGAGATTTTATCAGCCTGAACTCACCTGTGCTTCCCCACCTGTTCAGATGAGCGATGTGTCAGCAGGGGGAGCCACGGTCTTCCCTGAAGTAGGAGCCAGCGTTTGGCCAAGAAAGGTGAGTGGGATTTATCCAGCAGATAAAACCACTCCTTCTCCACCTACTCAAACATAACAGGCCCCAAAAAGAGCTTTCCAATGAACCTTTAAAGTAAGGAAAATGACTGCATTTGTTCATGGCAGCAGTGCGGTGGCTGGAATAGTGCTGGTGATTCCAAACGTCCNAGCATTTGTTCATGGCAGCAGAGGGGTGCTTACAGTTAAGTGCAGTGGCTGGAGTAGTGCTGGTGATTCCAAACGTCCCAGCATTCCGTGGAGCTGTGTTTTGGACTTCACCACTTCCAATGCACAGGACATTAAATCAGCTAACCGATTTGAGTATTTTCAAGATGTGTTTTTTAGTCTTGAGGTGGCTGTAGGGAATTCTCCCTGGAATGGTGTGTTCCTGTTAGTTTTTTCCCCTCAAATAACGTTTGTCCTTGCTGGCCTGCTGCTCATCTTAGTAAATAATCTTGGCTTTCTTAAACTGGTCAGGAGTTAAATGAAACTGGCTTAAGATTTTAAAAGATATTAAGAGCCAAGTATATAGACATAGAGTAAGTCAAAGGAGACTCAAATGTTAGAATATGGAAACGAGCCTTCAGTTTAAAAGGAGAATCTGAAATACCAAGGCACCTACCTTTGCCCTGTCCTTCAGTAAGTTGGTGTGAAAGTGTGTGATGTCCAGAGCCGAGGGCTGAGTGTCCCCTGCCATTCCAGGGAACAGCTGTGTTCTGGTACAATCTCTTCCCCAGCGGAGAAGGCGATTACAGCACGCGGCACGCGGCCTGCCCAGTGCTAGTGGGAAATAAATGGGGTGAGTACCTGCCTCTGCCCTGAGTCTGGGCTGTGCTGTGGGTTTGGCTTGTCTTTCCCTTTCCTCTGGACTTCAGAAATTAAGTTCTTTATAAAGAAATCTATTGAATTTACTGTATCTACCTCGTATCTCAGTATATGTTAAATATATTCTATATAGTAGCATATTTCTTTACATGTATAAAGTAGATACAGTATCACATTTACCTTGAAGAGTGTTTTTGTAGCTTTGTAGCCATACTGGAAGGGTTTTCTTATTGGTTGAGTTGGTTTGTTGTTAGGCTTTTTGATTAGAACAACTTCACTCATTTGTGCACAGCAGTGGGGTTGGAATGGGATAGACTTTTAAGGCCCCTTCCAGCCCAAACCGTTCAGTGATTCTAAAGCCCTTTAGAAAATTAAAATAATCCGGTGCTTAACCAAAAGCCGGCCTAGAGCATCTTTAGGTTCAGCAGAAGAGGAGCTGGCCCAGTGCAGTGATGCAGTACCTTTGTGTCTTTGCAGTATCCAATAAATGGCTCCACGAGCGGGGACAGGAATTCCGCCGGCCGTGCACGTTATCGGAGCTGGACTGACGCAGCCTCGCCTCCTGTGTACTCAGAGTGTGTCACAGGCACACAGCTGACAGTTTACAACTGACTAACAAACACTCCACTCCAGGTTCAGTCCCCGCCTCGCCCGTGTTTCAGCTGTGGACAGGACAAACGTGCTTTTGATTCCCTCCAAATGCCCCCAGGTTTTGCCAAGAGAAAATACTGAGGTTGACGAGTGTTGCTGGAAAAAAAAAAAGGACAAAATACAGATGAGGGCCACAACTTCCAGTGGTGTTGTGTGTGGTGTTCCTGTCACCATCATCCCTCTGTCAGTGTGGGCAGCCAGGGGTTGTCCAGAGTCCTCCTTCCACCTGCCAGGCTCAGGGCAGGCTGATTCCCTGGGAGGGCTCCCTTCTAAGGAATGCTGAATTAAACTCATTCCTGTTATTCCTCAGTTCCCAGACACTCGACTCCTTGCTTTCCTAGAGTGCCTGATCACTGTAGGCATGCTTTGTTTCTCTCTGGAAAACGGGTTATTACCATGTTTTAGCCTGGTTTTCCACTTCCACAAAAGCCCCACTTTTTAAACTTGTCTTCCTTCTCAGCCTTTGTGGAGATTTTGGCTCTTCTTCTTGACCACATGAGCCAGCAGTTCCACAGGCAGAGCCAGGCTGCTTCCACAGTGTGAGAGCAGCCTGGGAACAGCCCCAGCCCATCTTCCCCCACTTCTGCAATGTTTGTCCACACGAACAAATGCTGCTTTTGTTCTGTCCTGGCAGCCAGGTCTTCCCTCTGCTCCTCAGGCAGCGGGAACGGGGATGTTCCCACCTTCATTAATCAAAATTGTCGTGCCTTAGGACACTGGAATTTCAAATTGGTTCTGAGACTTCAGGTGCTGAGGTAACACAAGTCCTCACAGAACACTCCCCGCCCTCATCCTCCTCCCAGCTCTCAAGGTTTCAGGAGAAACTCTCATCCTATTTATAGTCCTGAATCTTTTTTAGATGCAGGCTCACTTTCCTGAACCCTTTCCTTTCCACAGCAGGGTTTTTAGCAAATTACTCCCATATCTCACTAGCATGAGGACAAAAACCAAAGGGAGCAGCACCTGCCTCTACCTAAACAGTCCAATTTTCTGGATGATGATGATTTTACTGATTTAGGGGTCAAGCCTGAAGTCTTTACCAAGGGAAAAATTCCAATTTTGGTTAATTGGATTTTCTGCCTCAATAAAATCTTGACAATTGAGCCAAAACATAGATAAAACGAATTGTTAAATGTGCTAGAAATACCTCTGGAATTCTGGGAATGCAGTTTAAGGTACTATAGTTGGAGGAACTGCATACTTACAGAAGCCACTTTAAAAAGGTCTTTGCTGGAAAGTAGATTATTAAATTTCTACTGAGCCTGGTAGCAATGGGACCCACAGAACTGTCCATCCTTAGCCCTGCACCTTCCTGAATTTTGCTTGGCTTTTGGCAGCTGGAAAACAAGGTCCATGCATTTCTTGAGAACACATCTGCACAGTCCCTCCTCACATCTGTACTGCTCCTTTACTGAGAGCAGGAGCTGATCTAAATAAATTCACCCCAGAATTGGCTTACCAGAGCTGATGTTTGAGCACTCAATTGTAATAATTTAAAAAACCCCAAAGCCATAACATTGCTGCCTACCTGAGTTTTCTCCCTTTTTCATTTGTCCCTGTTCCTATCCATGGTTCTCTTTTTCCTCTTTCCCATCTCTTCTAGTTTCTTAATCTCTGGAAAGGTAGCCATGGCTGCAGGTAACTCCCACCCCTTCCCTGCAAGTAAAACAGTCCAATTAACAGTGTGCTGTTGGGAATCTTCCTTTGGGGCATCCATAAATGCTTGTAGGGAAGTCATTCCTACCTAGTGCAGGAGCACGAAACAAAATCCCTGTATTGCCACCATGAACAGGTATGGAAAACACCTGGATTTGCTCTTACTGTCCCATCTCTGTTCAACAATCACCAAAGGATGAAGAAAAGCTGGAGTTGGGGAATTTTGCTCAGCAGTTTCCTCCCTCACCTCAATATCAGGGAGTGCTTCCAGTGTTAAACAGCATCAGTTTCAGGCCTTGCTTGGGGAGTGCAAATGTTCTGGTGCACAACTTTTAAAGCAGTCAACCACTCAGATAATTCTTCAGGAAAGAATTTTCTACTTTTGACAGTAGAAAATTTCACTTGGTTAGAGGGGAAAAAAAAATCCCTCAAAATTAAACCTTGAGTCTGCTGAGGCACATCAGGAATGTTCCAGATTATGACAAAAAGGTCAGCTTAGATTTTTAAACTGCAGACAGTCCCTATTTCCACTCCCTCCACTGCAATGGTGTCCATGCATCCAATGCTGACTGTGTAAGGAATTACACTGGTGCTGCTGCTTCTGCCTTACCCCATCATTTCTCAAAGGGCTTTTGGATCCCCAGTGTGGCTCCTCTGTGAATCTAGTTTTGTATTAAACATGATTGAAAACTGCCTGGGCTCACAGTGACTGACAACTGAGAAACTGCCTTACTGTTACATTTTTTGTAATAAAATTTTTAATGTAAAAAAATAAGTGAACAGGCTTAAAATAAAAGCCACTGCCATTAGCAGTGAGAAATCCTCCACATCCAACTCTCCTCTTATGTGGCTGCTGTAAATCCGATCACAGAGGGTTTTATCACCATTTGTGGAAGCCAAGCTCCTCTGTTTCCCTGTCACCATCTCGGTGGGCAGGTGCAGGAGCTGCTCCTACCCCAAATTCCTGTTCACCACTGAACTTCCTGTCTCCACTGGGAACACACAGCTCTGAAGGACTGCAAGAGGGGAGGGCAGATAATGCTGGGCTGAAAGCAGGGTCAGCTGCTGAGGGTCCCTATTCCAGGAGTGCCAAATCTATTTCCTGAAGCCAGAAGGGCAAACAACCACTTATCCTGGAACAGTTCTAGGGAGGGGAGGAAAGAACCCAAGACTCCACAATACAATAAACTCACATGTAGGAAGGTCAGGCTGGCATCTTCCATAAGCAAAACCTCTGGGGTTTGTACACCACAGCCATTCCTGGGCTTCACCCTGCACAGCAGTGGAGCTCATGCTTAGTTCTGGTCATCAGGAACCTGCAAAAAGCACAGCAGGGCTGGGGAGAGGCCTGGATCCTTTTGCCTGTGGAACTCCATGTGCTGCTGATGGAGCACTGGGCTTGCAGGTAGGGATCTGCCCTGCACACACAGCTGATGTGCTCACACATTTGGAAATAAGCCCAAAGTGCACCAGCATTGTTTGATGTGGAAAGGTGACTGAGTTCCATCCCCAGCCACCCTGTGCTGCTGAGCTGCTGCCCTGCCCCTGCCAAGACAGGCCTTGGAGGAAAGGAAGGGCTCTAGACCAGCCCTGTCCCACCCCAACCAGGGACTTCCCACCATCCTACCTGAGTCCCTGGGGCTCTGCTGGCACAGCGTGACCATGGGGGATCACCACCACGGGAAGAACCCAGCAAGGGGAAGGAGCACAGCGGCTGCAAAGGCAGAAGAGGGTCAGGGATAGGGAAGAGGCCTGTGAGGGTCACAGGGCAGGACAAGATGAAGAGAAAGAAAAGGGTCTGACAAGATCACAGAATCCCAGAACAGTTTGGGTTGGAAGGAACCTTGAAGGCCATCCAATCCCACTGCCTGCCATGGGCAGGGACACCTTCCACTGTCCCAGGCTGCTCCAAGCCCCATCCAACCTGGCCTTGGGCACTGCCAGGGATCCAGGGCCAGCTTCTCTGGGCACCCTGTGCCAGGGCCTGCCCACCCTCACAGTATAAAATTTCTCCCCAATATCCCATCCATCCCTGCCCTCTGGCATTTTGAAGCCATTCCCCCTTGTACTGTCACTCCAGACCCTTGTCCTAAGTCCCTCTTCCAGCTCTCTTAGAGTCCATTTACACACTGGAAGGGGCTGGGGCTCCAAGTTCTCTGCAGAGTTTTCTCTTTTCTAGGCTGAACAATCCCAACTCTCCCAACATGACCTCCCAGCAGAGCTGCTCCATCCCTCTGCTCATCCTGAAGCCTCCTCTGGCCTTGCTCCAGCAGCTCCAAGTCCTCCCTGTGCTGGGCCCCAGAGCTGGGGCAGCTCTGCATGTGGGGTCTCACCTGAGCGGGGCAGAGGGGAAGAATCCCCTCCTACAGATGGGAAAAGCAGCACAAAGCTGGAGGGACATGTGCAGGGACTCCCGGAGAGCCTGGACCTGCCCACATCCTGGAGCTCAGCCCCCAGGAGGGAGGGGGTCTTTAACCACCCCCACCCACCTTCCCCCAGCTGCTGGACTCTGACCCGGCTCAGAGGAAGTCGGTATTTCGTCACTGACCCACAGTCCTCATTCCCATCACCAGTGACTCCTCTGGCTCCCACACGGGGCTTAGAAGCAGCCATGGATCACCCCCTCACCTGAACATCGACCAGCGACTCCCCGAGCCAGCCAAAGCGGGTGGAAAAGGAGCTCAGTCCCTCAATCCCACCGCCCCAACAGAACGGCACGGGAAGGATCCTGGCACAGCCACAACCTAGGGAGCGTGCTGGGAAGGAGGAATGCACCACAGAAGCTGGAGCTTGGCTCCTGATGTGAACCCGAGAGGGTTTTTCCAGCTCCATCTGGGAGGGGGCTCATTCCCACAGGCCTGGGGGACGCAGGAGCACACGCGCCGGCCGGCGGCAGGACGGACAGGATGGGTGTAGTCACCCCTCCCTCCCAATCCAGGAGCGCTGCCAACAGCCTGACAGTGTCCCTGGGAATGTGTGACTCACCACGGCCTCGGGCTGCTCTATATTTAAGCATTACAGAGGCAGAAATGAATGCACGGAGTCAGGAGCTGCCTATCCCGAGGTCAGGACCAGGTTCAGAAAACGGTTGTCAGAGTTCACCATCGTGGCAAAAAGCATCTGCATCCCTTAAATCTTCAGAGAGATAAAAGCTGGCCCAGGGAAGGGGTATTTGTAACCACAGTGGGTCAAAGCAAGGCCGGACAAAACCTGCAGGGTCCCACCGTGCACATCCACAGTCGGGAAGTTCCTCGCTGCTGCAGCTGCGGAGCCACTCCCCGCGGGAGCTGTGGAGGTTACTTTTACCCAATCCTGCATTTTTCCTGGTCTTCAGATCTTGAAGTCTGGGTGCAACCAAGCTATTTGCAGCTGGACTGAAAACCTCTCAGGAGACTGGTGTGGGGAGGGAAGGAAGGAAGGAGGAGGAAGGAAGGAGAGTAGCTCATCCCCAGGGCAGGGCAAAGGGGCTGCCACGTTTTGGAAAAGCAGTTAAACTGCTTTTAATTCACAAACCTTCGCTTGAAGACAAGTGACAAACTAGAAGGAAAGTTTCTTACTCCTCTTTACCCAGGGTCTGCTCTCTGCCAGCTGCTCCCCGCCCTGTTCAGCTTTCCTAACTAATTCCAATTGATTTTGCAAACGGCCTGGGCTCCAGAGCCACCCCCTCCAGGCTGTATGTCCTGCTCATGCCACATTCCCTGCGGTTTGCATCCTCTGCAGTCCTGCCAGCATTTTTTCCCTCTCTGTCCGCCTTCAGCAGCACATGCACCAGCTACCAGGGATGACAAAGCAAGCCATGTTCTGGTATTGCCTCCAGAGGAACCCTAAAAGGCTCCACATAAAAGCAGCTCACCACGCACAGGTACCCAGAGGCTCTTACACATTTCCAAGCTATTCCCGAATAGCTGTTTTGCTCTTTTTTACAGTAATTTCTGCCAGGCTGTTGGCAAAGGCTGGGAGCATGGGGACTGCAAACTGGAGTGTCAGGCAGGGCAGGGATTGAACCAGCACAGACACCAAAGGCTCCACTCACTGCAAGACCCAGCGCGGGACTATTGAACGCAGTTTGCCCTGCGCTGGGGCTCCCTGACAACAAATTCCAGAGACCATTCCCACCCACGACTGACAGACCAGTCCCCAGCATGGTCTGAACAGCAGGAGAGGCCCGAGCTCTCCAGCGCTCCTGCAGGGAAGTCCTCACTTCCCCGGCATCCCTGCTGTGTGCCAGCGGTGACACAGATGTCACAAAAGGCTTACTCGAGACAGGGATTTGCTGATTCCCAAGCTGCCAACTTCCCTTCCCAGTGTTCTCTGCATATGGGTTTGTCTCCCCAAAGGCAAAGCTGGTTTGAGGCTCCCCTGAGACCTCCTGCAGTTCTAAATGCCCCTCACCCCTCACGACAGCCTCAGAACAGATGGAACTAGCAGGCAGCAGCTGCCTCTGGCTCCACGCCTTTTCACAGGAGAGGGACTACCCAGCTTGTCTACTCCCTTTCCCACTTCTCTGCCTTACCTGCCTGAGAAAACAAGACTTGGCTAGGGTCCCTCCATCTTATCCCATGTCTGGAGCTCATCACCCAGCACCTTTCTGGCAAATGCAGAAAGACACAGGCAGTGCCATGGAGCTCTGGCCCTTCAGAAGCAGCAACGCAGTGGGGCTGAGTCCCCTGCAAAACAATAAAATGCCAGAATTTGCATTTGTGTTTGGCATATAGTTAAAATGCCTGCAGCCCAGCTCATCCTGAGAGGTAGTGCTGTGCTGGGGCACATCTGAAAAGCTTTCTAAGAGCAGCCAGAACCTTCCCACACCATTTCCCTTCCCTATTCTTTGTGAGTCATTTGCTTTGTCTTTTGCTGTTGGCATTCATTTGGTTGCTTTCTTTTCAGTGAGCAACTTTGAACCCCCCACTAGCTGGGCAGGCCCCTGGGTCCTGGCAGGCCTGTCCCACTCAGAGCCAGGAGCTGCAGCTGCCTCATGACACATTCCCTGGTTTTAGTGCCAGCCTTTCCTCCCGGGTCGCCTGTGCTACACGTTTAATTTACCTTACACAGCAGCTGTAACAATCAGCCATATAACATCAGTCTTCAGTAGCCACATCAAAGGCAAGTACTCATCTGCAGCACTGATCCTGGAACTGGAGGTGATGCCAAGGAATTGCCCTGAGTGCTGTGTTTGTAACCACAAACTCCTCCAAGCTGATGGAGGTTCTGTGGGCCCGTACAATTTGCTAGGAGCAACATACCCAGCAGCTCAGCTGGGCGAGGGCCTCGTGCCACCCCACCACGTGCCCAGGAGGCCTAGAGAAAAGGCAAGGCGTGCTCCTCAGCCTGCCCGAGCAGCAGACATTTTGGACAAAGAGATACTCTTCATAGCCCTAGAGGCTGGGGAGGGAGTGAGGTGACCCATGCAGTGTCTTGGGGGGACAGACCCCGCTCAGCCCCCCGGGAGAGGTCCCTTTTGGGGAGCTGAAGCGCCGGTGCCACGGGGGCTGAGCCTGTTCCAGTGGGATTGTGCAAACTCCCGGCTCTGGGAGGTGAACTTGGTGCACAGCTCGGCACTGCACTTTGCACCCCGGCTGCGGTGACCTCACGCCGGCTCCCTGGGCAGCGTTTAAAGTCCAGGCAGAGGGGAGCTCACCGGCCTCCTACACACGGCAGCTCATTCCCACTGCTCCCTGCCCCTCTGCCTGCCCAGGGGCTGCGGGGTCGGGACCGAAGCATGCGGCTGCTTCTGGAGGCAGCACTCCTGTGCCTGACCCTGGGCTTGGGGCAGTGCTCCGAGGAGGCAGCACAGGACAGCGCCAGCTACCAGGACTCCAAGGCAGTGTCATCCTATTCCGACTGGGGCATCGAGACCATCCGGGATGGCTTTGAAACCGTGAACAGCTACTTCGACTCCTTCCTGGAGCTGCTTGGGGGCAAAAATGGAGTCTGTCAGTACCGGTGTCGATACGGTGAGTGAACCTCACTGCTGCTGGCTCCTCTCTCTTTGCTCTTGCCCGTCTTCCCCTCTCCTTCCCTGCGGCCACAACCAGCTCCTCCTATCCATGAGCTGCCCCCGGCTGTGCTCGGCACAGTCACAACTTCTCTGCTGGTGCCAGCGCAGGGACACTGAACCCTCATCTTGCCCCTTCCCCAAGAACAGCCTGGTCTCAAAGGCACTGCCCTGTGTGCACAGGGACAACGGGAGAGGATGCAGGTTTTCCAGGAACAGCACATAAGCTGTCCAGCTGTCTGGAGCCTGGGAGAGGACAGGGAGGGGAGGCTGAGCCAGCAGCCCTAATCTCAGCAACCTTCAGAGTGTCCTTATTCAGCAGTTGTGAGCTGGCCAAAGCCGCAGGCTGGAGGAGGAAAGATAACAGGGAGGCAAACCAGACGTCACTGGGAGGAACCTTTAGTACTCCAGGCAGAACGAGGCAGCTCCTGCTTGCTTTGGACTTTAGAGTGATTTATCAAAAAGGAAGAGTTTGGTTTGTCCTGGGGGCAGGACGAAGGGGGTGACATCTCTGGGAGGGCAGGGCAGGAGACAGGGTGCACAGAGCTGCAAGTCTGTGGGGTGCCAGGGGCACAGGCAGCACTGGCCATCACCAGGGCCCCTGTGGAAACAACCTGCTTGGGAACAAGCCAGGAGTTTTCCCACAGACTGTATCCTCTCCTCAGCCTCCTACAACTGACCCACAGCAATGTCTTGTCCTGTCACCTCAGCCTGCCCATCCACCACTGCCTGTCAGCCCATTTCCCCCCAGCTTCATCCCACATCCTTAGTGACCACCTGCAAAAGATGCCTGTGAGCACAGAGGGATTTCAACCCCTCTCCTGCCTGGAGCATTGTTTTTCACAGACAGACTCCATGCTCTCAGGAGATCCCACTGACTCTGTTTCAGTCTGTATGGATCCCATGGACCTCCTGCTCTTCCCAGGCCAGCAGCCAGGGCACTGGGACAAAGAGATGCTGCAGGGTTGGGACCTCAGCTCCCTCCCAGGGTCAGAGGGGCCATAAGGAGGTTAATATCAGTCTAAAAGTTGCCAAGTTTTTGTTTTGTTTCATAAATAATGTCATAGAATCATAGAAGAGGCTGATTTGGAAGGGACCCATCAGGATCATTGAGTCCAACTCCTGGTCATGTGCAGGACATCCCACGAGTCACACCCTGTGCCTGAGAATGTTGTCCAAGCACTCCTTGAGCTCTGGCAGCCATGGGACCACTTCCCTGGCGAGCCTGGAAGTGCTCAGCCACCCTCTGGGTGAAATACCTTTTCCTGATAGCTATCTAACATGTATATATGTGTCCTCCCTCTCCTGTCAGCTCTGCTCCCCAGAGCAAACAGGGAGCAGCAAGCCAGGAACCGCAGCTCCATGGGACAGAGGGAACCAGGTACCTCAGCCCGTCACCTCAGCCCCACAGTGGCCCTGGTCCCTCTGCCTGGGGGTCCCTCAGCCCCCTCTGCAGCAGCTCAGGAGGGCCATGTGTGTCCCCAGCTCCTGGAGGAGGTGGCCCTGCCCCCAGACCCCACAGTACTGCCCCATGGCACAGGATGAGCCCATTAGGGAGCCTGTCCCATGCTCACGGCGTGGCAGCCCCAGGCCACGTGTGACAACCTCTGGAAGGTCCACACCACGCTCCAAATTAAGTGCAGAAAGGGACTTGCCCCTCTTATTGGAGAGACTGAAACCCCTGGCAGCGGGAAAGGAGTGGCTGGGACTGCAGTGTGCCTGAGATAATGGTGATACTCAGAGCTGGTTTCAGGGAGCCTTGGGACTCACCAAATCCTGCAGAAGTTACTGCTTTCAGACACATCCAGAGGGCTCTCCCTGCCTGTCCTTGTGAAAAGCATCTCCAGAGAGCAGCACAAATCCCTGCCCACACCCCAGGAGCATCCTGCATCTTTCTGGAGAAGTGTTTTACCTAGAAAGGAAAACAAGCACATTGTTAGCCCAGTTCTCATCCTCTGCTGAACAACTCGTTAATCACTGGTTGAAGGAGGAAACTATTGAAATGCTGCCCATGTGGCTCCAAGGGTCTTGCTGGGCCTTCCAGGACCATTTGTCTTTGCTAATCTCTGGCACAGACATCGCAAACGGTGACTGGAGAGGATGCCAGGATGATCCCAAACCCGTGAGACCCAGTCCATGCCCAGAAGAATGAACACAAACTATCTTTGTGCTGAATCATGGCTCTGATTGCTTTTTTCCCAGCCATGAAGCAAAAATTATTCCTTCTACTTCCTTTCATTTCAGCCAAGAGATACAAATAACATCTTATTTTGCCACAGTAAAGGTCAGGACTCACCTGTGATTACCACATCCATCTTCAGCTGAGCACATGGCACTGGGCTATTCCAGCTGTAAGACTCTCCTGACTTTTCAGCAGCTACTGAGGTCTGAAAACAACCAACTTGATGGATTACTCCCTTAAATCAGGACATTAGGGTTACACTAGCATTTACTGGCAAATACCTCCTCCTGCTTACAAAGTCTCCCTGGGCAGCTCAGGGGAAACAAACAGCCCGAGCTGGGATTGAAGCCCTTGTAGCTTCCTCCCGGCCAGGCAGGACCTCAATGCTTTGCTCAGCATTCGGCCTGAAGGGCTTCAGATAAGGGGGCACCTCCAGGCTGTGGGAAAAGAGCCTTCAAAGCCAGGCTCTCCAACAGGGCACTGAAAGGCTGGGGTCTGTACAGGCACCTCTGCTCAAAGCCTGCCTGCCTGGGGCACACAGACAACAGTGGACCACCCAGAGCTGCAAGGAGCCCTGAGACCATCCCTTCACCCAAAATGCACTCACCTCCCCCTGCCAATGTCCCAGCACTGCAGTGCCTGAGGCCTCCTGCATGCCAGCAGCTGGTCCAGCCAGCTGGCTGCTCTCCAGCCTCTTGGAACAGCTACAACAGCCTGGAGGTATTGAAATGCATCAGGGAAACTCAACTTCAGGTCTAGGGCTGTGCCAACAAGGCAGCGCCCTGGAATCTGTCTTCTTGCCTGGAAGGATGGGCAAGCAATAAATGATAACAGGAGCACTGAGTCAATGCTCGTGGAGAGTCAGGAATGCCTGGTATTCCTGTTCTGCTTTTATTTCCTTGTTACCTAGAAAACAAGATGTGGGAGAAAGGTTAATTGTAGCATGTTGGACTTGACCTAGCTGACAAAGAGTACAAACGGGCACTTAACAAATCTTAAAGCTTTGTTTTGCAGAGAGGAGGGGGCAGGTTTCCTACAAGGGCTCATCCTGAAGGCAGTTTGATGTTTTGTGGATCAGCACAATTCTCATGTGAGGGGTTTTTTTCCCTCAGGACAACTTTCTAAAACATTATAATAGCTGTGACTTCAGCTTAATGGAAGCTCTAGAAACACAGTTAACTTTGGCATGATGGAGGCTGCCAACTGCATGATATTTAAGGTCCCTTCCAACCCAAGCCATTCTATGATTCTATGATCTCCCCATCCCCAAAAAGTCTCACTCTTACTCAGACTTGCTGCCTTATCCCATTAACTGGCCATATGCTGCAAGAGTACAACTTACAGCCAACATGAAAAGTCGCTCAAATTTTACTCCGTCCTGCAAAACCCACAGTGGATTTTGAACTTTCCTCTGCCTCCTACATCAGTTCAGGAACATTGGAATTCTCAGTCTCAGTTCTCACCCCTTCCAAAAAAACCAACTAAGCTCTTTTGGAAGGGGAAAATTACCTGTTGGCATCTCACAGCTGGACAGGACTTCAGTTTGTTATTTATTTGTATCAAATTTGTTATTTAAGGAACACAGCTCTAGCAAAGTTTGGGAGGTGCTGGGAACACTCCTGCATAAGTCCTTCTGAGGCACTCGGCTGTCAGGCCTTCCCAAGGGCACAGCAGATTTATGGTTGTATTAACCACTGGCATTTTAGGTACCTCAACAGAAAAATGGGGGAAGTCTTCAATAATTCTCACTGCTGACAAGAAGTAAGCAGTGGAAATGGAGTTTAAAAGAACCCAACCCTGCCTGAAGGGCTGAATTAGATCCATTTCACGTCTATATAAATTCTCTAGCAGTGCTCAGGGAAGCAGAAACTTAACCCTTGATGTGACAGACTTCAGGAGGCTCAGCTCACATGTGTTTTTGTTGGAGCACTCACACAGTTTGTGTTTTCCCAGAGGAGGGACAGGACCTGAGGGAATGGCTGGAGCTGTCAGGGCAGGGTTAGGTTGAATATCAGGAAAAGGTTCTTCCCTCAGGGGGTGGTCAGCCACTGAGCAGGCTGCCCTACAAAAATCAGATTAAAATGCTGCTGAAGGTACTGTTAGAGCTGGCTGTTTGCTGGACTCTTCCTACATTGGGTAAATAATTATTCACACAGGCAGCTCTTGCTCCTTTATGCATATTAAGAAGCAGACCAAGGAAGGTGCAGAGATTAAAGAAATAGAAATGGCTTTGCAAAATGTGGCAGTGCATCGCCATGGGCAGACAACGGACCAAGAAGACCTGCTCAGAACAAGATCAAACATGCAAGGTCTGGCACAAGTTGGAGGAGATCCACAGCACACCAACAGTCCCAGGATGAACTGAGGATGGAAAGAAACCCCCTTGCTGAGCTAGTACTGTAACTAGGAGTGTTTGGGGATGCAGGCCAAAGGGGAGCTGCCTGTCACTTCTTGCTTTCTGGCCCTAGTCTTGGGAAGAACAGCTTTCCTAACATTTGTTCTGTCCTTTCTTTGCCAGGGAAGGCTCCCATGCCTCGGCCTCACTACAAACCCCAAGAACCCAACGGCTGCAGCTCCCATTTTCTGGGGCTCAAGGTACCCGAAAGTGTATGTACTGTCCCACCCACCACTCCCAAAGGATGCAGCTCTCTCATCACATAACCAGCTAAGAATTCTGGGGTGGGAAAAGGCTGAGCTTGCAATGCTGTGCAGCTCGGTGACAATAACCTGTGTGCCCACAGCAACACCTGAGTGCATCCTCCACACCTGCCCCTTCACCCCCTCCCGCACTTTGTGCCTCTGCCAAGCTCCAAATTAAACCTGAGGGCTTTAATATTGCACCCGCTTGTTATCTTAACAGTAATTAATGAAATCATATTGGAATCACCAGGAAAATCACTCCCAGGAGGCTCTCAGAGCAGGGATTCCTATTTAGCTCGTGCATTACTGCTGCCCATGGAATCTGCAGCAATTAGGCAGATTCCTGCTCTGACAATCCCTCTCTTTGCAGCCCATTTTTCATGTTAGGTTTAATTCCTGAAACTCTATTTCATTGCAAACCTTCTGGTCATTTCTGTGGTGCCTCCTCTGTACCCAGGCAATCATGAGCGCAATGAAGGAACAATTAATCTCTTAAATTTTACACGAGGAAGGTGAAAAAGAAGAATACCTTCTAACAAGCTAACAAGTCCAGTCTCTCTCAGAAACAGGCCTTTTGCCCCATCATCCCCAGGGTTATTAGCTAAGCTTACTGGTTACTCCAAGGGAGTAGAACTCCCCTGACCACACTGTGTTTGTCCTTGGCCTCACAAGTGCATCTCTGAGAAATGACATTAAAAATGCTTACGGCACATTTATTGGGCCAAAAAGCAGGACCTTGTTGGGTTGTGAGGAAAAGAATAAAGAGAAAAGGGGCCTTTGCCACTGCTGGCAAGGACATGGAGCTCTCTGATGAGCTCTGACAAATGAAAACTAGAAAACGGTCATGGAGGAGCTGTTTCCCACCTCTCTACCAGAGGTTAATTCCCTGGGACACAGAGAGAAGGGAATATGATGTACCTGGCACTGACCCTGCACCACTGACATCACTGTGTTGCTCCCTCATCCTTGTTCCCTCCTGCTGCCCCAGCTCTCGGGAATAGCTTCTGGAACTGGAGCCAGCTGAGCTCTGCAGCACCTCACCCTGTTACAGCTGTGAGCCTGAGGCCAGGAGGCAGCCAAGGGACACTTCTTTTCTCTTTCCCCAGCTAGATTTGGGCATCCCTGCCATGACCAAGTGCTGTAACCAGCTGGATATTTGTTACGACACCTGTGGGGCCAACAAATACCGCTGTGACGCCAAATTCCGCTGGTGCCTCCATTCCATCTGTTCCGACCTCAAACGCAGCCTGGGCTTCGTCTCCAAGGTGCAAGGTAGGCTTCCCACCTCACATTCCCCGTGCAGGGAGGTCCAGAGGGGAGGGGGAGGGCAGGGAGCCCTTTCCTCGCCAAAAAGCAGCAAAACTGCAGTAGGGAGCAGCACGTCTGTCCTGCACTTAACACGGATGGGTCACGGAGGGGTGAGAACAGACACTACCCCCTCTGCCACACACTTCTGTCTCAAGGCTAGAGACCTACAGTTATTTGCATTTAGAAAACATTACAATGTGGGAGAAAAACCCAAACAACCCTGGAAGCGATTCCTTCAAAACTTGGATGCACTCCCAGACGGTTCAAACACCTTCACAGGGTACCAAAAAGCCTTTTAGGGCCAGTAAGCTGCACACTTGACCAAGGGCCAACAAACTGGGAGAGCCAAGGACAGGGCCCTTCAGATCTGGTCACAGATAAGAGATGACGATGGCACGAGGGACACACCAGGTTGGATGGCAGCTGAGCCACTGCAGGCAGTTTTGGACGGCTCAGAAGTGCTAATAAAGCTCTAGTGATGTGCCCTTCAGTGCCACCCTGGTTTTGCTTAATTTTAAAACCTAACCCTGCAAGTCTGAGAAGAGATTTTTGGTAAAGGCTCATTTGGTAACCTTTGCTGCTGCCCTGCTCTAAGGTATCCTTAAATATGCATTTATTTTCCAAAGGCACAGCCTGATTAGGACACACAAGAAGTCTGCATGACACCAGTACTAGTGCAGATGGCTTCCTACCTTGTCACAGATAAATGTTTGGAAAGAGTGCCCAGGCCAGAAAGAGAAAACAAAGATGTGGACAGAGACATTAAGTGCTACAGGTCAAGCAGAGGCAGTGTTTCATGGTCACCCTTATCGACAGGTCCTCATGCAGCCAACTTCTTCCTATCTCTTCAGATTTTCCCCTGCCGCTTTTTCGTATCGCTCCATTTTGCTTTCTGCCTGCAGCAGCAAAGCAAACCTAGATGCTAGGGAGTTAAGGTGGAGCAGAGCCCACACTCCCAGGCTCAGCCAAGCCACCTCTGCCAGGTCGGAGCAGATTCTTCCAGCTTCTCTTCCCTGGCTGCTGCAGGAGGCACAGGTAACACCAAGAAACCTTGGAGCCATTCTCCACTCCCCTTGTGCTCTACAGCTCCATGTCCCCAGGGCTGCTTGAGCAGCTCCTGTCACAGTCCTCCTCCACAGCCATCCCCAGCTCTTATCTGGCATCCAAAGCCTTGGTTTTCCCACTGACTCACCACAGCCTCTCCAAGGCCTGCCAACTGAGCAACCTCCTAAAGGAACAGGAGCTCTGAGGTGCTTGGAGAGGCTGAGATAGGAATAAACAGTCCCAAAGGCAAGGCCTTCCCAACTTCATTATTCCTACAGCAATCAGTGTTAGTGCCAGCAAATAAACCCTAAAGACCTAATATTAGCCTATGTGTTTACTAACAAGCAGTTTCAGGGTTGTTTTTTGGGATGAGGAGAGCCTAGTAGGCACTCAGCTATTCCAGCCGCTGTAGGATTTGTCATGCTGGCTGGTAGCTGCATCATAACTCCCAAAAAAGCACAGAAGGGTTGGTTAATAGTGGCTATAGGCAAAACCAAGAGAAGAAGGAGTCATGTGGAAGTCTCCTGGGAAATCTGCTTGGTAAACAGTGCTGTTTGCAGAGCCCCAGATGATCCATCAACCAGTAAGGCCTGAAAGAGGCAAGAAAGGAGGGGTTGAGGGGGGAGAGAAATCAGTGCCACCCCGGGGAGAAAAGAGAAGGGAACCTCGGAATTTATAAAAATGCAGTTCCTAGAGGGAAAAGATGACAGCCCACACTTCCACGTGCAAACCCCACCGAGCTCAGTGCAGGGCTGAGGATGGGGTGCTCCCAGCCAGCCCCCAGCCACCCCAGAATGCCTCTTACCTGCCACGTCCTCTCCGTCTCCACAGCCTGCGAATCCATGGCAGACACGGTGTTCAACGCCGTCTGGACCCTGGGCTGCCGGCCCTTCATGAACAGCCAGAGGAGCGCCTGCATTTGCAGCGAGGAGGAGCGGGATGAACTGTGAGGAGCAGCAGCGTCCGGGTCTCCACGAGCCGCTGCCAGCGTCCCCTCTCCAGCACAGTGACTCCTGTCAGCCCTCGGGCCCAGCACAGGATGGGGGACCCGGGTCAAGCCACACATCCACCACAGCCTCTGGGCAGAGCAGAGACAGCCTGGGAGCACAGGGCAGCCGGGCCTGCTGTCCATCACAGCTGCAGCTCGACAGCCCCACTGCCCCTTTCCAAGTCCACCGGCCGGAAGGATCCAATGCCAGTTCTCTCTGCGGACCCGCCAAGGGAGGCAAGCAGGACACAGTGCTGGTTATAAACAAGAGGCTTTACCTTAAATGCACACTATTACCTCCCCCCACCCTCTAACTCTCTCATTTACAGTGCAAGGCATTAGGTTTCTGCAAGCCCTGTGAAGTTTCCAGTCCGTGGATATGCTATTTACATTTTTGCAGCACTGGTGACAGACTGAAGAGGGGTAATTTGCTTTCAATACATTGCTCACATCCATCCCTGACATTTTCCATCCTGTCATTACACACCCTGACAACCCTGCATATTTAACTACTAGGTGGATCCTAAAATGTTTTAAAACATTTGGAGATTCGGTAAGCATGAGAAGGGCTTTAGGTGTTTGTGGTACACAAGTGATATGTGGGACCAAATCCCACCATTTATCAGACATGAAATCACAGCTCTCTCTCTCAGGAGAGAAAGCTGCTTTTCTTTGTCATCCACATCTATTCAATTACTTTTTTTTCCTATTTTCAGTTACTTTATTTCCTATTTTCCCTTAGGATCCCTTTTTACACAAAATGGCTGGGGATCCACCTCCATCTCTTGCACGAGGGAAACAGGAGGCTCAGTGGCCTTGGATGAGATATTCCAAATTCTGGAGGCTTATCTGCCAAGTGACAGGACTTATGTGCTACCTCTGTGGGGCTGCTATCAGCAGCCTCAGACACCATTCCTTCTAAAACATGGTTAATACTCCCATCTGTTATGGGGAGCTTTTGTTGCATGCAAAAGCAGAATTTAAAGTGGTACATGGCATTTCATCTCCATAGAACATTGGCAGGGAGCTTTCAGCTGGGTTTCTTGTTGGAAGGAAGTTGCTGCTGGGTGTGCGTGCGCTGCGCCACGTAAATATTTCAGTGGCTCCTGCAAACATATTTATGGTTATGTTCTTCCATCTGCCATGGAGAAGTTAAGGCTGAAAAAGGGTGATTTAACAGCAGTTGAAAGAGTCTGTCTTGGTTGCTTTTCTTCCAGTTTAAGTGGGTTTAAATATATGCACAGACCTATACATTATTTAAGCCCCGTATTCCTGTTCCTGCCAGTCATCTTTGCCTTCCAGCGAACAACAACGAGACGCTCTGCTGGCCCCAAACAGGCTGGAACAGTGAGAGCCCACTGCTATCCAGACCAGGAAAATGGAAGTGACTGTGTGGGGTGTACTGGCATGTTTTCCATTACAGAGGACTTCAGCACTGATCAGATGTAATAACAACCTTTCCAAGCTGCGCTCATGCCGCTGGAGGGGGAATACTGCACTGCCAAGGTTCATCGCTCTGTCAGAGCACGAGGCTGGACAGACAAGCTCATTATCCAGCTAACTAACACATACTTTTGGCTAGGGGTGGGAAGGAAACCTTCCTCATTCCAGACACTTCCCAAATTTTGTATTTTGTTGGTGAAATGGTGCCTGTTGCCAGTTTAAATGTGAACATACTCTTATGACTAAATGACAAAAAAGAATTAAAATAGCTATATTGTCTGTGCTCAATAGCCAGCTGGATGGCAAGTATCTTAAATTATTTTATAGTTTGAGTGATATCAGATTAAAGCCAAGCAACCGCTGGCAGGTGATGACATACTCTGGAGAAATCAAAGGATTCTGAACAAAATCTTTCTACCTAGACAGTGATGCACTGGAGACATCGCTAACATAAATCATAATTTCTCCATGCTTTCGGACCACCATTCATCCCAAAACCCTACAGAGACTGCTGCACACAGGCCAGCTATTGAATAAGTGCGTTTTTCACTGTGATCAACTGAAAAACTCCACCAGCAGCTCTACAAGGAAATATTTGAACCATCAATTGGTGGCAGTGACTCCAGCAAACCACCAGATAACCCTGTGTGGGAGCAAACCAGCGCATGAACTCCAGTAAAACTGCATCCAAACTAAAAATGGCTTCCCCTCTGTGCCACTCCTGCTATCCTGTGGTGTCTGGCCATGGAAGCAGCAGACCCTAGGACTCCTCAGGGTGCTGCACAAACCTTGGGTCATCTTCACTCACACCCTGCTCTAGACAGGAAGAAGACACTGTGGTCCCCCCATGGCTTCCCCTTGCCTTTGTGCATTGGCAGGACTGTTTTCAGCTGCAGAGTGGAAAAGCTGCTTCATGTGAATTTGTCAGGAAGAACCAAATAATGTGCACAATAACTGCAATAAGCCAGGAAAGGAATGTCTCCCGCCATCACGCCCCCCACGTCCCTTCCACATGAACAAACAACACCAGTTGATTCTCCAGAAGGCACCACATAATTAATTTCATTTCCCAGCTCTTGTTTTATCAAAACAAATATATTTAGCGGAGGCTGCCTGAACAAAGAAGTGACAGTGGGAAACTGCCCGTGTGGTCCTAATGCAGATGTGAATCAGCAGAACAGCAATCCTAGGAGAAGCCTTTTTCCTTTCTTTTTCTTTCACATATGGTTAGATAACACATAAAAAGTGTCTTTCTATTTATACCTACTTATCATCAAAGAAACATTTTAGTTTATTCTAACGCACACACATATTCCCAGATTGGAAAAGCAGCCACGAAGCCATTTAGGAAAATTATTAAACTCTCAGTCCATTAAATGTCCATTCCTCACTGGAATCTCACTTGCCAGAACAAATAAATCTGTGAAATAAGTTGAAATGCTTGAAATGATTTGTGACTCCCTTCTAAATGGTCTCTTCAAATGGATTCCCCTTCCATTTGAGAGCAGCAGCAAATTTTGGCTTTTGCAGCAATTTGGCTGCTCCTAGCAAAGAAGAACATCAGTTCTGATGGAGGCTGGGGGGATTCCAGCAGACCTCCAACACGCAGGACAGAGCTGTACACCGAGAAGCTTCTTGTGGAAAACCTTGGGAACACACTGCAGAGCCATGGCCACTGGTGCAGACAGATTCTTCCCCTCTCATCCTCCAGCTCTGCCTCGCCTATGCCGTCCTTCACTGCTGGCTGTGCCTCCTTCCTCTCACCCCACATTCCTAATCCTTTACCACACAGCTCAGTGAAGCCCAGAGGAGCCTGAGCTGATTGTATCCAAGATATTTTCTTTGAAAGGAGCTTGGCAGCCCAAAGAGATTACTGACAACCACGATGCCACCATCACCAGTAATTGTGTCCCCTGCCATGGCCACTCAGACAACCCTGCCGTGTCTCCTGTCACCAGGCTCACTGGGGACAGCCCTGTCCCGAGAACTGCCCACATGGCAAATGACTGCTATAAATAATTAACGTGCATTCCTCTAATCCTCTGTTGGAACCATGGCCTCTCTAACCAGGGCAATGCATCGCAACTTCCAAACAAACACTTGGCTGCAGCACGCTGGGAGGGGGGTGTTTACAGATGTTTAATGGTGTTTCTCTTACAATCGAGGTGCTATTGCACTTAGGAAACATATTTTTGGTGGTGGGAGAAGAGGGAGAAAAATACTGATACACTAAATACAGAAGGAAACACTATTAAACCGCATGCAATTATCAAAAGCCACCAAAATAATCCAATCTTATTAAATACTTTTTGCTATTTAAAATAACATTTAAATGTGCCTGTGAGAGATCTGAGCTTTAGCTGCCTGTAATGACAAGTGCATTGCTCCAAGGAACTTACACATGATGAGATATATTTTATATATTTTTATTAACAGTCATCTGAAAGCTTCAGCATCATTTCACAGCAAGCACACTCAGCTACGATACTATTTGCACTGTCTGATGCAAGAAGGGCTCCGATAACATTTGTTTAGTCAAGGACAAACAGTCCTGGGGCCTGTAGGTAGATGAGGGGAAAGACAAAGTTGGGTAACACTTCAGGCCTGCAAAGAAACAGGGTCCCTTCAGCTGAAAGGCTGTTGGGGAGGATTGCAGATCAAACCAAACCATTCTGCAGTCCGGGTAACGCTCCAAGGGCTACCCAAAATGCTTCACATATAATCACCACAGGGTTAGGGAAATGAGTCCTGAGGTTCAAGCAGGGCTTTACCAAATACCTCTCGTTTCTCAAACAACCATGACAGAAGGCATCTGTAAGGAAGGCCAAGGACGATGCTCCAGAGGGTGGGTGTCAGTCATCAAAGTCGATTCTGATGGGGCCTCCTGTCAGGATATGATTTGCCACGTGAACGGATTCCTCCTCCTCCTCTTGCTCCGTGGACCTGCGCAGGCGTCTCCGGCAGCCCTGGGCGCAGCGCGAGCTCTCGTCCAGTGCCCCGCACACGAGGATGCGGCAGTGCAGGAACACCTCCTGGCGTGGGGACACAGCGGGAGGGTCAGTGCACAGCTCTGGGAACCACTGCCACTGCTGCCAGAGCACAAGCCACGCCATTCCCATCGCACAGGGCCATGTCCAGTGTCATCATCCACGGCCAAACTGGCCGCTTTGTCTGTTTCCTTATGTGCCCTCTCCAGAGTGCCTGGCTGAGACCTCAGAGCACAACGTCTGTCTGGTAGCCAAGGGTGGAGAGACAGGGAATAGGAAGGCATGAAATCATCCTCCAGAGGAAGGGATGAAAATGCCAGGAATCAGCTTGGAAGAGCTCACATGAAGTGGTAGGAGCTGCACGTCAAGAATGCGTGAAGCCTCACAAGGACTGATGGAGATGCGCAAGAGAATTTGAACCTAGCTGGGAAAACAAAGCCAAGAAACCGAGGGGAAAAAGGAGGAAAATGCAGGGTGATGAGGGGCTAAGTTGAGGGAAGAAGGAAAACACAAAGAGCAAGGAGACAGCTGCCTTTTTTTCTCACAGCAAAGGCAGTGACAGGATTGCTGCTCCCTGCCCTGCAAATGCCAAGGAGAGCCAGCAAGACCCTTTCAAGCAGCAGGCACAAAGACTTGGTCAGTGAAGAGGCTTGAAGTAGAATCCGTTGTGCAGGATGGGAGGATGCAGGTTAGAGGCAGCAGTGGCAATCAGACTGCCAAGGAAAATTTCTGAATTTTAGAAGACCTCATCTGTTTTAACCCTACTGAGGCTCTCAGGTAGCTGGAGCAGCAGCTTTGTACCTTTTAGAATAGGCAGTGTTGGCTGAGCATAACAATGACTGGAAGATCCAATTTCCTCCAGCACAGAAAAGGAAAGCTATTTGCATTAGGAAAATGGCATTATCCTTCAACTGTCCTCCCACTACAGAGCTTCTGCCCCAGAGAGACAGCCTGGTTTCACACTGAATTAAGCAGTACGGTGGCCTGCTATGTGGAATCTGGCATCTGTACTCACAAGAGTTAGAGAAGACACAAGGTTGAAGAGATCCCAAAGGAAAAACTGTGTTGTTTTAAAGGCACTGTGAAATGTGCCTGGTGACTGAGAACACTTCTCTCACCCAGCATACAAGGGTCCACCTAGACCACCCTGGAAGCAACAATGATTTTAGCCTGCTGTGGCACTGATGTTCCAAAACTGTCCTTCATATTTTAACTTTAGTGTTTTTATCAATCTCTTCTGAAGTACCTGTGTCAGGCTCCTGAAAGATGCAACTGCTGTAACACACACAGCAGCTTGGGCCAGCCATTCCATACCCTTTGCCAACTTGGTGCTGAGGCTCCTCAGTCACATCAGAGCTGCTGAAATATCTAAGAGTTGAGTTTTGAGCTTACCTTGTTGTCTTTGCCCACAAACTTGAACACAGGGACCTGGAAATGCTTGGCAAGATGGTCCTTTGACGTGTACTGCTTCACGGAGTCATCAGAAACGCAGCTGAGGGGAGCAGAGGGATAGGCTTTAATGGGTTTCCCAGAAATGGAAAGAGAAAAGACATTCCAGCCTACTTCAGCAGAGAAAGAAAAGGAGGGATTGGCTCTCAGGCTCAGCTACCATCTCTGCTACTTCCTCCTTGGCCACAGGAGAAAATTCAGGAGTGATGGGGAAAACAACAGCAATGCTAATAGCATCTCCAGACAAGGAACAGCTCAGCAGCAGAGGGCTGGCAGGACGTGGCCCAGTCCCCTCAGAGAGGGACTGCCAGCAAGCTGCAGGCAAGTTTGTCCTCATTTCACCTTCCTGTGCAACAGTCTGCAGTGTTATACACTACAGAATATGGTACGCATTACTGTGTACACATATATATGCACATAAATTATGCTTAAAATGAAGCAGCCTGCACCCATATTACTAAAATATGACAGATGATGAAAACAACAAAAACCCAGATTTACTTTGCTTTCTATAATTTACTTTTTTCTTCCTGCTGGTCTTGGTCAAACAGCTCAAATTCACTATACCAAAAGTTTATAATTTCAGTTTTTCCATCACTAGCAACACACGATCATATGAGAGGTCACAGAACAGCAAGAAAATAAGCTGCTTTTATAACAAGTTACATTCCAGGCACAGTGTATTTATAAACTATTACAGCCTATTTAGAGTTTGACAGACAAAGTTATGGTGGCTCAATAATTACTGCTGATTATTGCAAAGCCTTGGGCATCTTGAGAGGCTCTCATGCTGCTGTGAAATTGCATTGCAATGCAGTTCATCCTAACAAATTAATTCCAAAAATGTGGACTTCGAAAGATGTTAAAAAAAAACAACCTCAAAGCAGTGGTGGAAGAGACAAGAAGTACTGGTGTGACAGCTCAAAGGCCTGCTCTTGCAGCAACCTTCAGCTCCCATCTTTACACAAGAAATGTGCATGGCGTTGTCAGCAATGCTGATGTTTGACATGCTCAGCTGTAAAAGAGCAGCTCTGCCTTCACTGGAATGTTTGGGATCTCTACGTTGTTAAAATTACTTTTTAAATTAGGCATCTGATTGTAAGGAATGACAGTGAAAGACTTTTCACAGGTGACTGGCCAAGCTTTAGGGCCATGAAGTCAACTGATAGGCATGTTCTCACTTGTGAGCATATAAACTGTGATGATTATTGGACACTGGCTCAAACTGACTCCTAAATCCCAAGTTCTCCAGAGGTTCTCCACACTGGTGCAAGGAAACCTACTGGACCGGGGCTAGGGAGAGGGGAAATGGAAGAACAACATGAAGGAATCAGGGATACATAGACAAAACCAGCTCAGAGACCTCATGAGTCACAAGAACAAGCCCTTTTGCATTTGTGGGGCCAGACCATATCCCACTCTCCTAGGAAATCCCCAGACACCCTGATTCCCACCTTGGAGAGGTGAGAAGAGGCAGGTATGGAAAGAAAAGGAGTGAGCCTGATCAGCATATGGGGAAAATAATCCTATTCCTGTGCATAATGTGCTTAGGTTTGGGGAGCAGAACAGCAGTGCCGTGGGAGCTGTGCTCTGACCCCCTCATTTGGGGTTGCAAGGTAAAAAGGAAGGCTGGAACAATAAAATACCCACCTCACCCTAAGAAATGGGGCAGCCTGAGGTGTAACAAGAGGAGCTTTGCAATGGCTGCCTTAACCACCTCATGCTCTGGTGAATCACAGCTCCTGACCTCATCAGTGACATGACCTTGCTCCAGATGCCCCAGAGAGCTTCACTGTTTCTCAGCTGTGCCATCGGCCAATGCCTTTGTTTCATTTTGTTTTCAGAAGGCAGGGAATCAACAGAGAAGAGAGCAGCAGAGGGAATTTACCCATTCCTCAGTCCAAGGTATTCCCCCTCAAATTTAAACAGTGTTTCCCCCTTTGGAAACTGCAGATAACTCCTGCAGGTCTGATACTACATAAACTGATTTAAAAATCCCATCTTTATTGCTATGGGCTTTTGGGGCTGGATTTCTAGAAGGAAACCGGGTTATTACAGAAGTGTTTGGAGCAGGGACAACTTAGCAGTGTATTCAGCTAATTTAATTTTGAATCACTGGGTACACTGGGGACACTGGTGCCTGCAGTGATGGCTGCAGAGTGGAGCAGCTGGACAAGGCTCCAGTCATTTCCCTTCAGTGAAGTTTTAATGCCCTCTGCAGGTACCAAGGGACTACTGGTGCCATAAATCCTCCAACCTATGCTGGGGTGAATTCAAGAGATGGCATTTCCTGCCTTATCCCTTCTCCATCCAGTGCAGGTTTTGGCTGCTGTTTTGAATCCCATCATTTTCACTCATGGGGAGAAATGAATGACTGTTTGGAGCCTTGACTCTGTGAAGGGTCCACGGGAACAGCCAAGCCAGGGAGTTGATAAAATCAATTTTTCCATTACAGATCTGCTCATAAAGCTCAGAAATGTTGGGCACAGAAGGACTGTGGCCTAGGATGGAGGGAGAGCAGGCTAATGTTGAATCCACTGTCAGAAGGAAATGAAAACAGTATTTCTGGGTACTTCACATGGCAGGACCCTTTTGCTACAAGACAACCACACAGACTTGTCATCAGCAGCTGCAACAGCAGATGATTTAGTCTGGCAGCTGAGGACATAATTGTTGTCATCATTAAATGGTCTGGCAGGCAACATACAGGACTTACACATGCACAGTCCCTTGACTATCAGGCTACAACTCTTGGATATGGTCTTAGACGTTCCTTTGGCTGGATTTCCCTCCCTAGAGGACAGCAGACTGCTTCACAACTGTGCCATTTCCTCAGAGCTGTCTGGTTAAGCTGCTGGATGCAAACACTCCACAGCAATGCTGTAAGCAAGGCACAGTCATCTTAGCACCAAAAGAAGTGTCTGAAAACAGGGATCATCTCGGAGTCACAGCTGAGCCCACCGCAAGGCTCCCCAAACCTCTGATGCAAAAACCACTACAGTGAACTCACAGATCTGAACAGAAATATTTTTATCCTGTCCTGGAAAGATCACTAACCCCAAACACCTCAAAAAATTAACGCCAAACTGAAAGACCCTAAGCTTACTGCACTGACTGGCACCAGGGAGAGCAAAGCAAGGGATTCTTCTGGAGCTCCTAGCAGGACTAGCAATGAACTCCTCTGGCTCATGCCATAATAAGGCCATTATGAGAAAATTAAGAAACTTGCTCCAGTTGCTGCAGCAGCTGCCTGACAGTGGCACACGGCCATGGGGGTTCTGCACAGTGGCTTGGCACTCTGTGGCTGGCAGAGAAAGGATATCAGGAAAGAGAATCTTTTCTACCGGAGCCAACTCAATTATCCACAAGGCTAGTGACAGGGAATTATGTCCTGTAAAGGCTGGACTCAGAAGAACCTCTTTCACTGCCTCCCACTGTTTCTCCCAATTACTTTTGATGGGACAGGTGGTTTCAGCTTGATGGCTGCTGGTGATTGCTACAGGCACAGCAGACAGGCTGCTGTGGAGAAGGGATAGTGTTTCCTGCAGCACACAGACAGCTTGGCCCCACCGCCAATTCCCATTAAATTCCAGCAAGAAAGGGAACAGGGAACTCACCCATCTTGAATCAGGTAGTACTTGAGGATTTCATCAATTTTTGAGGTGGGAGTGGCAAAGCAGCTCTCCACCAGTGTCTCCAGTCCACTGACGTGAACCAAGGGTTCAATCCCAAAGTACAGAGAGTCCCGAAGCTTGAGGGTTGGAAGAGCACCCCTGTAGGGCTCATCAAAGTCTTTGTCTTTGAAGATCTCCAGGGTGAAGGGGAAGATGCCCTGGTTGCGGCTCATGATTTCCAAGGGAGAGTTCTTGAGGTTGGGCACGTAACCCTCGGAGATGGTGTAGCGGCGCGGGAACTCGCAGGTCACCGGGATCAACAGCTTGCTGGTGCGGACAATGATGTCCCCATTGCTCCCTGGGGTCTGCTTGGGCAAGCCAGTCACCAGGTTGGTGGCAATGATTTTATCATTTATTACCTGCAGCAAAGAAAGGGGAGATCATTGAGAAAGACTTCTCTGGGCTGACACTCAGACACAGAGTAGCCACCGAAGGCCCAGCTTGTGAAATCACACTCCACAACCAAAATGATGTTCATCCTCACCAACCAACCAAGGCCCTCAGTTTGTTGCCAGCGGTAATGCACAGCACTTCTGCCACCCCTCTGCTAAGATGAGCTCTCTGGGTCCTGACCAGGTGCCAGCTTAACCTTTGGAACATTATCAGGAGAGCAGCATCTGTCTGAGCAGGAGGGTGCAGGGCACTTGTGCCTTCTACTCCTGTGAAGCAGAAGGTGAGCAGAAAGCAGCACCCATGCCGTCAGACACACACCACTGGAGGGGGGATGGAACAAGCTCTTGGACTTTGGCATGCCAGCCCAGGTCTGCTCTGAGGGCAGCTGCATGGCAGCACAAGGAGCAGCTCTGAGGGTACAGCTAAATCAACGTTATTCTAAAAATAAGCCGCAGCCAAATCCCCGAGAGCGGACAACAGGCATACATACATCCACAACAGTACCGCAGGACTTCAAGGAGAAGTGGATGTTGACATGAGTGCCATTGGAGACGCCTTTGCACGAAGTGTTGATGAGGGAGAGGTCCAGGCCTCCAACCAGGTCCTTTGGGATGCTCACCTCAATAGAGCTGGACTTGCACAGCACTGGAACTGCAAGAGAAGTTCCCAGAATAAGTCTGCACTACAAACCTACCAGTGAGCTGGGGAAGGGCTACACTAATTATTATTGGGGGAAAAAAAAGGGGACTACTACATAGCATTTATGATTATGATCCTACCGCAGTAATGTAATGCCCTATATTGCATTCCTACGTACACAACACAAACCAGAGCTGCCACTGCCCCAAGCTCTCCAGCCACAGCAGTGCCTCAGAAAGCAATGAGGACAATCGGTGCACTTGCAGCAGAAATGTAGCTGTGCTTTCCAGCTTTACTTAATACTCAGCAGAGATGTGATGGATACCTCTTGCACTGCGATGTCCTGGGAAGAGCCTTTGCCAGATATGGATATCAAATTCACAACACCCCAGGCAAAGCCATTTTTTAAGACCCTTAATCAGATTTTACATCAAACCCAGAACACACTGAAACAAGGCAGAGTAATTCCATATAGATACTGAGCTAAAGTGGAAGCACCTCAAAAAACCATAATAATATTTTTATAAGCAATAAACCCAGCTGTGACAAACAAACCCAATTAGTTCACTCGTTCCACCTCCTTCCAACCTTTAAATTTTAATACAGGCCTCCATGTGAATTTTTTTAAATTAAAATTTCATTACATAAGAAGCAGGAGAAAACAGAGCTTGGACAAAATAAAAAGGAAGGAAGAATAATCTTCAATAAAAAAGTAATTGCTCTATATATATATTCCTTGGGATCATACCTATCTATTCAGTTAGAGACAGGACAAACATACTGGTGGCATATGTTCTGGTTTCAGCCAGAAAAACAAACCCTTTGCAGGATTTACATTTATTGCATTTTAAAATCCCATGACAAAACTTTTTTGCAAATATACTAGCTTCCCAATATTTTTGCCAAAATTAATTGCAGTCTCAGTCTTTGTCTTAGTCTTCCTAAGACATGCCTCCCTTAATTCCAATCATTAATTATATAATTTAGAATTCTGGATATTTGATATAAGGCACGCTGCCAAAACATGCCTTCTACCCCCCTTTAAAAATTTCCCTGTCCCAGCTAAGGTATTTGCAACAGCCTCTGAGTATCTTCAGGGAGGATTTTTTTATTAAAAGTTGGTAATTTCAAAGTGATATGCTAAAATGTATGCAGAGTGCCCAAAGCAATATGTTCCCACAATGACATTGCTGGGTTAGAACAGAAGCTTAAAGAACTAAAAATCACCTTAACTTTCCCTCCACTGGCAGCAGAAGGCAAGTGGGAATAACTAAGCATGTCAAATGGCACAGCTCAGGAGCAGACAAAGGGACTTTGAGAACACAGCATAATGCAGACAGAGAGGAACATCCTTTGGAGAACTGATTGGCTCCATCTGGATTTAAAGACTCACCGTTCTAGCAACTCCTTGATAAATAAGAAAATGTACTGCTTTCATAAAGGTGAAATTCAGGGCAAGATATTTGGATCCCAACTGCAATTCTCTGAAGTTCAGGGCTCATTTGGTTCAGGATCTCTCTGTTTCTACAAGTCTTTGACTGGCACAAAGTGGGAGAAGGAAAACACTCCATTTTCCCTGTGCTCTGGAGCTGCAGGAGCTGTCTGTGTGCCCTCCACCACCTGGACACAGAAACAAGTGAAAGAAACCTGCTGACTCAATCTAGCTCATGGCTATTTGGGAAAACACCCAGAGTGTGCCAGTCAACATTGTAGTTCTTCCCTCTCATACTCTGCAGAGCACCCGTGAGCACTGGGAAAGCCTCCTCAATTCCATTTTAAACTCTGCTTTGCACCAATGCCTGAGAGCACCTGACCCTGGAAGGAAGCTTCTGTGGCCAGTCCACCACTCCTTTCTCTGTCTGCTGGTGGTACTGGCACCATATTCCAGCCTCTGGCTCCCTCCTTGGCCTTTCAAAGTGCTGCTGCTTGGAGCAGTGGTTGTCTTGCTGCACAGACTGCTCAGCAGAACAGGCTCTCTGGGGCTGGGGAGCCCTGACCCACGCTACAAACACAAACTGTGCTTGCACAAAAAGTGTGGGCAGGGGATGGGGGAGAAGAGCACTTCATCCCTACTCTTCAGGAAGAAGTGGGGTATTAAGAAGGGCTGCAAAATCCCAAGTACTTTGCTGGCTGGTATCTTTGTGGGAAAACTGTAGCCTGTAGACTGTGATTTCTGTGGAAAGTTATTAATGTTTGCTCTGAATGTAGAGACAGTGCAGAGGAGGGTAGAGAAGCTGCAGATCCAATTGCTTCAGGCAACTGTGCCTGCCCTGCACTGTTAATTGAACCAATATAAACCTGACTAGGTGTCATAAAAAATTGTGTGGTACAGTTCCATATCTGCTCAGAATTGCAGACCACAGCGTGGGGACACAAGTTCATGAATGCAAAAGAACAGGCAATTTCACTTTATGAGATGCTGCAGCCTGAGCGCCAGCCTGGCTCCCAGCAGTGCTGCTGCTCTCACTAGCAGCCTCACAAGCAGCAGAAACCCTGGCTGGGAAATGCAGGACTTCCAACCCTGCTGGGGTTGCCTCAGGGACCCGGGACTGGAAAACATCACTCTGTTCTGGCCTGTATCCATCAATCAGATCTTCAATCAGTGAGTGTAATCACAGCTCTTGGAAATCCCCACCTCTGCCTCCCCACTGGCACTGCTGGATCCCAAGTGTGCAGTGCTCACCCTTGGGAGCCCTGCATTTCTAAACAGCTTAAAAAGCAGAAATTCCATCAAGCAGAACCATTCCAAATTCCTCTCTGAGGCATATATGCCTTTTTGGCCACCATAAAGCCTGGATCTGCCCCTCCAGCTGATGTCTGGGCACTCTGTGACACATCAGGCTGCAGGAGATTCTCTGAGCGCACCAGGCAACACCAGAGTGTTGGTAGCCTGGGTACATTTGCAAAATAAATCGTTGCAAAAAACAGGGAGCTTGTTTATTCCATGTGCATGCCAAAGGCACAAGTGACTCAGCATGAAGGACTCCCTGTGGAAAGTTCAGATGGAAGGTTCTCCAAGGATAACACTGCCCTTGCCTCTACACAGCAGAAGCAACAGTCAATTTTTAGATGCTATCTCTGGCACTTTTCCAATGGGGCAGGAGGAGCACGTAATATCAAAGCTAGTGCCCTGCTTCAAGGCATAGGAATGCTTACTGGAATGACATGCTTTGAAAAAAACGTGCCTCTCTCTTTAACCCTGTTCTGGAAGGGACTGGACCACTTTAGCTGCGACTTTGAAGTATGGAAAACATCAGTTCTAACAGCATAAATTTGTCAGAGGTGTGCACAACTAGAGCAGAGCAGTATAATGGCAGCTGTTAAGCAGTATTAATTTTAAGGGAACACTGCCAAAACCACCTGTGATGCAAGATGCACCCAAGCTGGGCCCTGTGGCTGTTCTCCTGCCTGGATAGAAGAGCAACGTCTTCAGGCTCTCATTTTTGGATGGTTTGTCATTAATAACAAAGCTCCATTAACCCATCTGGAAAGGACAGGCTAAGAGAAGACAGCAAAAACAAGAAGAAACATTCATTCAGACATCCTTTTGGGGGTCAGAGGCTGCCAGGGAGATTTTGTTGCCCTACCTTGGCAAGTGTGGTTGTCTTCTGACAGAGCGAGTCCCCTGGGACATTCACACTGGTAGGTGTCTTCCACTTCAATGCAGGTATGGCTGCAGCCTCCATTGTTATTGTGACAGCCTTCAATTTCTGTGAGAGAAAGGAAAATCAGCACATCCTGCAGGCCCCAATGTGCTCCTGACCAACACAGCTCGAAGGCAACAGCTTGTTTGCAAGAAAATGAGGTGGAACCTCCTTTTATAATTGTATAGCTTCCTGTGTCTGTCATTTCACCATGAGGTTATCAAGGAATTCTGTGGAAGAGATTAGCAAATTAAATCCCATGCTATACCTGACACACCAAATAGGCCATCTGCAGATTGGCACTTTAAGAATCATAGAATTATAGAGTGGCCTGGGCTGGAAGGGACCTTAAAGATCTCCTTCCAACCCCCCTGCCATGGGTTCGACCTCCCACTATCCCAAGTTGCTCCCAGCCCCAATGTCCAGCCTGGCCTTGGACACTTCCAGGGATCCAGGGGCAGCCACAGCTTCTCTGGGTAACCTGTGCCAGGGCCTGTCCACCCTCACAGGGAACAATTTATATCCAATATCCAATCTAAACCTCCTCTCTGTTTAAAACCATTTCCCCTTGTCCTGTCACTCCATGCCTCTGCAAACAGACTTCCTGAGACATTCTCTTAAACTAAAGTTTTATGTTATTTCTTACTTCAAAAAGGTGGGAAGAAAATCCTCTTAAAATCCTCCTCTAAACTCCATCCCTTTCATCACCAGCAGAATGAAAGCCCTGAGCTTTGCAGGGGAGCTGCCCTGGGGAAGGACAGCCCCACAGGTGGCCAGCTCCTATTCCCAGCAGGGAACACTGGAGAGAAGATGATGTGCTCATTCCCTCTGGGTTTCCCAGCTGTGAGGGAGGTGGGTGCACCAAATTCCTTCAACTAATTGGAGGCTGAGGATGAAACTCTGCTTCTAGGAGTTTGTTTAGCAGGAATTTTGCTAGCTTGTGAGTTTTTGGCTTTGAGGTTGGCTCAGGAACAGCCCAAGTTCATGGTGCAAAGTTGATTCACTTTCTAATTTTCTTCCATTCTGAAGTGCAGAGGAGAGAGGGCTTCAGAGCTAATTGGCAGATTTGTCATGTCTTTTCTTACATCTCTTTTCTTCAGATGAGGACACTGAAGATCCGAGTTTTTGTGTAAAATGTATTCCTAGCCACTGCAGCTGCAGAAAAGAGCCTGAAAGGTCACCCAGATACATTCTGAAGATTCTGAAAATCTAAGGAAAGTAAGGCCATTTCCAGCTCTTTTGGCTTCCTATTATACAGAAAATAATAGAGGATCATGAGTTTTTCTTTCAAATAACCTTCACTGCTTGATTTTTTTAACCCTTTGGGATGAATATGCTAGATAAGTACTACTGCTCTCAATAAAATAACAGTACATAAGATAAGCAAATCATAAATACAGAATATTTCTCCCTGAGCCTGCCCTGAGTCATCAGAAATTACTGTGTGGTTTTCACTGAAATGTAAATAAAAGAATGGAAATCCCATACTCAATCCCATACAATGCATGGAAAATAACAGCCTGAACAGTCCATATGAGTCAAAGTAATGGGTAAAGCATCATAATGTAAATTTTGAGATACTTCAAACTCTACTCAGCCTCACCAGCTCACATAATCAAGCTAAATCTCTTGCATTTGTTCTTTTTAGCAACAAGGTGTGAGGTGGCTCACACCTCACATCCCATTCTCTAACGGCTGAGAGTACATCTTTAGAAATAAAACTCGCTAACAAGACTGCAAAAATCCCCAGCAGCAGTTAAACTCAGGAAAGGCACCATCCTTCTTACAGAAGGGAAATGAAATGATATATCAAAGGCCCTAAAAGGCAACTTGGGGAATGGCAGAAACAAACGAGTTTCCAAACAGACTATTCCAGCCCTGTCAGAAGAGCGCAGCGCTCAGGAATAAAAACTGCACAGCTCATTTATGTGATGCCTCACCAGCTCAGAGCCAGAGGTGGCAGGGACAAAGCCCACAGACCATTTCTGGCCCCACACAACTTGACAAGTACTTAAGGAGCACTCTGCACAGCAGCATTTCCCAGGGAAGTGTCACTGTCTGGATGAGTGATGTACTAGCAGAGCTCAGAGAGCAGATTTAGCTCTTTTGGGTAGCTGGAATGTGAGGCACATCTGTCAGTGTTTTTCTTGTCTGAGGCCCCCCAGTGTCTGTGAACACCACACAGCAGCTTTGCTGTGAGGGGGCACAGTGCTTTTCCACAGCTCACCACAGAAAACATCAGGCACACGTCAATTTTTGATGGGTTTGCCTATTTCTGCTCCGAGATGTTTGTACATTGTTAGTGACAACATACCAGACCTACAATTCGGTCTTTAAGCCACCAGTGTAAATTTACGAAGGGTTTTCAATCTGGCTGTGCCACCACTGGGAAGGAACTGTGGCAGCTGCAAGCAGCAGAGCCCACAAACACCAAAGAGCAAAATGCAGCCCTAATCCCCAATTTAGCTTCTGCCCATAGACTGGCAACCCCTCTCCTGAATTTCTGCACTGGGAAGCTAAAGCGATCCTCATGCTCTAGTCTAATGTCATGCCATTACCCCATCCCTAATGTGAGCTGCCAAAACCCAGCTCTGCTAAATCTGCCCCCACAAAACTACCACACAAACCTTCGGAGCCAAATCCCAACAACTGCAGCAATAACTAGTTCTGCCTGGACAACCAATCTTCCAGAGCAACTGCTGCCTTTCCCCCATGGAGATAAACACAAGCAAATTCTAACCGAAATGGACGAGGCAGGGAGAACAACAAGGAGATTTCTCTCTGCTTGCTTAGAAGGCTATTTTAGTATCAACCCCTCTGGCGAGCACAGAGGTGATAAGAGTGACATTTCATCCCAGGTGCAAGGAGCCAAGAGAGCCAGGGCTGCAAGGGAATGATTTACACAGTTTCCAGCAGCCTGTGGTGGCTGAAGCCTCACCTTCACAGGTTTTCCCATCGCTTCCCAGCGTGCGCCCGACCCCGCACTCGCAGCGGAAGGAATTCTTCAGGTTAACACAAAACTCGCTGCAGCCTCCATTGTTCTGTTCACATTCATTTTCATCTGAAAAAAAAAAAAATCTCTGGAATTAAATGAATAATCCCACTAACAGTAACACTAAAAGTAGCTTTTGAAACTCCTAATTTAATTCCTCCTAACTCTTTTTTTAAAGGCTAAAGTTCCTCTGTGTCTGTCTGCCCTTTTTGTTTTTTTTTTTGAAAGGTACTTTGTTCTCTGAGATTCTAATTCCTCAACCTGATTTAATCTCTTCAAAAAGCAAATCAAACAGAGAGGAAGGGACAGGCATAGCTTTTACTGAGCCACAAAATTAATGATTACTCTAAGGCAGGCCAGGATACTGAAGTTATCAATCAAGGTTCACATGGGGTTTCATTAAAACAGCTTAGAACCTAGCATTTAGTAGGTGTCAGAAGCTTTAAAACAAGAAAAAATAAAAGAACCATTTTGACAGGTCAGAGATGAGCTCTCTCAGGTATCAGTGGTCCCACACATGCACAGTACCCACAGCTGGCAGCTGGTGGTGGTGTCTCCTTACACAAGCAATGTGAATTGAATATTTTTAGCCAAAGAATTGGCTGGTACTCTGCTTTGGGAGGCAGGAAGCATGTCCAGGAGACTCACAGAAACACTCTGCTTTTCACACATGTGACAGGCTCCACGCTTTCCCTTCTAAAAATAAAACTAAAGCTGCTTAAAAACAGAAGGTGAAGAGGGAAAGGGCTACTGGCAAAGGCATGGAGATGTTGTTAGAAGAGCCTAGGGCTTGTCTTAGTCAAGGGCTGGGCCCAGAAATTCCCCTCACTCGTCCTTCCAAGTTGTACAGCACACACAGATCTGTCCCTGCTCTTCCACACCAGTGACAACCAGCACTTCTAGGACACAGGCTGCTTGTCTTGAGACCAGACTGGGAGAGTGCTGAGCTGATTTTAACCATGGCTTAGTGGATGAATCCAGGTACTCAAGAAGTCAAAGGCAATGCACTGAGCTGGTGAATGCATGACAGGAAGTCTAAGACTTATCTAACCCCCAAATGAAAATGTAACTCAGTATCAGCCATTCTGTGTTGGGATTTAAAGCATGTAATGTACTGAAGAGAAGCACAGGGAGGTTCACAGAGCTGCTCAGCATTCACAGAATGGTCTGAGTTGGAAAGGACCTTATCCCATCCAGTTCCACCCCCCGCTATGGGCAGGGACACCTTCCACTATCCCAGTTTGCTCCAAGCCTCATCCAGCCTGGCTTTGGACACTTCCAGAGGTGGGGCAGCCACAGCTTCTCTGCTGCACTACTACGGCATCTTTAGCCTCCCTCTTCAGGGAAGCTGGGGAAGGAAGCACATTTTCCATTTAGGCAAGACAAATAGGGATTTATTTGGTTTAAGCAGGGCACAGCTGCTCTCAGGGATGTGATTGCACAATTACTCAGCACAACACAAAGTCGTTAGAAAGATAATACAGCCCCACAAGAGAGGCTGCAGGTAGGTGAACCAGTGTGATCATTCCAGCTGAGGTCTTGTGCCATCTGGGAACCTCAAGGAGAAGCAGCAGTGCAGAAATCCTGCTCATGGTGGGATGAAGGCAGCTGCAGCACCCACAGACAGGCTCAGGACTCCATGTGCCTCCCTGCTGCAGGAAATCCTTTTCTCTGAGCCTGCCACACATTCACTGAGTGCTGGTGCTTGTCAAGGGCACTTCTGTGACTGGAAGGCTTGCACAGAAGCAGCCAATAAATGCTTTTAATTATCTGAGAGAGCTCAGTCAGCCACTTGGCTGCAGAGATGTGGAGCTGCCTAAGCAAAAGCCTGCCCCAGAATCACTGTGAGCAAGTGTACCTGTGCAGCAGGGCCAGGCTGCTCTTTGCACAGACTGGAACGCCTGTGGCCCCTGCTCTGATACTCGGACACCAGGCGTGTGAAGAGAGAACCCACCCACACCTGCCTTGTCAGGTGTAGCCCCTATGGAAGGCTGACCTGCCACACAGCCTCCTGGACCGACTCTGCTTTCAGCTTCACCACCAAATCAAGCCACAGAGATGAGATTCCTCCTCCCCCAGACACCGTTTCCTCCCTCTCCCTTACCTCTTCCTGTCCATCAGTGTGGCCCTGCAGCTCCCCGACATCAACCCCTTCCCAGTCCTTTGATTTGCCCCATGGACCATCTTTTTCCTGACCTCTCAGTCCAGGTGCTCTCCCCCAGCACCACACACACACACCACAGCCATCCTCTCCTCAGAGGTTCACGGGGCTTCCCTGCTCTGCTCTCACCTCCCTCCTGGCCATGCTGGTCTCTGCCACCAATAACCCCTTGTAATGCTGCCTAAAACCATGGCAGCTGGGCTGGGACTTACAGTCCTTTGGCTCTCCTCAAGCCCCAGGCCCTAGACAATGCCCCAAAAGGGCAGGAAGTATGCTGAAGCTCAGTATGCAGCCCTACAGCAGCCAGCAAAACTTTTTGTGGAGGAGAGATATTCAACAGAGCGTGTGAGAGGAAATCTCTAATGCCAGACTGCATAGCACTTCCTGAGTACCACAGTGATACCATATGATCCTGCAGCATGATCTTGCAAAGAAGCTCTGCTACTGCCAGTGCAGCTGCTGCCTTCAGCAGCTGAACCATGCAGAAAGCAAATCTAGCCTCAGACATGGAGCTCCAGGGGCACCAGAATGGATGCAGTCATGGGATGTCACATCTTGGAACCATTTACAGAATCATAGACCTGTTCTAGGCAGCAAGGGGAAAACTCAGAATACATCATTTTTTATAATGCAAGGGATTGAGACGTAAGCAAGGAAACAAAGGGGGGGAAAAAGCATCAGTAACTGGCACAGCTTATTTCCACCCTTACCAAGGCATGTCTGTCCATCAGGTCCTAGTGTCGTCCCCGGGGAACACGTGCAGTCACTGGTGTCCAGGCAGGAGCCCTGGCAATCCACCACATCACAGATGTCATAAAAATCTAGGGCATGATAAGAACAGCGTCAGCACAAAGCACTGAGCAGGTGACAAAAACAGTATTTGTCCCATCAGCTTCCCACCCTGTGTGCAGTCCATCAGTTACAGAGCTGGGCATCGCTGGGAAAGCTGAACTGCTGAAGCTGCTGAGAAACAATCTAGTTTAATTACTGCCAGTCAGAGATGCAAATTTTGACTCTGGTAGCATGCCAAGACAAACCACAGGGCCCACGGGGAGCATTAAATCACTGCGGCCAGGTCAGCTGTGGAAAAATCCTGCTAGCGGAACAAAGTGGGTGAAACCTCCTCACTGATCCTACATGGACAGGCCAGCTCCCGGAGAAGGCGGGAGCCAGGCACCACCACTCCTGCTGCCCAGGGATGAAGGAGGGTCAGGAAAGCAAACCCAGCGCTGACTTACGGCCACAGTAGGCATGGAAGCAGACGCTGGGCTTGGTGAGGTGGTACACGTAGTACCCCCCCGGGCAGGCCTTGACCTCGATGGTGGTGTTCCAGAGGCAGCAGTTGCCGCTGAAGCTGGCACAGGCCTGGCGCCGTACGATGCCGTCGGTGTCCCGTGGGTGGCTGCCGTTCATCCAGATGGGAGCGTGGGTGCCGCAGTGGTTCTCGGGGATGCAGAAGGTGGGCATGGCGTCGCCGGCCATGCCCGTGAAGCGGTACCACTCCCCGTCGATGCCGCTGTCACACGTGGGCTGCCCATGTGAGGCGTTGATCTGGTGGTCCGTGTTCCTCCAAGGCTCGTTCAGGCTGATGTAGGCAGAGCAGGGATCCAGGGCTGGGACACAGAGAGAGAGAGAGAGCAGCTGGGAGATATCAAACCAAGTTGTTGACCGATTTCTCCATCCCTGACTTAACAGAACCATTGTGATAGAGATCCCTGGGGAGAAAAGGGGATACCAGCAAACTCATTGCCTTGTGGAAAATTCTGACAGCTCGTCTTAAAGGTCTTGGAGGAACAAGTAAATTAACAGAGCTCTTACAACATTATGCAACAGTCTGACTTGCTGTTTAGCTGACAGTAGGGAAAAAAACAAGATATAAGCAAATCTGAGGTCCTGGTAGTGATTTTGCCATAGGAAATACACCCGGGCAATACCAGATCTAGGACGATAACCCTTTGTTCAAGTAACTGAGCACCTGCAAGCCCTTCTGGAAGTCACTGGTAATCCTGCCAACTGCCTTGGAACAAGGGACTATACCTCAAACAGGTCATGCAGCCTCTTTTAAAAGCCATCCACAGCCAGTGTCAGCCCTCACAGCTGAGCTGCCAAACCTTTTTATTCATGATCTTAAAATCTAGAGGTCATGAAGGTTTGAACCGGGACCTTCCGTGGAGCAAAGCGTTCAACCCTCTGCACAGCTGTGTTCCTTGCAAGCCCAGAAACCCTCTTGATCTGCACAGGAGATCAGCAATTTGTGGGGGCAAGACACAAACACCTGGACCTCCTGGCAAGTGCATATCTGTTCATGCAGTGCTCAAGGATCATGTCCCTTTTCAGAGGCCTTTCTGAACCTTCTTCAAATAATTAAAACATGAGAGTACCATAGGGAGAACATAAATGAAGAATTTAAGTGCTCATCAAATTTTAAGTCTTCTTCTAATTAACCCTGATTTGGCAGCTTCCTCACTGAAAGTCCAGAGTTTCCATTTTCCCTTACATTTAATACCTGATTAAGCACTACTTATCCATTACATGCAATTCCCTGCTAAGCAAAAGGAATGCTAATACTGCCCTAAGGAAAATTGATTACCATTTCCTAAAATTAGGCTAATAAAACCAATCATTCTGATAAAATACATCTTGGACTGGAACAGCCTCAACTTTCCACAGCACATTTCTTTTGAAGTCCTAAAGCTGCGCTGTTTTGAAAATGGAGTGATGCAGTTTGGGTGAGGGAGGAATATTATGCTCTTTCTATTAGAAACACAAATGACCCTGGTTCATTATTTTGATTTGTTCCACTGGCTTTAAAGTGGGAACTACAAGTGCTTCAGAGAACGGACACCAAGTCACACTTATTTAGCTGCATTCTCTGTAGATATCTGTCCCACAGATGTGCTATCTCATAAAAATATTTCAAGAATATAACACCTCTTACGCCTTCCTCAGCCACAGACACGTTTTGTTTGGTCTCAAATTCAGCATAAAAGGCAGAAGCAGCTGCCAGAGTCAGGAGTGCTGCAGAGCTGGCACAGGGAGTGTGGATCTGGGTTATGAAGGAATCTCTAGTGCCACGATTCAAAAATACGCAGAGGAGCTGACTCACTGCCACCACAACCAGCCCAGTTCTCCCAGCAGCAGAGAGGGGAATGCAGCAGGGAATCTCTGATGGGATTCACCAGGCAATCCCTCCTGAGCTCTCCTTTTCACCTGCCTCAGCTTGCCTGCCCTTACCCACAGGCAGCAGCAGTGCTGTAAATCCCATCCTCCAAAAGCTGGTTTGACTTCTCCCAAAAGGGAAAGACAGGTCCTGAACAGAGCTTCCTCCGGGCCTCCCTCAGTGTAACTCCCTTGGTTTGCACCAGAGGATTTCGTGTGGCCTTAGGGTGAGTCACTGACTACAATTAAAAGGTTTTCCCGTTGTTAAAAGCCAAACGAGGTGAAGTGGGAATGCCCTGTCAGCTTCCCAGCTGGGCAGCACTAGAAATACCAACACTCCCATTAGCTTTCATGTAATTATGAAATATCCTTTGTAGATGGACTCTGGGAATGTTCATCTAGGGAGATTACATTGTCTCCTAAACATTCAGGAGATAATTTAAACACAAAATTTACTGAGACGAACATGCAGCAGCTCAGAGGGAGCTGGAAGAAGGCACATCAGGGGAATTGAGGTAGCATTCCCTCACATCTTTCATTCCCTGAGAGCTTATGGCAGGACTGAGGCAGAGACAAACAAGCAGAAAAAGCAGACAGCACTCTTTGGAACACTGCAGATCCTCACAGCCACCTTTGGACTGCCAGTGCTGCCCCATGCCAGCCTCCCTGCAGACACCAAGCAGTCTTTGGCAGCACAGTTCTTTCATTTTAATTAATTAAATTAACTTGAGCTTTTAAGAAAGAAAACTCCACAAAACAGAAAAGCAACTGATCAGCCTTTCATCTCTTCTCCCCAAACAACGGGCTTGGGGGTTTGCACAAGATGAATAACTGTCTCCAGCTTCCTATTATTCATTTTATCCGGCTCAATTTTTTTTCCCTCCCCAATGCTTCTTGCTTGGCCTGAGCAATTCAGCCTGACAAGTATTAGCTATGAAGCAAAGCTTTTCCATTTATAATCTTGATGATATCATTAGTTCTCTGGCTGACATGGTAGCAGATATACTGGGTGACAAATCAGGCTCCAGCAAGCATCGGTGAGCCCCCCATTCTGCAGAGATTAATCCTGGGTGCATTGTGTAACTGGAGGTCTCTCCTCCAGCACAACTAAGCAATAGAGTGAGCAGCACTGCATTATAACACTAAATTCAGTTGAGATTTGTCAAAGAAGCAGGTGAAAAGGTAGCATAATGTCCACTCATAGAGTCTGTCCTCCAAAGGCAACAGAAAATCCCACAGTGCCTTGGCAATAGAGATCTCTCCCGATACGGGAGACTTCACACTCTGTAACAGAAGGATCTTTCCAACTGGAAAGAATTTCACGTCGCCTTCAAAGAGAAGGGATATTTCTCCCACCTTCCAGTCTTTCCCCTAGGAATACCAAGGCTCAGCGTCAACTTTAGAGACAGCAAACAGAAACAAGGCAATGCCTCTTTACTCACCCATCGAAGACACTGGCTGGAGCTGGATGACAAAGTAGATACAGAAAAACAAGTACTGGAACATCCCACTCAGCTGAGGAAGAGCCACCACTCAAGGGACAAAGGTTTGAAAACCCTTGCACAGGCTGTAGCTCTTGCAGCCTTCTTCTCAGTGGAGCTTCTGACTCCAGGCTTCCAGAGAAGCAAGTGTGATTGCTCTCCTGGAAGTTTATTGGAGGAAGAAGCCAAAGGGATGCAGGGTACAGCTCCAGCCTTGACCTTCCCAGAGCAGCTCTGCCCCTTACTGACAGCAGACATGTACTCACTGATCAATCTTCTTTTTTGGACTTGACCTGCTATTGTTTTTTACCCTGACTGCCCCACAGTGACACCTCCACTATCTTATCCAGAGAACAATTCTAACCAGGGACACCCGGACATCCCGAAGGGATGGAAAAGAAGAACAGATGGGTGCTTGTTATCTCTACTTCTTCCCCAAGTAATGCTCCACAGCTCCCTCCAGGCAGAAAACACAGGCTAAGGAGCCTTAACTGCAGGAAATAGTGGCCAAAGGAGCAGGACCGATCCTTCCAAGCAGAGATTGCCAAGGAGTGCTTGGAGCAGAGCTACAATGGGAACATCAGTCAAACTGAAAGGCTGGTATCCCACAGGGAAATCAGCTGTTCCTAGGCTTCACAAAGGCCCTTGCCACTCCTGCTCACACAACCTGACCATTGCAGGGACATTATCAAACAAGGCAAGCAAAGACAGTTTTCTGCAGTAGTCTTACAATCTCTTGTCTTTAAGAAAGGAACCAAACCCAAGGTTATGGAATTAATTTTGATGCAAAATCGATTAATTGAAAACCTCTCCTGAGCAGTTCAAACCAAACTCGACTGAGTTGCAGGTGACAACCACAAGCTCTAGATGCAGCAACTGAAATCTGTTCTCTGCTACAGCAAACCCAGAAAGGGTTCATCCCTCTCACCCCACCAGCTCTCACTGTAAGAGCTCTCCACCAGCAAAGAGTGCAGCTAAGCCTACAGTAATTACACAATCAGGCAAGTGTGGGCATTTTCCCATTCCCTTTGCATCCCACATTTCTGTGGCAGGCTGGCCTAAGAAATGACATCAAGCTTCAAATCCCAGCAGGAAGAAAAGTGGCTCCATGATTTACATGTTGAGTTTGCACAAGACACTGAGTTGGATGCTTGTCAGTCTTGTAGGGACTGTCCATTACAGAAAATTCTCAATGGCCTCTCTCGGTCTGGGTATGTCCCTGGCAGTGAAGATGCTGAAGAGATGCTGCTCTGCTCCACCCCAGCACAGGAGTCTTTTTTCAGTGGTGAATGACTCTAGGGAACAACAAAGAACCCCAAAATAAATTACTATTACTACTCCCATGAGAAAAAATAAAATAAAATTCTTGTGGTTCTATTATGCTGACAGCTGTGCAGTACCAGAATGGTTTTTCCAACAACAGGAAAGGAGAAAAGATTCACTACACAAAGCTATCAAGGCAGATAACCCTCAGGAGGCGATTATGTGAATTCCCAGAAGAGAAACTAAAATTGAACAGAGAATAATACAACAAGCCACAGGAATTTCTATTTTGCCATTTTCATTGAGAGGCTGATTCATACTTATGATCTCAGGTAAATAAAACTGACAAGCCTAAACGGAATGCTCTGTTTGTGTCACAGGTGTGTACAGCTCTCTGAACCATCTCATTGCCGGCTGCTTTTGTTTTGTAGCTGCTACGTGAGCCTGTTACAACAATGTTTTGACAGGTACATGTAAGTGACTGACAGCTGACAATTGACACAGAGAAATGAACTGCAGCATCATGAACTGGAGCCTCAAAGGTGTCATCTACAGGCCCTATCAAGCTCTCAGAGATGGATTAAAGTAGGAGCTGCCCCAGCATTCCCACCGATGACACTATCCCAAATCACCATAACATCTTGTTGAAGGAAGTCCTGGGAAGAAGCACCAGAGGCAGCTCTTCTATCAGCATTTTCACTTTGCTTTGCAAGTTAACGTGGGTGACATTCATGGCTCCAGTTCCCCCCCAGACAATCTCAAGGAGCTGTAGCAGTTAGTCCTGAGAGGAAAAAGGGGGGAAAAAACCCCAAAGAAACAACCTGCCTGCACAGAGATGCTCTGGGACAGACACAATTCCAGCAGGTAATTTTAGATGCCATAGGGTCTGCACACTCCAGGCAATCCTGTTGTTCCTGACCTCCACATCTGCACCCCAAAGACTAATGAGCCCAAAACTGCACAAAGGATCAGGCTCAAGCCAGTACTTCTTAAAAGAAATCCCCAAAATACTTGTTTAAAAGGTATGAAGAGGGAAGGCAATATTAAAATAGAGGGCAGGGATTTTATTTTGGTACCCACAAGGGATTTTCTAAACCTGCTAGAGAGCCTATGTATATCTGTTCTTAACACAAGAAAGAATGCTCATTTTGCAGGTGGCAACCACACTTCTTGCCCATCCCAGAGATTGCTGGAGAGCTTTACCATTCTCACACAAGGAACTCAAATTCTTCAAAGCATTGGCTGAGCTGGAAAGCCTCATACAGTTTGTAATTGACGGATGAATAAAAATGCTTTGGTGTTTACTGAGGCGATCTTGGCTTTGTCAGAGCCACCTCTCAGGACACACAGCTCTGAAGCACAGCTCTGGGTGCAGGAACCTGCAGCCTGCCTAGAGGAGCAGGAGGAAGAGCTAATCAGCACTTCCTGCCACAGAGAGAGAGGAGAACCCGGCAGACAGGACAGGATCCCTGGCTGGGATTGATGGGAGGATGTAGGTTCACAATAAGCCCTGACAGGCAGCTGAGATGGATTGCACTGAAGTCAAGGACTTTAAGATAGGCCTTGCTGCTGTAAACAAGTTGTTCCAGGACTCAGTGCCAGTGGGAAGGGCTGTGGAGATCAGGGAGGGAACACAACCCAAGTGAAGTATGAGCAAACTCAACACAAGTAAAACATCAAGAACTGATTAAAATCAGGCAAGTACCTCACTCCTAGCTAAAGAGACCAGTTATTTAATTTCTCTTAGTCGAGCACTGTGATGCAGAACTTGGTATTTTGTTTTTCCACAGGTTCTACAGAACCTGAAGTGTTTTCTACACACCTTCATTTTCAGATGAAGGAATTAGGGCATAGACAGCACACCAACAACTGCAAAACTAGTCAGGGGCAGAAAGAGGAGTAGGATTCATCTTTTAAAAGCCCTCAAAGCCACAGCAGTACAGCCTAAGAGCAGCTTCACTCCTACTTCAGGGCTTAGGTACACTGCAAGTCTAACTTTCATTGCTCTATTTTACTTCAATGGGATATTACTGTATATTTACTTTAGTGTCAGTATAGAAATAAGCCTGATGGATTCTTTAAAAGGGAATAATTAGAATCTCTTGGGATAGGTCAAAGAATACTTAATATATATAAAACTCCTTCCTCTGAAAATTAAGCCGTACTATGGGGCACAGAGGAAAGAAGCTTGCACTTATAACTCCACACACACAAAAAACCCAGGGGATATCAAAGAAATTGGTCCGCTGGCTCAAAGACAGGACAACTTGGCCAGCTTCACTTGGCTGGCTCAGTGCCATGGTCTGACAGCCAACAGCGGCTCCAGAGCATCATGCAAACCCTCTTAGAACCAATATGGAAGCATAAGAACTTGCAGACAGGGGGTCATCATTGCTGCCTGCCAGGCAGGAAGCATTACGTGGAGAAAGAAAGAGGGTTTCTTTTTCACTCTTCAGGAAAAAGGAACCAAGAACATCTCCCCTAGACAGGCCTGCAAGGTAGCACCTCACAGGTGCAACAAAGGGAACTTAATGCAGTTCTCCAGAAAACCTTGAACCGGTCATGTATTTATTTCAAAGCTCCCTCACAGGAGAGGTTAAACAAAAGATTAACAAAATTACTAGAACAGGCAGTACCTGAGCACCGCAATGCACCCCGCTGCTTATCCCTCACCAGGGCGGAGGAATGCAGTGGCACATTAAGATTCAGGCAGCACTGCCTGCTCTTCAAGTGCTGCCAGGGGAACAGGACCCTATTACCTGCCTGCTTCCCAAACGGGAAATAGCTGCTGCAAGAGTATGTCGATGTTGAGATACAACAGTGTGGATCAGGAGAGCAAACAAACCCCGCCCTTCCCTTCAGTGTTAGCATTCCAAGGCACTGAGACTGGAGTGGGAGGCTTGTGCATTTCAGGGCACAGACACTTTTCTTACTTCCTGTACCCACATTGTCTCTAGAACAACATTAAAGCATGTGCAGGAAAAGTTTTATAACAGCATCTTCTTGCTTTCAAAATAGAGATTGTGGTGCTAAGATGTCATGAAGTCCCCCGTTCTCCTGGATGCCAAAATGGACAAATTCTTATGCAACTGAGCCCAACAATTTACCTAGGGGTGGCAGCAGCTCCCCTGGGGACAGCAGCAGAATAAGGGCTGCTCAGAGGAGGAAGGTTTGTCAGTAGTGATTAAAGGCAGGTAACAACAAACAGCTTCCAGCCCTTGCCCTTAAACTTTGAAAAACACAAGACTTGGCTGTCTCAAAAACTAGCTAATCATGGATGGTACTTTTTTTTTTAAAATCAGTCCATGGGCCCGATAGAAACCTTCACCAAATGTCTCATCCTAATAACCTATCAAGTTAGGACAAAGTATTCTATGCTAATTCCCAAAGTCAATGACCAAATCCTATATCGCCACGGCAAATCAAACCATTCAAGGGCCCAAAAAGAAAGGAACTGAAGCCTAAAACTTCAGTTTTCCTCCAAAACAGCACTTGAATGTAATACAGAAATATACTAACACCACAGGTACCCCTTTCAGGTTGCTGGGCATTACCCACCCATATATATTGTTATCCTATTACTATGCTAGCCTAACAAAGGCAGACCTTTGCTAGACCAAGTATCTACCTCTACCTCACCACCTGAACTGCTCCTGAGATCCCTGTGTTATGCAGCCAGATCTCCATCCAGGCTTCTTCAGGAAAGCTATTATCTGCATCAGCACGGCCCCAGTGAGGTAAGGTCAGTCAAGAAGACACAACCTAAACAAAAAGAAATGGAGGAAACTCAGGAGAGAGCTGCCACACAGCAAATATTCTCTTCTCAGTTGGGAAAAATAACATTATTCAAGAGCACTGATTCAAAAATTGAATAGTTATTTATTGTTCCAGAAGTACATTGCTCTTTTATACATATTTCATAAATGATACAGGATTTTACACATGTTCAGGTTTTTTTTTGTTTTTTTTTTTTTTGAAGAAGGACTTTTCTCCATGCTCCCTCCCTCATCCCAAACACACACCAAGGATTCAGCTACAGGATTGTATTCATTTTTTTTCCCTTTAAAACTCATCACACAAACAGGATAAAACAGATAAAAAAATAATCACACAATGTAATTAAATGGAAAGACAGAGGAAAAGGGGAAGGGGAAAAAAGAAAACAAAACTAGAAACATGCACCCATTCGGTCCAACATGCCACTGAGTGAGAAGAGGCAGCAATTCCAGCTGTGTTTCCACATCTGCAAGGCACCTGGCGTCTAGTAAATACTGAATTATTTTCTTTCCTATATTTTTCAAACACGGTTCTCCAAAAAACCAGAAGTCTCTTTCCATGACACAGTGAGGAGTAATAGTGAAACATCAAAAAAAAGCAGCCAGCCTTTCCGTATATAAAGCTTAGTGTCCTTCTCCCACCTTCATCCTGTCTCCACAGCATTTAGCAGCAGGGTGCTAAACCAGACTGACCTGCTTTATGTGAAGAGATGTTTTATCTGCTTAGAAAGCAGCCAGCCTTGGCTAGGAGAGGGGGCAATGGGTTCACCTTCCTTCCTTTATTTCTCTTTAGCTAAGAACGAGAGATGTCATTAGCCACTCCTAAGAAATTCTGACCTGTGGATACAAAGTTCGCTTAAAGCTACTTAATCAGGGGAAAGTGCTGCAGAACCAAAGCAGTTCTGAGTCTTGCGCTGTAAGATCCCAAGGCTCTCAAAAGCCTCTGGGCAAGGGAAACACTTTGACAATATATGAAACCTTCTAGCCCATTACACAAGCAGTCAAATATCAAGTTTCATTATTCCATGTTCCAAAACTGTTCATTTAAAAGCAGGAACCATGATTCCAGCAACAGTTTTGTAATCTTTAAGCCTTCATAATGTCATAGTCCAGGTGGCTATCAGATTTGGGGTAGGAAGAGAGGAATCTCCCTCCCTTAAGACTGAATATAAAAAACCTCTCATGCAATGCTGCCATGGATTTCTAGGAGCTCAAGGGCACTGGGATGCAAAGTTTATATAGTTATTATGGAATAATCCAAAATACTGATTATCAAATGTCCAGAAGAAAACTCATTCCTTCTCTCACTTGGCTCCAACAATTCTGTGCTACAAATAAGCAAAGGAGGAAGTCAGTGGAGCACAGGGGGTGGGCTGGGAAGGGGAAGCTCACGGTTTTCCAGTAGAAAGCAGTCTTGTAGTAACTTTATAAAAGAGACCAGGTCTGACCAGAAGTGTGCGTGTTAATGGCGGTGGAGTGCAAGTTCTGATCACCAGCCAGAGCTCCAGGTGGCTTGGATTCTTTGTTCTTTTTTTTTTTCTCCTTTTGTTTTTTTTGAGAGAGAAAGAGAGATTGGAATCAGGTAAAGGAAAATTAAAAAAGCTAAGCAGGCTGCTGGTGTCTTATCAAGAGGCAGACCCTGCAAAGCTGGAAGAAGACACCCCTATACCCCAGCATTACATTCTTTTCATGAACCCCCCCAATCCTGTATTTGTACACAATCACCATTCAGACAGTTTTTAAAATGTGACTATTTGCCAAGCCCTTTTCAGAACTAACATTCCACAATGTCCCATCTTCAGATTTAAGAGATTTTCCCCCTTTACAGTCCTTTGTCTTGATTCAAGGTAAAAACCCTCCACCCCCCACACCACATCCCAGCTTCCACCTGCAATGCTTTAATTAAAAAAGGCAAGAGCTATGAACAGGTTTTTTGCCGGGGTTCAGAGCTTCTTTGCTGATCAGTCCTTTTCAGAAATTTGCTGGATGGGCAGATGAACTTGCAGTGGGTCTCGAAGCCTCTTAAGGTCCAATTCTGCCTAAAAGTAAAAGACACATTATAAAGCACAAGTTCCCAAAACAACTTCCCCCAACACCATCTCCCTTTTGAGAAGGGAAAGCTTTTCCACATTTCCTTAGTTTTCCCCATGCAGCAGGAAAGAGTAAAAGAGTAAAACGAAGTCACAGGCTCATATTTGGGAAAACCATTCTCAGCTGTATTTCTCTGAACTTGTCTCTATACAGCCACTTAAAGGAATACGGTAGGGAAGATCTGGATCCCCATAAACTCACTGGAATATTTAAAAAAAAAAACAAAAAAACAAGCAAAACAACAAAAACCGAAGAAAACAACATCCAAACTAGTTTAATAGGATGGTGGGTTGCAGAAAAAAATGCTCCAGGAAAATACAGACATCTCCTAGCATCTGTATTTAACATGGCATGACAAATCCCAGAAAGACCATCGGGTCCTTCCTTATGCAGTTCCTTCTCCAAGGCAGGAGTAGAACTCCTCTGGCCCTGGATATCCTTACACTGTCACTTCCAGAGCCTGGGAATAAAGGATGATACAGAGCAGTGAAAAATAATGTGGTAACTCTGCTTTTTCTGCTCACACCATTCTTCTGCAATAAGGCTCTGAGAAACACAAGGAAATATCTCTATCCAAGTCCTTTGCTGAACAGATCCCACAATGTGGGCAATCTGTCAAGAGTGTCTGTCTCTGGAGTCTGAGAAATCAACCCCCGCTGACTTGAACAATACAGCTACATTTTCTGAACATTATTTTCCAGGACTGCACTGACATGCTATGTCAGGAAGACCTAAGCTGAATGGATGCAAGTCTTTCCTTCCTCACTAAATCCATCTGGTGTGTAGGAGCTGAGAAGAACAGAAATCTTGAATTAGGCTCCTCTGAGGCATGAAGTGTCTGAAGCAACTCAAGATTTGCCAGCAGTTTCTGAAAGGCCCTTAAAGATTGATATGGGTTTCATGTTGATTTATGCATACAGCAGTTCTATTCATGTGAATATCAAAGCCAATTCAGTGATTGCACTGGGGCTGTGACAAGAAAATGGGCTGAAAACTTAAAATACATTCATTCTTGCTTGAGGTGTCTATTAATAGCAACGAAGCGCTAGCCAGCAATAATTTTTTTATCTTGTTTCTGGAAATATTCTTGTTACCTGAGCAATTGCATCCTTGAGTTGATTGTATTTCTCTAGATCAAATCGTGTCTTTTTGGCTCCTTTATGGAAAAATAGTAAGTACTGTCTGTCTCTGGCGTCTGGATAAACATATTCCTAAAGAGAAAAAAAAGGAGAGAAGAGTAAAGCTACACCAGGGAGGCACCACAGGATACCAGAGCACAGCATGTCTCAGGTGTGTTTGGGAGGGTGACCGGTTTCTGACAGAAGGCACAAGCCTGGTCCAAGCTCACACAGTGGTGGGTGACCCCTGCCAGCAGCTAAACCCCCATCCAGTCACTCACTTGCTGCCCCACAGCTGGATGGGAGACAGAAGAGAATCCAAAGGGAGGAAAAAGCCAAGAAAAACTTCAGTGTAAAGATAAAGACAGTTTAATAATGGAGGAAAAAAAAACCACAACAACATAAGAGTGATGCAAAAGCAATCATTCACCACCCCCTGCCAGCAGACCAATACCCAGCCAGACTGAGCAACAGCTGCTTTGTAGAAACTCCCTTCCAGTTTATTACAAAACATGACATTATATGATGTGGAATGTAAGTTTGGTCAGTTAAGGACCTCACACCACCTCACCCACACCCCACCTATTGCCAGGGGTGGGAAGTGGGGGCCTGAGAGGGGGCAGACCAGGGAGGAGCAGAAACCAGAGAAGGCCTTGATGCTGTACCAGCACTGCTCAGCAGTAGCAAAGGCTTTGGTGTGTTATCAAAGCTGTCTCGGTCACAAGTGCCAAACACTGCGCCACGCCAGCCGCTCTGAAGAACATTAACTGCATCCCAGCCAGAGCCAGCAAAGCCTGATATTTGCTTCTCTACTCTTATGTTACACTCCAGCAGCGAGTCACTATCACCTTCCTCCTGTCCCCAGTGTGTGAATCCTTCCATGCAGAGAGAACAAGAGCTAACAAATTTTGTGGGGAGAAAAAGAGGGAAAAAAGCTATAGATACTGCTGCTGAAATGATGTAGATCACAGACCCATGGGACACCGTGCTGGAAGACCTGCATGATCTGTTCTGACGGCCCTGTGACAGCAGAGACACCTTGAACCCTCCCTTCCTCATTATGTAGGTGGGATTACAAAGCAATGAGACAAACCATGTACTAGAAATCCACAGAGAATCTGTCACAATTACAAGAATCCAGAGACAGATTCTTCATCTGGATGGGAGGCTATATGTGTGAAAGGCCTAAACAACAGCATTTCCAACAAGATGCCTCATCCATGGTCTTTTTTAAAGGCCAGCATGGCATGTGAGAGGGGTGGGCTTCCTTGAAGCTCAGAAGGTACCTCACGCAGCCATACCTCTCTGTACTGGCCATCTCTGCCAGCAGATGAACCTGTACAGCTCCAGCAGTCAGTCACCAAACATAGAAAAGCACTTCTGGTACAACAACCAGCCAGGAGCACCACCAGAACACCCCACAGCCACACACCTCCTCCCTGGCCAGCAGAAATTAAACAAGTGGCAGCTGGATTCTGACAGGATAAGGAAGGGGTAAAGCAGCTTCTAACAGGCACAACTTTGCTGTTTTTCTAGGGAATAGAGCCCAAAGAAAGTCTGCTGCTGAAGTCAGCACAACAAGTCCTACCTGGCGGGTCATTACGAAATAAGCATACATTGCCATGGCACTACCATAGGTGATGAAATAGGTGACTGGTTCCATAATGTCCCAAGAATATTCCCACCAGGTGAGGCGGGCCAGAATTCCAAACTGAGTGGCCATGTAGGCCAGGCCTCCCCACAACACCAAGGTTGTCCTCTTCTCTGCTTTCCTGCTGAGCTCCATCCTTACCTGCAGAAGATAGAAACACACACCTTGCAGTCTCAGAAGTAATTATGTTAATATTGTTAAGCAATAGTAACGACATAAAAATAATTCCTTATATTAACATTAAACAGTTTGAATCATGATTTGATTACGCACAATGATTATACAAACAAACCTAAACTTCTTTTCCATCAGTATCTTGCTGTCACCTGTGCTTACTTTGAGCATGCTCTGAATGCCTCAGGAAAGTATTTATTTCTCTATGTTCAGAGATGTTTTGTTGCATTAGCTCCAGTCTTTATTTACTAACAAGCTCATTTCCAATTAAAGCAAGGAAACAAAATATATCCACAGAAACCAGAAGCAGACATGGTTGGTAAACACTTAGTTCAGTGATCTTAAAACTATTTGAAGCATGCCAGAAACCCAATTAAAACCTGGAAATACATTCAGGCTGCATTTGGAGGATAAATAAAACACACCGTAAAACTCCTTACTTTTTCTAGTGGTGCTAGTTGCTCCTTCAGCTCCTCTAGTCTCCCTATCAGCTCCTTCTCCTTGTTCAGCTGGTGCTCCTCGATGCTCAAGGCTGTGTACAACTGCTGAACCAATGTCTTCACATCATTCAGCGTCGTGGCATTTTCATGGCTTAAGAGCTCTAGGGAAAAACAGAGGCTGCTTTATACACCTGCACCCACAGGGCTTCTCACATGCCCTTGGAAAACCACTGTTAGTCTGCACCGGAAACGAACAAAACCGTCTTTTCAACAAAGAAGTCTTTGGAAGAGCTCCAGCACTCTCACACAATGTGACTCCCTTGAAAGAAAACCAGGCTTTATTACTGGATATTCTCAAAATTTGATAAGGACAAAGATCCTACAAAGGAAAAAATCCTATAAAGCTGGCCAGATGTCAACAGCTGCTCTTGATTCATATTTATACACAGGACAAACGAACTAAACTAGTTATGATCCATCACGCCAGCTGTCAAGACAGACAGAATTCAGATGGCAGACTACCAGCAACCAGAGTTATTGATGGTGGTGGCATCTGAACACTGTGGGTTAGGAACCCCACAACACAGTGTCATCATCAGTATTTTGAGTTCCAGTGCCAAGAATTGTTTCCCAATACTTGGTGGGAAACACCCCTTGCTGTGCTGCCTACAAAGCAGTGAGGTTCTCCCTCATGATATTTAAAAACAATAACAAGGCCACAAATCGAAAACACCTTTATCTTTGCATTTCAATACAAGAAGGATTCCTAAAGGATACCAGTTTGTAAGGAAGTTGTGACTACTTGTATTGTGTTACACACTACACATGGAAAAAACCAAGTTTGAAATCAAAGCAAAAGATCTTGACATTAACTAAATTTAAAAAAAAAATTTTGTAGCATCCTTGGGCATGTACCTAAGGTTATCAAAATATAATTTTACCAACTCAAAAAGCTATGGACAGCTTAAGTTTTAACACCAGCAGCGCAAGGGAAAAAAGTGACTCAGTTGTTTATGCCGAGACACACAAAATACATCAATATCCTTCTCCCAGTTAATGGGCTTCTGTTTCCCCTAAGAAGAAAAATCCATCTGTTCCTCTTGAGGTGACCACCAAGAAGTACTTTATATTTAAAATTACAGTATTCTGGCATTTCCATTTTCAAATGCGCAAGGTGATCTTGCAAAATGAAAAAGCAATAGCTGAAAAGTTTGACAGAACTAATCTCAGTGCCTATTTGCAGGCACATTCATTTTAGCACAAACTAACTATAGAAATCTCCTTGGCAAATGCATCCCAGGAGACAATTTCCTGTAACCTTGGTGATCCCAGAGATCACCTATCAGCACACAATGGGTGAGAGAGAAGAGTGACTTCTTTGCGTGTGTGATATCCAGGGGTTTAGATATCCAGTCTGAACAGAGAGTTTGCTGTTAACGCGCTTTTAGTGAGGCAGGAAAGAAAATCATCTCTAGTAGAGGCCAGTCTACCACAAATTTAGGTGAGAAAGAGCGTCTTGCCCAGTACTGCACTCCCAATTCCAGAATAACAGAACAATAAAGTAGACAAAAGTCCCCCACACCTGTGAGCCAAGAGACAAGCAGAACAGCATTTCCCAAGCTGAACCTTTTGTTTAAATCCTCAGAGGTAACTACAGGCACGGAAAAACCTGGTGTTTTATGAAGGCTGTGAAGCTGCCCAGAAGAAAGAATAGAGGGCAGATAAAAACACTGAGTTCCTGCCTCCACCAATAATGCCAAAGTGTCTCAAAATCTTCCTGCAAGTTTCCACATCTTGAAAATTACACACGTACAAAGAAGATTATTCAAATGGATTTTCTTATTGACCCAAAACAGGTTGGTTTCCCTTCCTAGCTGATTCTTCAAAACACAATCTTCTAAGGGCACAGCCTCCTTTATTTCACTGTTTGGTAGCTAACAAGGTTTTGAGGTTTATCTGCAATATTCAAAGTACCACACTTAAATGGAAACAATGTTAGCTATCAGGGGAAGCAACAATTTATTCTTCCAAACCAGACAATCTAAGCTTCAATCTAATTCCCATCTTGTATTGTATTCCTTCAGAACAAGTTAAATTAAACTACTTTTCAGTAATTAAAAAAAAAATTTGAAAAACTTAGAAATGAAAAGGAATTGTATTTCTTTGTTTATTCCTCTTGGGGGCCAGGGGCACTAGCTTTGAACAGAATGAAATATCTGCTTTTCATTAGTGATTTTTCTGATGACTTGGATGTCTCTAAATTGGGCTCTAAGGGCAGGATTAGAAACCACAAGGTTTCCCTTTAGAAAGAGCAATTCATGCTCCTGAACAAGTTAACAAAGCACGTTGCAATTAAGCAGGGAACTAAATACTGAAACATATTCCCAGGGTTGACCAGAACCAGACTGGCTTACCTCTCTTTGGTGGTCTGACATGGTACGTGACATCATTAATGATCAGTTTGAAGTCATCCAGCAGAAGCAGGTCTATGCCTGTGGAGGAGGCCACACGTGTGCCATCTGTAAGGAAAACACAGATCATGCATTAAGCAGGAGGAACAAAGGACTTAAACATGCTGTGGCTGAGTTATAAGATCATTCCAAATCCAGCTGTTTGGCTTCTGTTCTTTCCTACAGATGATACTTCTTGTTAGGGATGAAAGGTGAAACATGACTGAGTTTTTTTTGCTAAAGCAGGATACTGTTTCCTTTGTAACACCTTCTACACCCAATTCCTTACAAATTGATTTGAACCTCTATGTAGATTGCATAGGCAGCTTTCCTATTAAATAGTAGGGAACTCACCAGAAAATACCTTCATTAGAACCGATTTCCTTGGCAGCCCTAACTACACAATATTCTTACTCTAGGAATGTAATTTCTACCCCCTGCTTTTTCAGGAAAGTCAAAGAACTCACACCACAGCGAACTTTTACTTCAAAAGCAAAAGGCTGGATGAAAACAGCTGGCAAGCAAGTAAATCAATTAGTTTGTAAACAAGAGTACCTGCTGAGTAGATTGCAACCCGATCAATTCCTCTGTCCTCTGCTTGCAGCTGTTGCAAGAACACCCCAACGGAGTCTGAGATGGGTTTCAGGGTGAACTGGCAGCGCTCGCGCCGCGATGGAAGACTCACAGAAATCACAGGTAACCCGTTTTGGTAAACCACCGTCACTTCTACAGAGACAACCAAAATACAAGGTTATCATTAAAAAAAAACAACCCAGATCTTCTCTATTTGTCCCACATAGAGGCAAACATGATTATATAAGCTAAACATAAAACAGACTAAACTTTTGGTTTTATCAAGAGACAGGGCCAAAGAAAAACGGAAGTATATGCAAGTGTCTCACTCCAGTAACTTGGCAGTAATTTTCCGTGCTTCACAGAAGTTACCTCCTCTAAACACAATCACCTTTATTCTAAAGGTGATAAAAACAGGATATGTAAAAGATACAACATGGCAGCATAGTATGGCCTGGTTAGGTTTTGGAAACAAAAGCATTTTGGACTATGGAAGACAAAACACTGCTGTTTATCAGGACTTATAGCTCAGGAGATGAAGGCAGACTGTGTATATTAGGAAACATGAAGGAAGGACCAACTTCAAATGTTTTTATTCTTATTTAGTACTGGTTTCCTCCTCCTTGTCCAGAGGCAAGACATATAAGAAAGCTGTCAGGAGCACGAGGCTGTAGGAAAGCAGCACTCCGAGTTTAGGCTTCAAGGTAATTTAATCTAAAATTCATGGGATCAATATACTTTGTACTTCTCCAGACAGGCATTACTACTTAGGTGCAGATAAAACAAGATTTTCCATTTCTTTGGTGCTGCCAGAAGCTTTTCTGAGATCATTCTTAAGGATTCAGTGCCTCTTTTTAAGATCCTTACAGTTCACACCGGTAGTGACCTGTATGAACTGTAAGCAGGTTATAATTTTCTGCTAGAAAGACAGCCTGCTCTGTGATATCCATACAGAGAAAAGTTAAAAGGTCATATTTCCTAGGCCCTTTACTGAATCACAGTCATAACTGTCCTCAAGTGAGGTAGTTCTACAATATAACAGCATACCTAAAAATGACTTGTTTTTATAGGTATTTTTCTTATGTAAAAACATACAGCCTTTTTTGTTGCTCAGAGCATTTGCCACGTCTCAAGGATTGTGCAGTCACACCCACCCACAACTCATCTGCCTCAGTATCCCCACCTGCTGTAGCTTTGGTCAGCTCCTGCCTCCTTAAACTCACTGAACTCAGGGATTGACGTGCTACATCATTTTAAACAGCCAACATCAAAACTAGTCAGTCAAAAAGTCAACACAAGTAGAAATAAAGACAAATAATGTCTTAAATACAGAAGGGAAGTATGAGGACAAGTCTTGGGACAACATACCTTTCCAAAAAAGGGGGCTCATGGATGTTGAGAAAGGATGTCCCAAGTGCATTTGTACAAACCCAGAAGAATTCTCTTCTTGACTCTCACACACCTTCATGAACTGAATCAAGCATAAAAAGGCCCTTTCCCTCTTGCAAGGGATTGAAGTCTTTAAATACTAGATGGAAGCAACCAAGTATGGACACCTAAACTAGACCATCCAGTATTTGAACACAAATCAATGCCTATTCTCAAGACTCAGACACCTGATAGGATTTTAGTAGCTTTAGTGTTCTGAAGCATAGAATTCAGAAACAACAATCAGATATTTACTGGGAAGAAATAAGGCAAAGTACTAATTTATTTAGACAGTCAGACAGAATTTAGAGCTCCTTAGCAGCAGCTATTATGACACCAGCTATCAGAATTTTTTTTTTTTTAATCTGAAATACTACTTGGATCACACAGGCAGTGAGGCAGTTTTCTGCAGAGTAGAAAAGAATGTTTGCACTGACACTTTTTCCATGTATCCCCATTGGGACCACACCACAACCAGACCTCCAGGACAGCCAGCTCTGGAGGAAGTGCCTCCCCGGACCAGCCCTGCTGCATTTTAGGAGTCATCAGCATTAGGAGGCACACAGGTTTTCACTAGGATTTCCAGCTTAGGTGAAGTATTAAATACCAAATTATTTCTCTTCAAAAGACAAGGTCAGTAAGTCTGGGAATACAGCTGTTTCATGTTTTCCTTGCAAAATCCTTATAAAAGTAATTTCCTAGCTTCAGTGGTGAGGAAAGTCCAGAATTCCAGGTTGATCCTCTCATCACCTCCCACACAAGTAACACTGGTCAGATTTTTACTGCATTGAAGAGGGAAGAGCTCAGAGGCAAATAAAAGAAATAAATCTGAAGGACACAATAATAGACAGGTCCAGTAGAAGTTATTAATGAACCCCTGTGATAGGGCTCCCTCACTCTCCTCCTCTCCCACAGCCCTGTCTTCTACATCTACTTCACAAATCACTCACTGGACAAAGCATTTGGCACCTCACTAATTACCGAGCTAAGGTTTCAGGTAATGTTCCCTGGTTAAATTTCAAGCCAAGATTTAAATGCACGGGACAAGTAAAAGAAAGGAACTTTATACAACTGTGCTTCGCTTACAGACACTACAGCCCAGCCAGGAATGCTGCTAAGTAAGACCGTGGGGGATTTGAAAAGCTTTACATGCTATATTAAGCGTGAGGTTGCTTTGAGGTTCCATCCAAGCAACACAAAGTTCTGAGTCAATCATAGATGCACCAGCAACAGGTCATGGGTGCCTTTTTTTTTTAATTTTAAAATTTCCATTTTTGCCTAAGATTGACTTCAGCAACACATGAGATCAAAACAAAGCACAGTAAAATAAAAAAGTGTGGCCAAAGAGGTCAGTGTTGAACACTGGCTACTGGTAAAGGTGAAGTTATTGGAAGAAATAATGAGAGAAATATTGAAGCACACCACGAGGAGAGATAAAATCAAATCAGGCACACACAGACATTAACCTCTCAACTTACAACATCCTCTACACTTGACTTGTTTAAGCCCTCAGGTTTTCATGTAAGCTATCCAGAACAGTCATGTTCTCTTTGTCTTTGCACACTGTCGTTATCCTGGCAGGGGAAGCAGGAACCCTTCATTTATTAGCTTTCAAACCTTATTAACAAGCCTTAACAGTGAGAGGATCCACTCACTGCTCATGTTGGTCAGCACAAGTGCTCCACTCCTTGTGCACAGCTTGCAGATGTTAAGCAGGCAGCAAGCCGAAAGCTGCTCCTTTTGTCTTTGCATTCTGCCACACTGAGATTTTTAAAGTTCCACCAGTGCACCCTTTTGCTTTATGCACTGGCAACCTTATAAAAAAAAGCTTAAATGTTTGAGCTGTCCCAGAATTTTAATAAAGGAGTAGCATTGCCTTGGCTTCACAACTTATTTACTGCTGCAAAGGATGCTTTTGGGCATTTTGGGAGGTAGCTGGTATGAACTGCACTTTTGTTACATAAATGAACGTTAGGGGACAGACAGAGTCACAGGACCACAGACTGGGTCAGGCTGAAGGAACCACGGTGGGTCTTCTCATGCCACCTCCCTGCTCAGGCAGGGACATCCCAGAGCACGTGGCACAGGATTGTGTCCAGACAGTTCTGGAATATCCCCAGTGAGGAGACTCCACACCCTCTCCGGGCCATCTGTTCCAGTGCACAGGAGAAAAAGTTCTTCCTCCTGTTCAGGCAGAATTTACTGTGCATCAATTTGCCTCGTGTCCTAGTGGTTGGCACCACTGAACAGAGCTTAGCTGCAGCCCCTGGCACCTCCCTTCAGCACGGACAGTACCCTGAAGGGTAGGGACCACATGGAGCTCACAGCCACATCAGGAAGAAGTCTGGCAAAAAGATTTGGACAGTTGCACGCAATTCCATCTTTCTTTATAAAGCCCGTCCAGTTTGGTAATGACAGCTCATAGAAAAGTTGCCCGTTGCCTTAATTCTTCTTGACATTGTTCTCTCTGCCGCTTCCTTAGCTCCAAACTGGATTGGTGCCCAGCCAAAAAATCCTCAAGCAGAAGAGGGGGCAGGGAAGGAGATGTGAGCCGGGGAAGCCCAAGCGAGGCAGGAGCTCCGCCCGCGGGTACTCACCATCAGAGGGCACTACGGTACTGCAATACACCACTCTCGCGCTCTGCCAGGGAGACAGCCGCTGATGCACCTGGAAAACACGGGCACAGTAAAAAGGACAAATGTTCAGAGTCTGGCAGGATCGCACCCCAGCGCCACCTCCTGTGCCCCACACCTCCCGCCGGCCCCTTCCCCAATGCCTGCGCCAGCCACGTCCTCCCCTCCGCCGCAGGGACAGCCACAAACCCGGAGCACCTGTCAGGAACAGCCTCTTCCCTTCCCATCTGTCACCCCACAGGGTTCCCCCACTCGGCCAAGTTCACCTCTACACACCTCACTCTCCACACACGTAGCCGAGAGTCTAGAACAGAACAGCTGTCATTTGTTTTCTTTAATGTGACATGTACTTTTTAAAGCCACACGGTCAACCAGTCTCAAGAAATCAGTTTAGCTTACTACACAGACACAGAAAATCATATTAAAGCATGAGGAGTCTTTAAAGGTTAAAAAAAGAAGTTTTTGCATAACCAAGAGGGATGTTTACAGAGTTGTGGGTTAACAGGTTCATTCTCTTTGGTTGTTTTCCATGCCAACATTGCTTTGTGTCCTTACAGAGGGAAGCCAAACTCTGAGACACAAGTACTAAACATGCCTGTTCATAGAAGAAGAAATTGTTCCAACATAAAAAGCAATAATTGTAATACTGAGCTATAAAAATAAAAAATAGTAAGAGCCCAATAAGAAGAAAGCACGTGAATGGTTTGTATGTTCTGCAAACTTAGCAAGGGACTCATTTGCCCATGAAAACCCAGAATCAGACTGATTTAAGGTTTGTCTTTTAGATTATATTACACTGGTCATATACTAATCCTCCCCCAGCACTGAAATTACAGCTCTGGCACAAAACAGCCCAACTGTAAAACAGAGTAAGGCATAACACGAGCTCTCACCTGTCTCTGGTGGTTTATATTTCAGTGGCTAGCCTCAGATTTTTAAACAGCTGCAGTCCAGTTTGGGCATTCCTATGGTCCAGGATACTGATTTTACTGATTGCTAAAACACAGCTGCCAAACCTACATTTCTATAAAGGCATCTCACAGGGAGGGCTTGTTTAAATAAATTTCTAAGGAAGTTTGCAAACAAAATCCAGGTTGTTGATTATTTCTCTGCCAAATTGTCCAGACATCTGTGTTTCATGAGGTTGCCTCTAATAATCTATTTTAAATGGCTTTAATTGCTACTTCACTTGTTCCCTGAAGCCTGATACCCAAACCAAGGATAGTTTCCATTAATCTTTCTTGAAAGCAGGACCTTTGGCCCTGATGGTCACGGCATTGACAGCTCTTGAAATTCACTGGGATATGTATTGTATGTACACTTCATTTCTATGAGTTTTGGCAATGAAAAACATTTCCTGTGAGCTGTCTGTTTGACCTGACCCTGGGAAGCTGAAAACACAGTTGAGAGGAGGCAAATTGAAAAAGGAGAAGTGGGCACTAAACAGCTGTAACCGAAGTGAGAAGTTGTATGTTTCAGTAAAAAGAATGTTGTAAAAAATGTCTGTGTGTTGGGAACCAAAGGGCAAATTTGCCTTTCCGCATCTGAAATAAGCGACTCTTCTGGACTGACACCATGTGTTACTGTTGAGCAACGAGGACCACCCCACCCACCTGAAGGAAAACAGGTTTTAAACTACAAAACTATCTGAGAAAATAGCTACAGCCCCACATCCTGTACAAATCCAGCTCTGTTGTCTTGGCATCACTATTATTAACAAAGCCAGAAGCTTCAAGGATCAGAAGTGGTACCATATTGCAAATTGGTTTTCAGAACCCATTTTTACCTAAAGAGGGGAATTTTAATCCTTCTAAAAACAGTATCAGATGCAATAACAAGTGGGCAGAATTCACTCAGTGAGACACAAACCCTCCTCAGTCAGAGAGTACTACCCCAAAGACTGTTTAGAGACCTGTTTTACCTGATCCCACGGCACAGCTAGCACTGATACGAGGTTCTCACTGCTGCACTCTTCCCCTTTACACAACATTAATAATCCATTTTTCAAACACTGCACAGCAGGACTCTGCCTTTCTACCAGATGCGAACGGCAGCCCAAAAACGCGGTTCTCAGAAAATCCTAAACCCCACTAAACACAGCATTATCCCATTGCAAAAAAAACACGTAACCAGCAGATACTATCAGGTAGCATATGCAAAGACTTTACCTTAAGGCTATGAGTTTCTGACAGATACAAGCTCCCTCCAGAAGCCTCCTGCCCTCACAACAAATGCAAGAACAGGAAAAAGGCAAAACGGGTTGAAAAAACAGCACATTAGGTGACTCATCAAAAAGCTGAGGTGTCCCTGGATTTAACCTCTTGGACAATTCTTGCATCCCAGTATGGGCTGAGCCCCTCTGTTTCATTAACACCCCCCTCCCCAGCAGTGTGCTGCCAGTACATTTTACAGGAGAGACACTGTTAAAACACACTTACTGTCACTCCTGCAGCTCTGAACTGTACCGTGCGATATGTGCTGCTGGAGCAATTCCTTATCTACAGAAACAGTCTCTAATGGGGAGGAAAAAGGGGGGAAAAAAAGGAACAAATGAACTCAAAACTCAGCAGAGACCAAAATGTCATGATATGTCATCCAAGGTTAGCAAGAGCTTAACGAGTCATCCATCATTTTTATTCCTGAAGGGAGACTGTTGTTTTAAAACTGAGATGGAGAGAAATGTCTGAATCCTTTATCCGATGTCTGCACTTCAACAGCTTCATACAGAAGGGTGTCAGAAGACTGAAGCTGGGGATCGGAGCATGCAGGGCAGAGAGAGAAACTCGTTTCAAGCGCTACTGACCAGATCTGCCCCTCAGGCAAACAGCCACCAGCTCACCCCTCCTTCAGCAACGAAGTGGGGGATAACTACATCCAGATTTCAGTTGAGACAGAGACTTGTCCATCTCTACCAAAATAAACCATACTTGGAGTGTGAAAGGCACCAAAGCCAGACTACTGAAATAAGAAGCTTTGAGTGCCAAAATAACTTTCTGGGTTCTCACAAGAACACACACGCGGGCATTCACTTTCCACTTCCATCAGATCCTTGGTTTCCTGCCTTATCTGCAGTAAGATGCATGCTAAGAGGCTCAGGGTTATGCAGCAGCTGTGCTCCCCGAATGATGAAAGGAACAAGAAAAAAAAGTCCCAGTTCTCTGTCTAAAACTAATGCTTCCTCCAGCCTTGTCCAGGCCTGTATTAGACAACCCAAAGGTAAAAATAACAGCATCTCTATAGGTCCTAAGGTAGCTTTCTCAATACTACATAGGTGACAAAGTTAATCAGAGCCTTTCTGGAAAAATCAGCCTTTTAGCTACCACCGAAGGCTCTCTGATGGGAAAAGAGGGAGCAGCTCCTGTTCTCCAGCTATGTAATTATCAGTGACAGAATGCTAACAACTTTAGGAAACTGAGTCTCCAAACCCTAATTAAAATCAGAAAAGAAGCTGTCCAGAAAAAGAACACCCCAAGCATGAAAAAAGGAGAATATCTTACTCTAAAACCCAAGTAAAACACGCTGCTAGCTCACTACCTGGAATACCAGTGCAGCAAGAACTGCAGAGCTTTTGTGAAAAATAGAGCACTCTCTGCATAAAAATATCGTACTACAAGTGAAGCATTTAAGAGACAAGTTTGCAAGTGCCACTGGCAACACCTATTTTACAAATTACAAGGGGCCTCCCCTAAATGAGGCTGCTTTAAGTCTGATAGGAAGCAGCTCACCTTTTCCAATAAGCAACAGCTATTTTCCCCTCTATCCCAATTCTTACTGCATGAAACACTGCATGTCTTTGCTGGCTCTAAAAGCAGTTACCCTAAAACCTCCAGGCTGGAATCTCAGTGATGAAAACTGCTGCGAGCTTCCCCAAGCAGCCACAGCAACCCAAACCACCCACCCCAAACGTGCTGAAAGGCTCCATTTATCCATTTTTTCCTCATTTTTGCTCCTGTACTCAATCTGTTAGATTTTGGTCTCTCCTAAACAGTACTTTGATCGTAAATTACCAACTCCCCTTTTGTTCCTAAATTACCAACTCCCCTTTTGTCCTCCCCTTTACATCAGCTGTTTGCAATGCAAAGGAGGTTCAGGGCAAAACCATGTCCTGACCAGAAACCTGCTGCCCAAGGGCTGTGATGTGTGACTTCCCAACACAGCCAGTGTTTTTGCACCAGCACATAAGCTCTGACTGGATTTAAGTACATTTAGCTGTGGTGGATTGACTGGGGCCAGCTGCCCAGCCAGCTGCTCAGGAACAGGATGGGAGGATGTAGGATAAAAGGATAAAGGCAGGGAGATCACACACCACTCCTCACTGGCTTAACATACTGGACTAAGGGAAAGTTAATTTACTGCCAATTAAAGTAGACAATATCAAGAAACATGCTGAAATGAACGCTTTCCCCCAACCCGGCACTTTATCTAAGATGCAACTCTGCCCAGAGACCCCTTAGACCTTGACACTGCACATTGAGACCCCTCAGCCCCAAACACCCCACAGAGATCAGAGACCCTTCAACCCCAGACCTCTCAGCCTCCTGAGACATCCCACAGATATCAGAGACACCCCTCAGCCCCATGGCACCCC
>VZTX01024682.1:0-23803 GCA_013400915.1 Pardalotus punctatus
GGGCCCCGAGCTCCAGCTGGCGGTGCCGGCCCGGCCCAGGCGGAGCCGCTCCCGGAGCCCACACGTGCCCGTGACCGGAGGTGGGCGGTGCGGCCGGGCCCCTTCCTGCGGCGGCGGCGCGAGGAGCCCGGCATGGAGCGGGTGAGGGCTGTGCTGCTCGGTCCGCACCGAGCCGCGCACCGCGCCGGGCCCAGCTCCCGCACATTCTCCGTAAAGGCCTTCCCGAGCGCTGGTGCCTTTCCCAATCCCTGCTCATCCTGAACATTCTTTTCCTTCCCAATGCCTTAACGTGCCTCGTCCCCAGGCAGGCTGCAAACCTTAACTTCCACCTGCTTAGCACAGCCAGCGTAGAAGTACAGCACATGGGGTTTCAAGGGCTTGTGTTTAGCCTAAAGATAAATTCTGTGTGTTGCCAGAGCTGTGCTAAAGGAAAATTTCCTGCTGTGGAGACATTATGCCGTAGACTAAGCTTCAGGAAGAATGAAAGATTTTCCATTTGGGGTCTTTAAAAAGGGGCAGGTGGAGAAAAAGATAAAAATCTGTGGGAAGTCCTGGTTTGCCGGGAGTGGGAGGGTTTCCTGCTAGTAAGAGCTGTTATTTTTGTAATGTAGAGGGCTCATTTGGTGTTCTCCACACAGGACACATGTCCCTGTGCTGTGTTGGTTTATGGTATAAGTGAGCTGTTACACAGCACACCTCCAGTGTAAAGCCAAGTATGATCTCCTGTGAGAGGGGAGAAGGCCTCAGAAAACTCAGTTTTGGAATCTGTTTTGGAGGGGAGGGCTTTGTGCTTCTAAACATTCTGCTTTCCCCACACGATGTCCAAGGCTTCCCCAAGTGTGTTCCAGGAGGAGCTGGAGTGTTGCATTTCACAGTTGGAGGCAGATCTCCACCTCACTTCACACCCCAAACTAGGTACGTTCCTCTTTCCCAGCCCACAGCCGCCATGTTCTGGCCTTGGCTGTGATTTAGCAGGTCTGCATGTTACTTTGTTTCTTCTATCCTTTATATTCCATGTTCTTGTGTTATTTGGGATTTGTTCTAAACACAAAACAGCATAAAGCACTGGGTTTTAAGGACTGTGTTTCTGGAAGCAGCTTTATCTTTCTTTAGTGTTGTTTTTCTCCCTGTTTTCTGTATTCTTTGTCATGTTCTCATTTTGCCATATAATGGCTTGTTTGGTTCTGCTACAGCTCTGCCTTTGTTTTCCGTCTTAAGGAAATACTCTGCCAGTGTGTCAGGTTTATTTTTGTGAAGCTTGTTACAGGGAAAAATTACATGAAAGATAAAATTTTATAAGGTCATAGTTTGATCTTGTCAGTGCAATTTGTAAAGAGCTGCAGACACATGTCCTGCACCTGATCAATACTTAACCTTAGAAAAGGGCTGTGAACCTTGTGTAAGATGCCCAGGTGAGTATTTGCTGCTGCACCTGATGATGGAGTAGTGACTGATAGGTGCCCATACCCTGTGCTTGAGCATCAGGCTCCAAGAAGAATTAAGGCTGAGAGGGTTGGGATTGTTCAGCCTGGAGAAGAAAAGGCTCTGGGGAGACCTTAGAGCCCCTTCCAGTGCCTAGTAGGGCTCCAGGAGAGCTAGAGAGGGACTTTGGACAAGGACCTGGACTGACAGGACAAGGGAGAATGGCTTCCCACTGACAGAGATTATGCTTAGGTCAGGTATTGGGAAGGAATTCCTGGCTGTGAGGGTGCTGAGGCCCTGGCACAGGTTGCCCAGAGAAGCTGTGGCTGCCCCACCCCTGGAAGTGTCCAAGATCAAGCTAGATGGGGCTTGGAGCAACCTGGGATAGTGGAAGGTATCTCTGCCCATTGCAGGGGTGGATGAGCTTTAAAGTTCCTACCCAAACTATTCTGTGATCAGACCATTTTGTTACACCTGTGTCCTGTGCCAGTCCCCCGTGCCCAGCAGCAGGGAAGGCAGCTCCTGGAGAGGAGGCAGGAGCTGAGCACAGGGACGAGGCAACAGAAGCGGTGGCCTGGCCAGAAAAGGGCTCTGTTGCACAGTACGTGAGCCAGGAGAGCTAAGCAGCTCTGCTGATGGTACCAAGGCTCTGCCTGGAGTCCCAGTTGCTGGAGAAGTCTGGTAAGGAGGCAGATCCAAGCTCTAGCCAGGAGTTCAGGGTCTGGATCAATTAATTACTTGGCTGTAGCACTGTATGCATGAGATCTTTATTCAGAATAACTCCCAGGTGAGGGAGGGGTGTAGCTCCCTGGAGCTTTTCTCTAGCTCTTGCTGTGTAACAGGCCTGGATTGCAGCTAGCCAAACCCCTTGAAATAAGGGTACACGTGCTCAGGACCCTGACACCCAGATGCTGTGACATGTCCCACTTCTCTCCCAGCACGGCCTGGAGTGCATCGGGCTCGGCATCACTGGCTGGGATAGGGAGGGGATTGTCCCGCTCTGCTCTGCACTGGGGCAGCCTCAGCTCGAGTGCTGGGGGCACTTTGGGGCACCACAATATCAGAAGGATCTAAAACTGTTAGAGAGTGTCCAGGGGAGGGACACGAGGATGGGGAAGGGTCTCGAGGCCAAGCTATAGGAGAAGCAGCTGGGGGCACTTGGTTTGTTCAGCTGGAGAAAGGAGATGGAGCTCAGAGCTCACCGGGTCTGCAGCTCCTTGCAGTGAGCAGCAGTGGGGCAGCTCTGAGCTCTGCTCTCTGTGACCAGGAACAGGACCTGAAGGAATGGCTGGATCTATGTTAGGGGGTGATTATTAGGCTGGATGTTAGGGAAGGGTTCTTTACCCAGAGAGCGACCCAGCAATCGGGTGCTGCAGCTGGGAGAGGTGGGATGTGCCCATTCCACAGTACTACTGTCAGGTTGTTCTGTGGCTTAAAATGAGTGAGACAAACACTACAAGACTGTATCTGGGGTTCCCAAATGGAGTCTTGGTGACCACTGTCACAGAACAACTCTGCTTTTTAGAGAATTTGCTCTTACACAAAAACTTTGGGTTCCTGTTGTGGTCAGGCTGGTTTGTAATGGAGTCAAGCAAGAGTCCTGCTTTTCAGGGTATGCTCTCTGCTCAGGTGTCTTCCAGTTTTCCAGAGAAGAGGCACTGAACTACGTTCTGGGATTTGTCTTTGCCTTGAGGGAAGGATTGCTAAGCCTTCTGTAGTTTCTGTGCCTTTAGCAGTGCATTTATTTAGTGAAAGAGTCTGACTGTATGTAAGAAGCAGTTAAGATTTTTTTTTTCCCTCTCTAGGAACATCTCACAATATTTGCGCTTCTAGAAGCACTTGGAGTTCCCTTTTAATTGAATGCTAGTTATGGATTAGTCAGAGGTGATATGAACACAGAGCACATTCAGAGAAGACTCAGTCATCAGTATCCCACAGTGTGGATTTTAAGGCCCACTATAACCTGTTTCTTATCTCTCTTGGTGTTTTCTGAGTGCAGCAGAGGAGACCCAGCACATTCTCAAGGTCCTGCACTCCCTTGAGACTCCTCTTGTAGAGAAGCAGCACGTGATGAGCAATGTATTTGGAGATTGTTGTCTCAAGATGGATGAGAGTCAGAAGAGCATAGAGAAAGGTGAGCTTGAGCTGTCCCTCAGGGGATGCTGAGATTTGGTTCTTTTCTGTAGATTTCCTAGGTTGCAGCATTAGATTGAGTCACCTCTCTGGGCAGTTCCTTACAGCGGGAGCTGCAATGGCACCCCCATGGTAGGAAACTGGTATTGATAACACCAGTATTGAAACAATATTCTTTGTCTCTTCTAGGCATTAAACCTGATGTTGTGGAAGTACAGCCAAGCAATGGGCAGGTTGCAGATGCTGTGAAACAGGCTGACCCAACCCCTGAGGCAAAGCCAGAGTTGTTCACATCATCTGGCAGCAGCTTCCGATTTGATTTTACACTTTCTGAGACCGACCCAGAAGCTAACCCTGGTGACAGTGGTGCTGAGCAGGTACAAAGCAATGTCGGAGCCACCAAGCAGGAATACTGTAATGAGGCCTTGAGGTTTGCTGCCTCTGGACAAGAACCCAAGTTTGCTTTCAACTTTGCCATCCCAGATGAAGACTGCCCTCAGCTTCAGTTACTTCCAGCAAGCCAACATACAGAGCACACAGCAGATCCTTCACTGCCAGCTGAATCAGCAGCTCTGCCACAGGCTGCAGCCTTACAGATGCCTGAGGTGACTCAAGTGACAGGGAATGCACCCAAAGAGGATAGAAGCCATGTCACAGCAAAGGTCCCCCAAACAGAGACAGCCCCTGCAGATGAGGCAGTGACAGAGAAATCAACAGGAGGTGGAGCTGCCCAGAAGAAGAAAAAGAAGAAACAAAAACCACCTGTCAGTAAAAAGAAAACAGAAGAAACTGAGACCAGCAGGAAGGCAAAGGCAGAAGCTAACAGCTGTCAAAATACAGATACTTCCCATCAGGATGAGAAGACCGCTCAGGTAGTTAAATATTGATGGGATCCCATAATTTATAAACCCTTGAGCTAAAGAGACCCTTTATCTCTTTGCACAGATGAACAGTTAACATACTGTCTTGAGATGGAAGCTGAAAGACCACAGTTGCTCCTTACATCTTCCAGCAGCTGTTTGCTTTCTCTGCTACACAGCTGAGGAACCTGACCAGTGCAAAGGAAGTTAATGGTCCTTCAGATCTGGTCCAAAACATTTCATGTTTAGGCTTGTGACAGCTAATCCTGGGGAGCTGGATGCCATGTTTTCTTAAGAAAATAAAAATAGGAAATGGAGGTAACAGTCTTCAGTTGGTGCCAAGCTGGTGCCTGTGGGTGCTGAGCCAGGCCCTGTAGCTCTGATGTGCACATTGCAGGATGAATTGCTTTCATAGTGCAGGGAGCAAAGTCAAGGCTCAGAGCTGCCACCTTGGTGTAGCCAAGGGCCTGTGGTAAAGCTCAAGGGTGCTTCTGAGGAGGTTTTTCTGTAGGGCACAGCCCAGAAATCAACTGAAGTTGCAAGTTATGTGTAAACACACCATTAAGGCACGCCCTGAGGTTTTCTGTTCTGCTAAGGTCCAGGTCTTCATTTTATTTTACTTTCCAGCACTGGTGTTGGTATTATTAACAAACAGTGCTAGCTGATCAATACTGTAATACAAGATTGCACAAAACCTTCCTTTTCTTAATATTCTACAAGGAAATTGCATTGAGTGTTCACCTGCTTCTAGAACATTCCATCCAAAGGGCTGCTTCACTTCCAGTCCTACCAATAAACACTGCTGAGCAGCAGGGATGTAGGAAGGGTTGAAGGTGAGGTAAAGCCTTTCTAGTCCTTTGGAAGGCCACTGTTGTAGGTGAAAGGAGACAGTGTGAGGGCGTTTGTATTTACATGTACATAACAGTTAAGAATTGCTTCAGTCCCAGGGTGCAGCCCTGTTTTCCTCTCCCGCTGCTGCGTTAGGTAGCTGGCTTTGCTCAATGGGACGTGACTTCCTCCATCTCCATGGGCTTCAGCTTCCTTCTCATGCATTTGTGGTTGAGCAAGCACAGAGGAGCTGAGAAAAAAGACTCAGCTTCTGATTTTATCCATTATTTGCTTTTTTTTATTTTGTGCAGGTTTGGGGATAGGATTTTTTTGTTGTTAATGTTTATTTCTCCCATCCGTAAGTGTATTTGAAAGCTGTACAGCTTTCCAGAAAACAAACCCTCTGAATGGCAGCAACATATTAAATCCATATTTAATTATTAATTAGTTAAATCAAAAATTAAAAAGAGTGAGTTGCAACTAAGTGTTTGCACAGTGCTTTTAGTTCATCTGATGAAAAACAGTAGAGGGAAAATGTCATGAAGTCTATAAAGTGATCACCAGAACACTGTTTTTGGAATAATCCTGACTTTATGGAGTTCCCTTTCATCCTGTGTAGCAACTCCTGCTGTAATTTTTGATGACTTATTTCCTCTTGCTCCCCATGTCTCATGTTGATAGCAGTCAGATGAACAGCTGCGGAAAGAGCTGGACTGGTGTGTGAACCAACTGGAGCTTGGCTTGAAGACACAGAAACCCACTCCAAAGCAGGGTAAGCACTGAAGTAAAGAAGAGCTCTCTCCTGGGGGAAGCAGGGGCAGAGCCAGCAGGGAGCCTTAACCTGGGTGTTGTTTCTCCTTTGCTGCAGCTGAGGAGGCTCTCAGGGCAATCAGGACACTGCGCAGTGACAAGGCTCCGCTGGTGAAGAAGCGGCAGCTCATGAGAGCCATGTTTGGAGACTACAGGAAGAAGATGCAGGAGGAGCTGTGCAGAGAGCTGAAGCTTATGGAAACAGGTAGGAGAACTTTGCATGGTGAGAAGAAAGGGGTTCAATCCTATGCTTTGCAGACTGGGGCCTCACTATATGAGATGACTGAATGTCTCTTAGAGCGTTTTTTCTTCCTTCTTTAAGCTGCAAAATCTGCCAAGATCGTGGAGGTGAAGGGAAGCATCCGCAAGAAGAACGGCCAGTTCATCCGGAAGTGCTTAGGAGCTTGCAGGAAAAGCCAAGGTTCAGCAGAATCCCCTTCAGAGTCACACAGGACACTTAACACAGGCTTACTTAATTTCAGAACTCCTCAAGGAGAATTTTGCTTTAATTTCTTCTAGAAAAGTCACTTAGACTAAAACTGTGCCAGATCCCCTGTAAACTGAAGAACGGTGGAAAGCTGCTGCGCACTAGAAAATGTCACACGTGAATCTCTGGGTCCTCTTCCAGGGTGCCTTATCTAGAAGTTTAAACCAGATCTGCCTGCTATGCGTATGGCCCCAAAACTCAGCCTACATAGTGCTCCTCTGTGTTCACACTGCAGAGAGGCACCTTTGAAAGGGTCATCAGTGTGGAAGGGTCTGCTTTTCTTCCTGTAGAATTGACATTAACTGTAGAATCTGTCTTTTATACCATGAGATTTTCCCACTCTCCTGTTGCTTTTAAATAGAGCAGAGCTTTTCTAGCAGCTGAGGCAGCAGTGCATACAGCAGGGAATGGTTTGGAATCAAGATCCAGCAGCGAATAGTTGGATGCTCCCACTCCATGAGTCTGCATGAATGCAGCTTCTGGCATCCAGCAAGCACCAGCAGTGTGTCATCCCTTCCATGGAGGAGCATGACCTCAGGGTCTTGGGGGGAAAGTGAGTGAGAACCATTTTTGCTCATTCATCCCTTTCACTGGCTGGTACAGGCCTAGAATAAAACTGCACATCCTGATTTAATCCAGCCTAGAGATGTAAGGACAGTTGTTTACAGGAAAACAGGGAAAATTTTTGTTGCTGAAGCCTGGTTTTGGCCAGCTAGGAAGGATGTAGAATTGGCTCTTAAATAAAGTTTACTTTATAAGTAGCCCAGTTACAACCACCAGTGCCTCAGAGGGAAAATTAGCTGCATGCCAGCCTTGAGTGGTGGTAAAATCAACTGTCACAGCCCAAAGACTCTCTTCCATTTGATTTGTATTAAGTTTTGGCTTTTGAATGAGTGTCTCCAGTCAATACTGCTTGAGTCACTGAATCCATCTCCTAAGTTCATGCAGAAAATCTTCCCCACCTAGCCTAAAAAATGCTGAAGGAAAAGAAACACTGTGAAAGGCTACATCAGGTGTCCCTAGGGAGCAGTGTTTTTTCCCTCCCTTTTATAGTCCAGTCAGCCTGTGTGGAAAGTGGGAAATGGGAGTGTAGGCAGATTTCAGGGAGTGCTGAGAGCAGCTGAGAGATGGTGAAAAACGTTGGCTGTGAAAGACTAAAAACCTGATCTTGGCTCTAAAAAATTAAATTAATTTTATTACTAAGCTCTAATGCAGGCAGTTGCATGCCTGAGACTTTTTAATTTTTTTTTTTTTAATATGTTAAAAGAATATTTTATAGAATTCCTGTCTGGGCATAAGGAGAAACTGAGCCTGGATAACATATATGATGAGGAGAAACATGGAGAAATTACTTTGTCTTTTGGAAGTCAATAGGTGAAAACTGGAAATCAAGGTCAGCACATTCAAATTTTATTTGCCAAAGAGCACAGCTGTTACTTTGACTGTATGGAACAACCTTAGACAGTATTTTTTTTTTTTTTTATTTCCACAATTTTACATTAAACATACAAAAGCTGTGTCCTTGTCATACTTTTCATGTCTTCATTCCGTTTACTGAGATGCAAGAGCATCTTCTACATGACCTTGGAGCTACAGCTATTTACTTTTCTGGCTGATTATACAGGAGATGTCTGGGAAATAGTTATTTTTTTCCTTGTCATGTCTCAGGTAAAGCTAGATCAGCTAGAATGTTATAAAATCCTTGCTGTGGAAGGCTGCAGAAAGATTCTGAGGAGCATTTTTACATAATTGCCTCATGTTTATGCTGTTCATTAGGCATTCAGAATTAGAATAAAGATACCAGTGAGGTAGACGTTTGGTGTAACCTGATGCAGCAGTTATCTTCAAAGTGGTCAGAGAAAAATCCATTCTAATATGAGAACAACTCCAGTGGTTTTCGAGAAGTCTGAATAATGTGGACCTGCAAAGCCAGTTCCTTTTGCTGTACTTCATTATTGGAGGACTTACATATGTGTGTGTGGGAAGGCAGATGTTCATCAATGAGATTCCTCGTGCCCCTGACGTCCTGTCTGGTAGGTTCCACGAGTCAGTCATGGGATCTTGGAAAAAGCATTTTGCCTTTGACTACTCCCTGTTTTTATAGGCAAGGTGATGCCTCCTGAGTTTTGGAAGATGTGCCCAAGTTATTTCATTAGTGATTGTATCTTGAAGAGGCATCTGAAACTACAGCAGTTTGTACTTCACTTTTAAGCTTTGCTGTATTACATTTGTTTGAAAGGAAACAAGCCATGGTATTAGAAGTTAGGAAATGCCATGGCTGCTCCATTCATCCATTCCCCTTTAGGGGGGCCACAGTGCAGTCTTCATCATGTTTTTAAAAAAGTTGTGTTTTCCCCTTTTGGCATTTCTTTCTTTAGGATTTCAGTGCTGTTTAGGGTTTCAGTGATGTCTCTTATTACAGCAGTGTGAGGTTTGGATCAGGGTTTTGCTCTACTAGTGACTGTAATACCTGTGGCTGAAGGTTTGGTCCATGCCCCAAGGCATTAATGATGTACAGCAGTGAGGGAGAAGGGAGATACACTCATCTGCCTGGACATCTCTGTTCCACTGTTCTTGCTTTAAGGAAATGTAGCTCAGTTTTGATAAAAAATTGAGCTCAATTCTAACCTCCTTGTTTCTGCATCCTCTCCTCAGCTTTGTGCCTGGCATTTGAGTTTGGTGCCAGCAGGGTGACTGGATTGGGGGCACTGTATCTCTTCACTGACTGCCCACCTAAATGTAGGGCAGCAGTGCCAGGCCCGGGCTTGTAGGCAGTGAACTGCCTACAGGAGCATCCAGCACGGCTGTGACCTCAGGAGTGAGTTAAAGACAAGGCAAAGGGAGTGGGAAGTACCACAGTGCCTCTAGAGCAAAACTTGCTTCATAGCATCAGACCTGGAAAATAAAAGCTGAGGATCAGCTTCTAAAGAGAGTACAGGGATACAGGAACACTGTAACTTCTCTCAGACCATTCACTGTAGCAAAGCAGGGGAAAGGTGTCACTTTTAGGAACAAAGCAAAGAATTTTAGGGTTATTTCTGGGGCAGGGTGAGGCCAAGAATGTTTGCACACAAAGGCAGCAGAAATCTGGGTGTAATCTCTGCTCCTTTTAGGCTTTGCACCCTCCTCTGTAAATGCAGGGATCCAGAATCCTGCAGATGCTAGCAGCTGCAGTGACCCTTTGACTTTGGTTAATGTGAAACCATGGGAGAGACAAACAAGTCAGGCTTAGAAGGAATTGAAACAATGAACAATTAAAACTGTGTGTACTCTATGCTTAGCTGCAAGCACGAAACCAGGTAACCAGATTATGGTTTGTAACTTCATGGAACTGGTATGTTTTAACTATAGAGAGGGAATGTTTTAGAATTGTTGAGCTATGGTTTGTGTATAAGCTATGGTTGTGTTATAACAGTACATAAGGATGCGCTTCTTAGAATAAATTTGGCTTTGCTTGCAACCAGCAGAGTCAGTCTTTCAATCAGCAACATGTAAACAGATCCCCCAAGCGAAGGTTAGGAAATGCAATCCCATTCCAGACAGACCCTGCCTCCAGATGGAGAGAGCAGGGCCTGGCCCTGTCCTGGTGGCTGTTTGTCTCTGCTGGCATTTTGGCTCTTACCCTAGGCACTGATCAGATGTTTGTCCAACCCCTTCTCCTGAGCTTGGTCAGTAGAAATGCATTTATTAGTCCTTGGGCTGGCCATCTCTGAGTAATCAGGGGGGCAGAATAACTGAGGAACAGCCCATAAAGGATCTCAAAGGGATGCCTGCAGAGTTCAGCTGGAATTACTTCCAGAGTCCCAGCAACCACTTCTGCAGGGACTCCCTCTCCCAAGACCAGCAAAGACAGAAAGAAGCCAACAAAGTTGTCCTACTGATCCTGTGTTTCAGGTGATTGATATTACCTTGTTTCACTTCAATTTTTTAGATGCTGAGACTGTGGACCTAGCATCTAATCACTCCCTAAAGGATAACACATTATCTTCATTTGGGGAGGGAAATCCTAACTTGTCTTTTCTTTGAATTAGAAAGAAGAAGAGCTTACCAGTTCAGGAAAGAAATCAACTGGAACATTCTAACAGAAGGAAGGTTAAAGAGTAAGGATAATTTAACATGCAGCTCCATAACAAAAAAAAGAGGAAAGATCCTGCTATTTTAAAATCATACAGAGCTGTGACAGATGACCTTGTATCTTTCTGCTGTGTGAAAGTTTTTTGCCGCTCACTGTTTCTGCTCCTTTCATCTTTAGAACTGTGGAAGGTTTGTAAGACATGCTGCTTGGAAGAAAACCAGCTGTGACATCCCCTGCCACAGTGGTTTGATTCCTGGCACCAGTCCATGCTGGCATGCATGGGGAGTGCTGACCACTGGTGATGTTTGGTCCAGTTGGCTTCTTCCCTGTGAGTACATCAACAGGCACAACCAGGTCCTGGTATCTCACCTCCAAGGTGGAAGAAGTCTGGGTTGTGTATCTCTGCCTGATCTTGATTATCATCGTGCTTGTTCTAATGGAACAAAACCCACATGTGGAAGAGGCCAGAAGAGAGAGCCAAAGCAAACTTTCCCCGCCATCCACTTCTTTTTTCCCCAATAATGTTGGCAAACAACTGGAGCACACCCAGGAGGAGCTGGATAAGTATCTGGAGAGGTCAAACCATGTCTTGTTTGACAAAGAAACCAGAAAAAGGGATGGCCACCATGATCAGAAGTCCCACCATCACAGAAGTGCTGATGTTGTGTCAGAAACTAAGGAACACTTGGGAAAGGAGGCAGGACACGCTCAGCATTTGTCAGGCTACACAAAAGTTCAGGTAGGAGACTTAGACTGTTAGACTCAACCAAAGGTAGAGCTCCTGGCTAAGGTAGTGAATCCTGGCTGTAGTGAATCCTGATGAAATGCATAGCCCATGAACTTGGGGGTGAAGAGATGGGAGGAAGTCTTGTTTTGAAGGTAATACATTCCTGGTTTTGCACTGCTTATTTCAACATTACGCAGTCATACAGAGAGAGCTCTGTGACTCGTGTAGTGTACATGTTACACATGAGAGATGTAAATGTTGGCATTAGCATTTACACATGTGTGTGTATCTATTATGTAAATTACTCCCTCCCATAGAAATAGGCATAATTTCTTACTTCAATGAATTATTGTTCAGTTCTTCAGCTGTTTTAAATCTCCCACTTTCCCCACATACAGCAGCGTTTGGCCAGTTTTCCCTGCTAAGGGTCTGGCCCAGTAGGATACAGGAGCTCTACAGACATTTATCTAGAGGTCACTCCATGGTATTGAGCCTTGGGAAATACTGGAATTTTTCTTCTGTGCACAATGTCACAATGGTCATGCACACTCTGTAAACATGAAACACACTATTGGCAATGTGCAAAATTCTCTTTGCCTTGGTCAAAACCACTTTTTAGGGGCTGAAACAATGCAGGTCTTTATATTTTTATCATTAACCTCATTGCAATGCATCCGATTTTGCCCTTGAGGTAACAATTTTCATGGCAGCTTTGCAAGGCTGTGTCACTTTATGCCACCATCTGTTTCTCCCACCTTCCCCACATACAGCAACTGTTTCTATTCTTCATTCCTGAGACATGGATCCCTTAGTGCCAATGCCCCACTGTGTCATGGAGTACATCCTGGGTCCAGGTGGGAGCTCCAGCATGAAGCCTTCAGCATAGAGGAAACCTTGCTGTCAATAATGGGGGCCTGGCCAAGAATCAAGAGAAGATGTGAACAGCCTTTGCAGTAAGCCAGGATATTGTAACATCTTAAGTCTTCCAGAGCTGCCTGAGCTATCTGAGGGAATTAGTACAGTCAGTTGAAGGCAGAGGGACAGATGTACAAAATGTCAGGCTGTTGTTCAGAGCACATAGGCAGGAAGAGTAATTCAAGTTTATTTAGTAATTCAAATCTATTTAGCAGACAATTCAATTTACTGAAGAAGGTGCTATCTTATTAGATCTCCTACAGATCAAAAAATAGCAATGATTTTTCATTATGGAGATGGATTATGTTGCAAAATAACAGTGTTAGCTTACTTTTCTGCTATGATTAAAGATTTTGCCAGAATAAAGATTGGGGAGAAAACATGCTGTGATGACTATTTTCACACAGTTTAATCTAACACTAGCTAGCCTCAGGGAACATTCACTTGCTTAGAAAAAGGGAGTACACTGTTTTCACACACACAATCACGGTACAGTTCGGGTTGGAAGGGCCCGCAGTGGCTCACCTGCTCCCACCTCCCTGCTCAAGCAGGGTCTTCCCAGAGCACAGGGCACAGGATTGTGTCCAGATGGTTCTGGAATATCTCCAGTGAGGGAGACTCTACACCTCTCTGAGCAGCCTGTTCAGTGCACAGGAAAGTTCTTTCTCATGTTCAGGTGAAACTTCTGTGTTCCAGTATCTGCCTTTGCCCCTTGTGCTGGGCCCCACAGAGCAGAGCCTGGTCCCTGCTCTGAGCCCTTCCTGCACACACTGGCAAGCAGGGATGGGGTCCTCTCTCAGCCATCTCTTCTTAAGGCTCAGCAGGCCCAGCTCCCTCAGCCTTTCCTTGGCAGGGAGATGCTCCAGGCCCTTTTTCATCTCCACAGCCTCTGCTGGACACACTCCCGGAGTTCCCTGTCCCTCCTTGCTAAGAAGGTCACAGCTGGACACAGCATTCCAGATGTGCCTCACAGGGCTGAACAGAGGGTCAGGATCCCCTCCCTGACCCACTGGCAATGCCTTTCCTCACACAGCCCAGGGTCTGCCACCTTGGTCCCACAGCACACAGCTGCCCAGGGTAGCTGGTGACCTCCAGGTCCTTCTCCACATGACTGCTCTCTGGTAGAGCAGCTCCCAGCCTGGACTGGGGTTACTCCCAGGTGCAGGACCCTGCATTTGCCTTTATGTTAAGACTTGATGCAGCAGATAATTCTTGTGTGGATAGCTGAAAACTGTAGTATGAGTTCCTTTGTTATCTGGAATGAACAGTAACCATGCAGAAGCAAAGCAGCAGAAATGATCTGTTGTTGTCCTTCATTTTGTGTTTTGGGAGCAGTGAGAAAGAAGTCACCACCTAAAACAAACCTGAGAAGTCACTTGCCAAAAAGTTGTCCAGACACTGAGATTAAATGGGGAACTTCAGTTTTGCTTGGAATAGTGTTAGTTCCAAAACTGTTTGGGGGGGTAGGTGTTGATTGCTGAGGCAAAGGCCAAGAGTTCAGATAGTTTTGGGAGCTGTGTTTGAGTGTTGTTACTTGGGTGAAAGGCATGGGAGATACAGCTAAGTTAGAATGTGTAGTCTGGGTATGTCAGAACATGTGGGTATGTCCAAAGGCGTTCAGATCTCTCCCAGGTAAAGAACATTGATGCTTTTGTTCAGGGAGGGGAGAGCATTCTCCTCCTTCTGAGAATTTGGTTTCTCTTTCAGAGTGATGTAGGTTGTTGGGATGGGCCAAGTTAGGAACTCTGGAAGGTGAAATCATCATGTAGCAGAGGCAGGATGGGTTGCAGCAAAATCCAGTCTTATCCAGCCACACCAGGACCTCTGCTTCCTGCTCCTCCCCAGTTCTGCAGCAGCCTGCAGCTCTGCTGGCACTGCTTTGCAGGAAGGAGCAATGCAAAGCCTGTGATGGATGGAGAAAAACACCACCATGCTGGAGCAAGGATATTCGGGAGCAATATCTGTGGAAAGGCAGAGTCCTGTAACTAGTACTGACAAGAGGCAGTAATAGTTGCAGATTTCTCAGGAAACATTGGGCTTACTCAGTGGACTTTGGCCACAGTTGATCAGCCATTAATTTAGACACCTTTAATTATCCCATTTTCCACTGGAAGAAGGTGTTCTGTCTTGAAAACATGTTTAGAAGGAACTAGGGATTTCTTTTGTCATTCATTCCACTCACCCAAGCTTTTGCCTAGTAGGATAGAATCCATATTTTCTTAAGAATTCCTATTTGTTGATACACTTATATTATCTAAAAGTCCTTTCTAGATTTCCCCCCATTTCCCACTTCCTCCCTGTTCTCATGGAAACTGGACACTCCACTCATTAGAGCCAAAACGGGAGTAAATGAATGGATTCCGAAGTGCAGAAGGAATAAGATGGGTGTCTGTCACGCAGAAGGTGTGAGAGAGCAGTAAGAAAGTTATTTGGGAAAAAAAAAAATGTACTCAGAGAGTTTCCTGCTTCATTAAATTTAATCAGAGTTATTTTTCAGGTTGCTTCAGAAGCAACAAGAAATGAATGGTGGCAGATGGCAGAGAGGCGTGGGCCTCCCACATGGTGGAAAAATAGATTGGCAGCCAGTCTGCAGGACTGGCCACCATGGGTGGCAGAGCACATGTGCCCACTGGGACAAGGCACAAGGTGGAAGCCCTTAACATAACCATAGATTTAGAAAACCCCCAGTGCCAGCTTTGAGCCATGCAGGAGCTGGAGGTCTGTGCAATGCCCCAGCTGAGGGGAGTCATTTCCAAAGGGTCCGTGTCCCATCACTGCAAGGACAGAAGGAGCGTGCCTGGGGCATCTGTCAGCAGGGACTGAGACACACCAGCTGGGTAAATTGATGGTGGATTGCCCAGCCCTGAGGGGCCTGGAATTTTGTATGCAGCGTTTGACAGGGGTCAGCCTCTACTGGAAGTGCTTCATAGTCAGCAATCTCCAGTGCTGTCCTTAACCCAAATATAGAATCACAGAGTCATAGAACGGTTTGGGTTGAAAGGGACCTTAAAGCCCGTCTTGTTCCAAACCCCTGCTGTGGGAAGGGACACCTTCCACTAGACCAAGTTGCTCTCAGCCCCATCCAGCTTGGCCTTGAACACTTCCAGGGAAGAGGCAGCCAGAGCTTCTTTGAGTCATACCCATGGAAATCCTCATGGTGATGTCAGTGCCAGCACAGATTCATGTGTGTGCAGCAGAATGGACAGAGCTGTGAGAAAAAAAAGGATTATTCCCCTGCACAAGGTTGCCTTCTGGTGTGTAGTACTGGTCCTTCTCACTTCTCCAGGACTGACAAGAGTAGCAAACTTTCTGCAGTGCATTCCTGGTGGATTTTGTGTGATTTCCTTCATGCTCCAAGAGCCTCTACACCTTCAGTCCATCACCTGATTCAGTCTGCTACTTCAGCTTATGATAGGCCTGAAAACTACATGGGTGACTAAGACAGTCATATGATTAAATCTCTGTGGATCGCATGCTGCAGTGGCAGACACCTTAAATGACACTGCCTGAGGTAATACTGTTAGGATGTTTCTGTAATCCTCTCAAGCCCTGCCATCGCACTGCTCTGGGAGGTCTGTGTTGCAGCTGTTGTGTTGCAAGCAGAGAGGTTTGTAGACAGAGGATATCTGTCATTACATCTGTGTAGCTTCTCTGCCTGAAAGGTATCATTTGCTCTCAGGAAAGATCATCTATCTGCCACATCAGTGTTTCAGGGTGCCTGTGATCTCTGTATAGAATGGAATATCCCGAGTTGGAAGGGAACCATAGGGATCATCAAGTTCAGCTCCTGGCCTGCACAGACACCCCAACAATCCCACCCTGTGCATCCCTGAGAGCATCATCCAAACACTCCTGGAGCTCTGGCAGCCTCGGGGCCATGGCCATTCCCTGGGGAGCCTGGGCAGTGCCCAGCACCCTCTGGGGGAAGAACCTTGCCCTGATCTCCAACCTAACCCTCCCCTGACACAGCTTCATGCCGTGTAGTCTCTTGTAAAACCACAGAAGGGAATGAGGTGGGAAGGATGAGATCAGCAAGCCCACCCCCTGCTCAGTGCAGTCTGCTAAAGCATTTTTGTCCAGGGCTACATCCAGTCAGATTTTTAGTATCTCTGTCTGGATATTGGATGTCCTCTAAGGTATGAAAAATGGAGCATTTGTGCAGGAAAAACAAAACACTGTTTCTTTTAAGTCTCTGCTTCTCCTCAAGTCCTCCATCTCTGTATTGCATTTAGATGTCTCCCACTCTCTTAACTCTCCAGCACACATTAATCTCAGAGAAGTAATTTAGGCAGATAACAGAATGTGTATCTGAAAAATGAAGTTTCATGTTTGTGCCTCAGCCGTGGCTTTTAATCAGGTATATTCCAAGCAGGATGAACTTCTACTTGTCTCTTTTAACATGAGGAGACATTTCTGCCTTCTTTTTCTTGCTGGTGAGAATGCCTAAGGCTTCCCAGCAAGATGATCAGAGGCTCGATAGGGTTGGAGCCTATCATCAGTAACAAGCATTTATTTACAGGTACAGAATTTCCCTCTCCTTGAATCTCTTTCCTACCTCAGCAGCTGGTGACAGTTAAGTAACAGCTATATTTGTAGTCTAGAAGATTAGGATTTCTTTTACTTGCAAGATTTAGCTTCCAGCTGGCCGAACAGTTAATTGTGTGAGTCTTCATGTGATCCAGAAGCTCTGTAAGGACCCAGCTTGTCCCAGCAGTCTGTAATGTGAGCCAGCACTCAGTGATGTGTGCGTGGATCCACCCCGTGCATTCAGAGAGAAGGACTGATAGACTGGAGAGGAGCAAGAGAAGAACATGCACTTGACCATTTGGACTTTGTTGGGCAGCATGTGGGTAGTTTTTGTGGACTTGCTTTCAGGAGTTGATGAAAGAATATTCAGAGAATAAGTGAATCGATATTGTCACCCTATACATATCTCCATTTTTAGTCTTGTGGAATTGATTTCCCATTTCAGAGTGGATGTAAGATTCACCTTAAGGGAGGCAAAAGGAAGGCTGTAAAATCACAAATTAGTAGAAATATTAAAATGGCAAAGGATGGGTATTTACAGTGCTCTGTGGAACTTTGCTCTCAAAAGGCTCCAAGAGCTCTGCCTCTAGATGTTATTTGTTCAAGGACATTGTGCAAACAAGTTTCAGCCTCCAAGTTATTTGTAAGCTGACTGTAATGGATATGCTGCCCACTTCATATCACTGTGGGCTTTGTGATGAGGCACTTTTAATCATGTGGCATGTGCTCAAAAAGCTGGGTGAGTCAAAGTGAAGGAAGAGTAAGAGAGCATATCTACTCAAGAAGATGGTTGGTTCTTTGGGGTAAAGAGTAGAAAGAGTTGATGTTATTTTAGGGGAAAATAATAAACAAGGGTTCATTGGAAGACTCTTGCAGGTACCAGTGTTTTCTTTCCTGGCTCTTTGAATCAGGCAGTGTTGGTGCACATCCCCTGCAACTGAGCTGGTACTGAGCTGTCACCTAAAGTTTTGCCATCTGCTTACGGTGTCACCAGCCATGGCACTACCTGTTTATTCTTTCCCAGCTGTGGTTAGGAAGGTCATAGCATCTGTGTCATATCTGCCACATCAAACCTGGGGGTCATTTCAGTGCTCCTGTCTTTGACTCTGGTTGTTAAATGGGACTTTGTTTGTAATGTGCTTTAGAAACCTCCAAAAGGCCAATCAAGTTAAGAGCAGCAGGAGAAAATGACCATAAACAAGCAGGCAACTTTTTACTAGAAGCAAAATCAGCCTGGTTTTGTCCTCACAGCTGGCCATGCCCACCAGCGTGCCCCGCTGGTTCTCATTTCAGCACACCAGTTTGTCCTCCAAGCTCTACTCCATAGTGACAGGATCCCAGCCCTTGGCAAACAGGAACCTGTTCAACTGTGGGGAATTTTTGATCACTGTGTTCTCTGTACTCTGCTCCAAGCACTACCACATCTGGAGCTGTATCCCTGCCAAATTCTTATGGTGAGCAGAAGTGACCTCAGGCACATTCACACTATCTAACTGCAGACATTTAACGTAGGTGCCCTGGAAGAGAGGTGTGCTTTGGAGGACTGAAGGTAGGAGCAAAAGTAAAATTCTTAAAATGACCTCAATTAATTAACCATACACCACCTCCCTGTCATTAGCTTGCCCCTAGCCTGCACCACTCCAACAAGCCGTGGCATTGCCACTGGAAGAGCTGGAAGTGCAGATGTGCAGCTGGGGGGTCACAGTCTTCCACAGTGACCAGCCTGCAAGTGCTTCTAACAGAGGAGCCTAAACCTTTCATTTACGTAACGCAAGACATCCGTGGGAGGACAATTCCTGTGCACAGATTGTGGCACCTCACAGTTAGATATGCAAACCCTGAGCTGCCCTGGGCTGCCCCTCAGGAGGATGTTGAAGAGCCCAAGGAGATCTCCCCTCAGTTTTTCTCTTCTCCAGGCTGAACACACCAAGTGTCCTCAGCTGCTCCTCATATGGCCCCTCCAGACCCTTCCCCATCCTCGTGGTCTCCTTTGGATGCTCTCCAATGATTGAATGTCTTTTTTACATTGCACACAGCACTCGAGGTGAGGCTGCCCCAGTGCAGAGCAGAGCAGGACAATCCCCTCCCTGGCCCGCCTGGGCCCCACAGGACAGTTCTGTCTCGGCTCAGCTGCTGGTGGAATGTTCAGGTGCAGTGTGTTGATTTCTTGGAGTAAGCCTGAGGAAGGATGGAGCAAATCACCACTCACACTTGGTTCCTCCAAGCCCCATCCAGCCCGACCTTGGACACTTTGAGGGATGGGGCAGCCACAGCCTCTCTGGGCAACCTGTGCCAGGGCCTCACCATCCTCACAACCAAGAATTTATTCCTAATACCCAATCTGTATCCCCCCCATTTTCAGCTTAAAGCCATTCCCCCTTGTCCTGTCCCTCCATCCCTTGTCTCAAGTCCTTCTCCAGCTCTCCTGGAGCCCCTTTAGGCATTGGAAGAGGCTCTAAAATCTCCCAGGAGCCTTCTTTTCTCCAGGCTGAACAGCCACAGTTCTCCAGCCTGTCTGCAGAGCAGAGGGACTCCAGCCCTTGGAGCATCCTCTGGCTCCCTTCCTGGCTGCTCCCGTTCGGTTTCTGGCCTGAAGCTATGGGCATCTCCACTGCATGGCATTCCCAAGAAACCCACAGCTCCGGTTTGGAAAAATCACGGAAAACCTGTCTGTTGCTTGAAACCTGTCTCTGTCCAAGCAGTGCCCTCATGCTGCTGCTGCTGCTGCTGCTGCTGCCCTCTCCAAGGGGCCTTCGTGGGGCAGCCAGCTCTGAGCAGGAGCCATGGCTTGTGTCGCTCCTGAAGGCAGGCTGCTGCAGGGTATGGACTGCCTGACACCCGCAGCATTGAGTCAGACCCCCACAGGAACGCAGGACTGTGCCAGTGTGACCAGTTCAGATAGCCCAGCTTGAAAGCAGGAGCCCTTGGCAGTATTTTAAGCAGAGAGGTCAAGTTAATCTCACAGCACACCTTTGCCAGAAGGAAGGTTCCTGAAAGTGCAGTCTGGGAGCTAACTGGATATGAATTTCCCATCTGTTCTGTATTTTTCCATTCCTTTGTTTGTTTCCTCTCACCAATGAGGTCTAACCTGCTAGAGGAACATCAGAGTTTGGATGCTTGAGGGTGACAGTGAAGCCCAGATGAGCCAGCCTTTCTGTGGGGTGGCTCAGATTGCCTGTTTAGTTGCTTTAAAGCCCTTGGATGGGCGATGAAGTTAAAATACCCCTCTGGAAGGAAGGCAGTGCTCAACAAAGAGCCCAAATAGCAGGTCCCCAGCAAGTGTTGCCTTCAGAGAGGTCTGCATGCTGAACAGGAGCTCTCGCAGCTCAAGGGTCAGGTCCTCTTCAACGGCTCAGACTGGCCATTCCAGTAAGAAACACAAATCCTTGCACCAACTCACATATGAGGAAACCTAGTAAGCCCCAGGAGCTCCTCTGAGTTCAGAAAGGGTCATTTCACAAGCATACAAGGAGTATATATATATATATACAAAGGGTACCTGCTCACAGGAAAGCCCAAAGTGCAAATCAGCTGTTGACAGCACTAGTGCCAGGGCACAGAACCACAGAACCACAGAAGGGTTTGGGTTGGAAAGGACCTTAAAGCTCATCTTGTTCCATGACCCAGTAAAGTCCTGCCACGTGGGACCTGGTTGCTCCAAGCCCTATCCAATCTGAACGCTTCCAGAGAAGGGGCAGCAACAGCTGCTCTGGGCAACCTCACAACCTCACAGGGAGGAATTTCCTTCTAATACCCAATCTAAATATTTCCTGGTTTAGTTTTAAAACATTGTCCTTGTCCTATCACTATCTGTCCATGTAAAAAGTTGCACTGCCTCTCTTTTATGTTCCCCCTTTAGGTACTGGGAGGGGCTCTAAACTCTTCCCAGAGCCTTCTCTTCCCCAGGCTGAGCACCCCCAGCTCTCCCAGCCTGGCTCCAGAGCAGAGGGGCTCCAGCCCTTGGAGCATCTGCGTGGCCTCCTCTGGACCCCTCTGACCTGGGACACATCCTTCTTTTGCTGAGGACCCCAGAGCTGGAGGCAGCTCTGCAGGTGAGGGAGGGGGAGAACCCCATCCTCTGACCTGCAGTCCGAACTCAGTATAATCTATAGGCTTGGAAAACAATCTAAAACAACCTTAACATTCAATACCAGCACGAGAGCTCACAAGTCACTTGTGTCCAGTTCCTGGTGTGTAGCTCAGGTGTGTGGCTCTGTGGACAGGATGCTGCACTGTCAGTGCTACCTGCAGTCGCTGAGAAGGAGCAAAGCCCTTCAGCCCTCAGACCAAATTGACTCCCAGTGCTTGGATCTCACTGCAGCTCAGCTCTCCTTCCTCACTCATCCTCATTTACCAGTTTAGTACAGGCAGGATGAGTACAGCTCATATGAGACAATGTGGAAACTAGGGAGCTTTGGACACGGCTCCAGTAGGGAGGGAGCTTTGGACATGGCTCCAATAGGCAGCTTGTGATGGATTAAATTGGGAATTGTGCATTCAGATTCTTCCTGCCAAAGACATGAGACTTTCTGAGCTGGATCCTGTGGTGAAGAGGGAAAGAATAGCAAACACCCAAACTGGTGGGAGAAAGGGCTCAGCAAGAAGCTGCCAACAGCTGAGGGCACAAAAAGTAGTGTCAGCAGGATTTGACACAGCACTGGACTACAAGTGATAGCTTTCACCTGAATTAAATCAAGTCAGAGTTTTTTTTACTTCCCCTTTATGACCATAAAAAGGGTTCTTTATTATGATTTTTGAAAAGTTCTTAATTTTTCTCCCTCTAAATTTAATTTTTTTCTTAATATTTAAAATTTGATGCCATTTCCTGGACTCTGTGATGTGATTTCCTTTGTTACCCAAATAACAAAGCATCAAATATTCCAGCACCTGTGGGATCAATGTAGTCAGTGTTTCCATTGATAAACTCTGAAGCCCTAAGGAAATTCGTAGGATCATTTTACCTATTTTCTTTCCAAATTCACCTTTCTTCTGGATACACTGTGGCTGCTGAGTTGAATCTACTAGAAAATGACATCTGCCTTTCAAGGTATTTGCATTCATCATTCAGCTGGAATTAGGAAAGCCTCATCAGGCATTACAGGTCCAAGTGAGTGGGTTCCTGGATCTGTTCTTTAGGTGCAGGAGGGTGAGATCCAGCTCCAGAAGAGCTCGACATGTCTGCAGGCAGATCTGATGCAGCTGCAGGAGGACCATGTGTGTTTAGCTGGGTTTGAGTGGCAATAGCTGTGTGTTGTTAGAGTTTACTCATTTTTTATACAGAAATCTCTGATATTTGCTTATTCTAAACATATCACTTGCAATGACTTTGTTCACGGGGGGGCTGCATTGTTCTCTTTGTGCATGTCAGTCACATTAGCAGTGTTTATCAAAATAATGAACTGTGCTGTTCTTGCTCTTTTTCCCAAACTCTGGAGCAAACAGTGCCAATTTGTACAGTTATCTTTTAAGGGAAGTTATCTATTTTAAGGGCAAAACCACCCTGAGGAGAATAACTTAGCTTGTGATGTGGTTTCACAGCAGCATAACTGAAGGCCTTGGGCTGGGTGGGTTGGACACCACGCTGCTGGGTGGGGTGTCTGAAGACAGCCGTGATGGTACTGAGAGCAGGAGGGTGAGTTCTGGCCTCATGGTGTTGGTGTTGATCACAGCTATGACCAGGAAAGCCCCACTGCTTCATAGAATCATAGATTCATAGAACATGGAATCATTAAGATTGGAAAAGACCTTTAGATCATCCAGTCAACCATTAACCCAGCACTGCCTACTCTAACCTATGTCCCCAAGTGCTATATCCACAGGTCTTCTAAACCCCCTCAGAGATGGTGAGTCCACCACTGCCCTGGGCAGCTGTGCCAGTGCCTGACCACCCTTTCTGTGAAGAAATTTCCCCAATATTCAGTCTAAATCTCCCCTGGTAATACTTGAGGCGGTTTCTCCTTGTGCTGTCCCTTTTCCCTGGGAGCAGAGCCTGACCCCCCCTGGCTGTCCCCTCCTGTCAGGAGCTGTGCAGAGCCAGAAGGTCCCCCCAAGCCTCCTTTTCTCCAGGCTGAGACCCCCAGCTCCCTCAGCTGCTCCTTATTGGGCTTGTGCCCCAGACCTTTCCCCAGCTCTGTTCCCTTCTCTGAACATGTTTGAGCACCTCAATGTCTTTCTCTTCTTCTTCTCTCAGACCCACAGGGCAGGTCAAAGGGCACCTGAGATGGGTTATTCCTTTCTTGTTTTGTTTCTGAACAGGAAAAAAGCACTCCTCCTGGAAGCACTGAGAACATTATGGAAGAGGTTGTTGAGTTGAGCCAAACTGGAAAATTACGGCTGCTGAAATCTCCTTCTTCCTGTGCAGGTGTTTGCTTCTGCCACTTCAGCCAAGAGTGATAGGGACTGCTCCTGGCTTTGCCATCTCATGCATGAGTATCTGCACACCCAACCAAATGCTGGGGGTCCTTCTCAGCACCCAGAGTCTAGCTCTGAGCACTTGTATTATCTGTCAGGCAAGTGGGCATTTGCCTGTGGCCTGCTTGTTTTTGAAGGAAGCAAACCTATAGGAAAATCAAGCCAAGAGCTCTCTTTGAGCATTGGTTTCATGAGGGTCAATGCCCATGTGTGGCGGTGACCTATTCTGCCTTCCCCATGAAAATTAATGAGACTAATTGGTGTTGGAGGTTGAGTGGTGTGGAATTTTTCCCCATTCTGGGTGCTAGGTTACTAATGACTGGATACTTAAGGACTATTAACTCCTTTTGTAAGAGACAAAGAGCTAGCTGGGCATGGGGAGGGGAGAGCAGAGGTGGTCATCAGCACTTGACCACCAGCTACGGAGGAGGCAGCAGGGGGAACTGCGAGCTCCTCAGCTACAGAAGCAGACAGTTTTTTCGGGTCTGCGCTGTTTTTCTTCTCGTTGGTGAGTGAGCTTTCGTCTGGGAAGGGGACGTTTCCTGGAGGGCACATCCTCCTGGCTGTGCCGGCAGTTTTCTGCCCAAGGGAGCCGGCAGCTGCCGCCC
>VZTX01024682.1:23913-35717 GCA_013400915.1 Pardalotus punctatus
ATAGATACTAGTAAAGAACTGTTATTCCTTTCCCCATATCTTTGCCTGAAAGCCCTTGATTTCAAAGTTATAGTAATTTGGAGGGAAGGGGGTTCACATTTGTGGGTTTTAAGGGGGGTTTACACCTTCCTTAGCAGGCACCTGTCTTCAAACTGAGACAATTGGGTTAATTTTCCTCCAGGACAGTGAGCCTGAGGGGGAGGGAGAAGACGAGGCTGGGAATTCCCCCACTGCTCCCACCGTTTGAGTTGCCATCCAAAATCCTAATTTACACCCCTTTCCACTCCCAGTTGTTTCATATATATTAGGTTACTTTCATATGCATTAGTTGCTGGAAAGTTCTCTGTTCTCTGTACCCCCATTGGTTTGTTTAAATGCACCCCTCCCTTTGTTTCATTTCATTGGACACTTGCCCTTATGTAATCCTTTCCCGTTGGCTGATCTGTTGTTCCTCCCCTTAGACCTCCCCTTTCTGATTCCCTTAAAACCCCCTGTAACTGACTGCTCTTTGTTCTTTTGACACCACCCATCATGTTGCTGTTCTCCCATTGGGGAATAAAGGCTCGGTCTCTGTAGCAACTGAACCCTTCCCATCTCCTTTACCTCCACGGTGTCACTACGTTGTTACCACCTGCTGCCAGACCTGCTGAGGCCTCTGCAAACGGCTCCAGGCTTGTGAGCAGGAGCCAACCACCGGACTAAAGGGACACAAAAAGTGGTCTCCTCCAAGGCACGCGTGTCCAAGTCGCACGCTGACCAACCGGGCGGTCAAGTGGGCAGCGACACCCACGGATGATTCTCCTGAACCCTGTGTCTGTAAAGCCCTGAAATGGGGTCAGTAGGATGGTCCCAGTGGCGTGGCAGATAACCCTACAGACACGTGGCTCTGTGGCTGGCATGCTTGGCACGTAGCACCCGCCATGTGCCCAGGGGTGGTCTCTGGCTGCGTGTGGGGTCACACGCGCAAGGAAAAGGGGTGGCAGTCCTCATCCTGACCCACAATTAGCAAGGACTCTGAAGGCAGATGATACTCTTAGTCTTGCCTTCTCTTTCCTTTTGTCACTCTCCTCCAGGCCAGCCCACTCTGGATCCCTTCCCTAAATTTTCCTGCTCAGCCTGATTTGCAAATATACCATTGACTTCAAAATCAAATTTAATATTCTCCCCTTACAAACTGCCCTTCCTCCTTCTATAGGCAGTGGGCCCAGAAACTGAGTTCCAAAACTGCCCTCCACAAAACATTGCTGGCAATTACTCCTGATGGAAGCTTTTGGAAGATTTTATTGCTTCTGCCCACAAGTGTAACAAGCACTTCTGACAAAAAACCTCAAATAATTAAATCTGTGCATTGTTTTATCACAAATCTGTTGCCAAAATTGATTTGACCATATAGTATTGTGTGTGCTGAAGGGAAGGAAACCTTCCTAATTTTAGTTTTCTCTATTATATCACACCCAGGTAAAGCTGCTTTATTAACTTCCTCATCCTGTAGTTTTAAGTTTGGAAACCACAATTTACTTAGACACCCCTGCTTATTTATGTACCTTGTTATGATGCTAAATTTACACATATTTACCATAATCGGTGTGTACAGCAGTTCACAATGGGCCCTGTGACACAGAGAGCACAAGGCCAGGCTTCCAGCTGCCCCAGCTGGCACGGAAGTGACTGAACAGCAGTGGGATAAAGCAAACTGTCCAAATGGGGAGGGATTTTTGGGATGGCCATTTGGTTTTGTGCTCTTCTGAGCTGTCTGAACCTGCATGGGAAAGGCTGCCTGTGATGTGCTTCCTAGGAAAGGGATTGAAAGAGGATGCACTGCCTTCATGCAGTGTAAGAGAAGCCCTGTTGGCCAGCCTGGAGGAGAGGGAGGCCAGCAGGACATCCATGAGATAAAAGGGGACCATTACATCTGTGTGCATAGAAGGTCTGTGCTGGAAACCAGTGACTGCCTTGTACGGGTTGTGTTGGACCAGGTGCAAGCCATGATTAAGAGGTCCCTCCTGCCTTCTCAGAGAATGCACAAGCAGCGCTCTCTGGCACTGTGCAGCAATTACGATCTTCAGGAGATCATTGTGCTGGCCTCTCATACATGCCACCCAAAAAAAGGCACCATATTGAAACAGTTTTATCAAGAATTTTCAGCTGAGGAAGGGAAGCAGGATGCAGCACAGGGGTTCTGGAACATTGCACCAGCTCCAGCACTCAGGAGTGCAGCTCCTGAGTGCCCATGGTGCTTAGTCCCACCAGCAGCTATTGCCAAGCAGCCTTCTCAGGGCTTGTTGACACCTGCACAGAGCTTACAGGGGTACAGCTCTCTCTGTTCTGCTTCCAGAGCAAGCGGTTCAGGAGACAGTAGACACAGACCTGGATGAGAGAAGACACCAGCGCCAGTCTACTTCCAGGAGATACCGCAAGCATTGCCAGTAAAGATCATTCTCTGTGGGCTTCTTGTCTTGGCTGTTGCTCTCGTTGCCTCCCTTTCCTGTCTTTCCCTGCACCTCTGGACTCTCTGCTAAACTCAGCCATGTCCTTAAGGGGTTGGGGTGAGAGGAAAATCACTGGCAGCCCCTCCTGGTGTTAGTGGCTCTCTGTGGGCGGTGTACTGTGGGGCAGGAGAGGGCTGGGGATGGGGGAAGCTGTGGAGATAGGGATGTGAAGGAACACAAAGGGCTCTGGGATATTTTCCCTGTTAGTGTGGGGCAGGAGCTGTGACCACATGGAAGGAGAAGAGCTGAGAAAGAGATGGTGTCATGTTCTTTCTACCTGTGTGAAGGGGGTGTCTCATGAGTGATTGGCAGAGCAGCTTCTGTCATTCACCTGGTGTCTGTGTGTCTGAGGAATGGCACAGTGGCTTGTTGGGGAATCTCTGTGGAAATGGAGAGCCCGTTCCCAGTGTGTGGTCCCTGGGTGGCAGGAGAGCCCTTGGTGGAGCCTGGAGTCTGTCCAGCATCCCATGGGCTGCAAGCACTGCAGCTTGTTCTCGGTTATCTGAGCTGCCTTCAGTCAATGTGCTGGGGGCTACACCTGAGCTGAGAGGGAAAGGTTTTATTTCTGCTGCTGAGCCCCTTCACAGCAGACTCAGGAACCCAGAGTGAGCCAGACTGACGGAGCAGAGCTGAACAGCTGTGTCACAGTGAGCTCACCCAGCTCCAAAGTTTACTGTGACCTAAGTGACAGGAAAGGGAGAAATGGCACTTAGGGAAACTCAGTGTGGGTTCCTACTGCCAAACAAGGAGGAGGAAAAGCAGAAGAGTAAGGGGGATATAGGGTTTATGGAAAAAGAACGTTTTATATGTTCTTCAGCCGTTAAAAAGCATCTGCTTGGGATGTGATTTCTTTTTTGTTTCAGTGGTGAATCCTCATACAGTCTGAGAGTGGTCCTGTAGTCCACAGCTTGGGGGAGCTTGTTTCACACCTTGTAGTAGTGCTGTGTGCCCAGCATGATGCACAGTGCACAGAGGAACGTATGTGCACATATAGATCTGTGTGTGTGTTCATCTAGGGCATCCTCTCCTACCTTCTCCAGCACAGGTTTAACATTTGTGCTGGTTTCAAGGAAGTAAGTACAGTTGAAGAAGCACACTTACGGTTAGGTATCCCCTATATATCACAAATATATGTATAAACATTAGCTGCATACAGCATATAAGGATACAGTATGTGTATATATTATCATATACTCTGTTGCATTACATTACTTTGGATATACTCTGTTATCTCCACGTACTGACATTGGTTTAACCTTGCTTTGGCTCTGCCAGGGAGGTCATGCCAGTGCTCTGTCATGCAATTTAGACCTGACCCAGTCTGCAGACATCAGGTTATGTTGGCAGCTGAAATAACCTCCTTCAGTTATCCAAACTATCTGCTGGTGTATAATTGGAGCCCCCTCCTTGGCAGCTGAAGCTCAGAGGAAAATGGGGAGCAAGAAAGAGGGATGCTCCTGCCTTACGGACACGGGACCCTGGTGAATCATGTCAGCCCCTGTCCACCACATCAGGAAGAAGGTGGATCAGTAAGACCTGCTTCCCCAGAGTGCTGCTGCTGGCAAAGCTCTGTCCTGAGTCTCAACAGGCAGCCAGGGCCCAGCCCTGCCACTCCATTCTCACCTGGTGTCCAGGGCCAGGCAGATGGTCAGGCACCTTCCCTTTTGCCTTGAGCACAGAGTAGAGGAGGGAAGAAGATTCAGAGAGTGTCTCTCCCAGGAGCTGCTGAGCAGAGAGGAAAGTGTCCTTTTCTGTCACGGCCACATGCAGCAGAAAGCAAGAACTCGTGCTTCCTGTGCCAAGGGTTCTGTGCATGTCAGCCCCCTCTGGAGTCTGTTCAAGCACCCACTGGACAGGCTGAGCCTTTCACAGCTGGGATGTCCCTCAGGAGTATACACCGGGCCCTGCGTGCTGGAAGGCCTTTGACAACTGCTCTGCTGGGGCTGCTGCTGGTTCACAGCATGAACTCAGCTCACTGTGATGTCACAGCTCACTGCGCTGTCACAGCTCACTGTGCTGTCACAGTTTACTGCACTGTCACAGCTCACTGTGCTCTCACAGCTCACTGTGATGTCACAGCTCACTGTGCTCTCACAGCTCACTGTGATGTCACAGCTCACTGTGCTCTCACAGCTCACTGTGATGTCACAGCTCACTGCTTTACTGCACTGTCACAGCTCACTGTGCTCTCACAGCTCACTGCGCTGTCTCAGCTCACTGTGCCGTCACAGCTCACTGCGATGTCACAGCTCACAGTGATGTCACAGCTCACTGTGATGTCACAGCTCACTGTGCTCTCACAGCTCACTGTGCTCTCACAGCTCACTGTGATGTCACAGCTCACTGTGCTCTCACAGCTCACTGTGATGTCACAGCTCACTGTGCTCTCACAGCTCACTGTGATGTCACAGCTCACTGCTGCAAAGCTCAGCTTGTGGGAGCTGAAGCCTTGTGGACTTTGCACCAGCGACAAGATGAGCATTTCATTTGAGCTGGAGCCATAAGTATGCAAAGAGCTCTGCAACCAGCTTGTCCCAAAGCTGTTCTGTGCTCCCCAGGCCTTGGGCTGAACTCCTGCATCCTCAGTCCGTGAGCACCAAGGTGAAACCACTGGTGACAGTGTCCTTCTCTTCAAGGATGACACCGCTGTAGTTTCTGCTTTCTTCAGGTTGCAGTTGTTATCCCCCACTGACTAACTGGTTTGGTTTGGTTTGGTTTGGTTTGGTTTGGCTTGGTTTGGTTTGGTTTGGTTTGGTTTGGTTTGGTTTGGTTCCTGCAGGCTTGAAGCAGCTGTTCAGCCTGAGACTGACACTGCTTAGAGCTGTGGCTGGTAAGTGTCCCTCCAGCAGTCACTGCCTGTTTTATATCACTCCATTGGCTGAACGGGTGAGGTGGCCACAGTCTGTGACATCCATCTGCTAATACTTCTGTCCATCCATCATGTCCATGCATCAAGGAACTGCAGAGCACAAGGGCTGGGCTGATGTCCTGAACCTCAGGCTGTGTTTTGCCTTGCACCATATGTCCTAATGGTTTGAGTTATATCATATGCCTCTTCCTGCCCAGCTTGTTCCTGCTTGGAGCTGCCAGAGGATAGGGTAAGCCCACCTGCCTGCATTGCCCACCCCACAGGGTTCCCACCTCAACCCTCAGTTTGGATGGTTCCGTGGGTATGATCTGTTCACCACCTTCAGACTCTCTTGGTGCCGTCAAGCACAGTCTCCGTGAGAGCTGCAGAGCTAGCAGAGGCTTTGTTTGGCCCAGGGCTTTCTGGACCCACTCAGAACCAGCATTCCAGAAGTGCTCTGTGTCACCATTGCTGTCCTCTGCCTCGAAGTGACATTGGCACTGAGTAGATACTTTCCTTCCTACCAGGAAGCCCTGTCAGGGCTTACTGCTGCTCCTCCTCCTCCCAGGGGAACATGCCTACTGGGATGCCTACATCTCACTCTTGCAATCTTCAGACAGGTCTCATTCCCTGTTCTTTGGGTCTCATTCCCTTTTCCTTTCTGTTCCCCACAGCTCCATCCTCCACAGTGCGTGGCAGCAGCTTACAGCACTAGTGCCATTGCATCCCTCCTGGAGGAGATCTGGAGTGAACTAAAGGGATTGGTGGGGTAGGGTGGGAATGGGATTGGGGTATCTTTAGGGGCTCCCATCCACCTGGGTGAGGGAACCAACTTGGTGTTGCAGTTCTGTTGCAGCCAAGGTAAAAATATTTGCCTGTGCCAAGGCCAAGCCAGGTACATTTGCTGTTTCTTGGGGATAAACATCTCTTCTTTTTAGGACAACTGCAGTCTCCATCCAAGCAGGCATTCACTGACTGGAGACAGGAGGCTCCACAGCAAGCTCTTCCCTACCGCTCTGGCAGCCATGGCTTTCCACCCAGCCCATGGCCCTGGCAGCACCCCATGGGGCTGAGAGAAGAGGCAATGCCAAAAAAAGAGAAGGCAGCGTCACAGGAAACATCAAAGATCTGGCCGGCATCTTTGGCCACATTGGCCCAGTGGTTGCCTGTCCCAGGCCACTCCAAAGCTATCCTACAGCCTGGGACTGATTTAGCTCAGGGCTGCCTGGCTTGGCCTTTATAGTTAAGAGGACACAGGGTTTGTGTGAACACTGGTGGAATCAGAGGCTGGACATGCTTCCCACTCTCGGGGTCCATCCCAAATCTGTCACCTTTGGCTCCGATCATGTCTGTGAACAGAGTGTGCTGGGGTTGGGCAGTGCTGCACGACCTTCTTTAGAGCTTTGATCTCTGTTCAGTGGTTCTCCAGAGACCCCTCTTACACGGCAGCAATTGGAAGTCAGAGTAGTTGGCTGTGACACGGGGAGGCAGTGGCAGGGACGGAGTGGGGGAGAAGAGCCTATGCAGATGGTAGAAATGTTCTGGGCTGCTGATCCACCCCATTGCCCTGCTAGACCCCAAGTGCCACATCTATTTGGTTTTTTAATCCCTCTGGGGATGGGGACTTCACCACTGCCCTTGGCAGCTGTGCCAGTGCTTTGCAACCCTTTCTGTGCAGAAAAATTCCCAGTATCCAATCTAAATTTCCCCTGCAGCAACTTGAGGCTGTTTCCTCTTGTCCTGTCCCTTGTCCCTGGGAGCAGAGCTCAACCCACACCTAGCTGTACCCTCCTGCCAGGGAGCTGTGGAGAGTTGAGAAGGTCCCCATTGAACCTCCTTTTCTCCAGGCTGCACCCCCCTGACTCCTTCAACTATTCTTCATCATATTTGTCCTCCAGACCCTTCCCCATTCTCTTCTCTGGACATGCTCCAGCCACTTAAGGTCTTTCACATCATAAGGGATTCATCTATTTGATGTTATTAGCCTTTCTGCCTCTGCGCTGTGACCTGGCAGAGGAGGGAGCAGAGCATTCCTGAAAGCTGGTACAGTGATGCTCCTGCAAGGTGAACATGGAGGCTTTTGTCTCTGCTTTGGCCCATGAATCTCCCTGGTTTTTCTGGGCTGAGGTGTGAGTTCTATGGGAGTCCTATCCTTAGCACAGAAGGGTGGGCAGTGAGGACTCCCCACAGCTGGGCAGAGACACTCAGACAGTTAAAAATCCCTGCTGCTGGGCTGGCAGAAAGGTGCACAAAAGAGCATCCACTGTCCTTTCCATGGTACAGGTGCCAGGAAGAGCCTGTGGGAAGCAGAGCACTGATAAGTGCAGTCTGCTGAGAGAAGAAAATAACTCCCAGCAGAGCTCTCAGTTTGTGGCTGGGGAAGGAAGAAGGTTGAAGTTGATAAATAGTAGGGATTTCCTCATGATTTCATCTAGAATGGATGCAGGTGAGCAGCATAAAGATGCTGAAAATAGCCTTCAGGCAGACAATAACAGTTTGCTCTCAAGAGCTCCTGGAGCAGGAGGGGTGGGTTCAACAGGAAGGAAAGGTATGGGCCACACTTCCACCTGGGGCAGCACATCCTGGTGGAGGGACAGTGTCCCCCGGAATGAGGCTGATCAGCCTGGGAGCATTCACCCGTGTTGGATGGGACATGATCAGTCCCACATTTTCATTCATTGCCTTCTCTCATCCCAGCACCAGCAGCAGAATCAGCCCGTGGTGGTTGCTCTTGCTCCAGGCAGGATGCCATGCTGCCAGCAGCACCTGGCAGCCCCCCGCAGAAGGGGAAGGAGACAAAGAAAGGCTGCAGCTCATCCACCTCTGCCCCTGCGGGCTCCCCGGCCCTGACAGCTGATCCAGCGGTGGGAGCATCTCGTGGTGGGTGCTGTAAAACCCAGCCTGGGACCTCACACCTCAGCCCCCTCACTGGTACATCCCTCTGCCCCAGCTGTAGGAGCTGGGCTTTTCCAGCCCGCAAGGCACAGGTCAGCAGCCCCAAAGCGCTTCATGGCAGGCAGCGAGGGCGTCTCCAGCTACAGGAGGGCAGCACGCGTCGGACTCGCTGACTGACAGGTGTCGTGCAGTGTAGAGCAGCCGCAGGGTGGAATCGTCCCTTAACTGCAGGGCAGGAGCTCCGAGGTGGCTGTGGTGACAGCAGAGCAGTGTGGGCAGTGCTGTCCCTCCCACGTTTGCTGGTGGCGGTGGCTGGAGCGTGGCTGGGGCGCAGGCTGGGAGCACACGGGCACCCCGGGGCGATGGCTGAGGGGCTTTACTGCAGCCCTGCTCTGCAAGGCTCGGTCCTGCAAGGCTCAGTCCCGCAAGGCTCAGTCCCACAAGGCTCAGTCCCGCAAGGCTCAGTCCCACAAGGCTCAGTCCCGCAAGGCTCAGTCCCACAAGGCTCAGTCCCGCAAGGCTCAGTCCCACAAGGCTCGGTCCCGCTGCCAGGGTGGCAGGAACGTGTGTCCTGTGCATCTGCGCGTACGGCGGAGTCGGCCTGTTCCTCGTACAAAGTGTTTGGAGCAGAGCCCATAAACACCGAGCTCTGTGCCTGCACCCTGAGCTGAGCTGAGCTCCCCACACCCTGTCCTGCCATGGCCACCCCACCAGCAGGACGGGACACCCACGATCACAGGTGTCAGGAAAATTAATCCACAACCGCCAGAGGTGTATGTCCAAAAAGGAGACAGAGGAGTCCTGTAACTTTATTCATGAATAAAGGGAGAGGCCATGGGCATTTCCCATGGGGTCTCTCAAACTGATAGAGGACGAGGCCTCTTCTTATCCTGCTTTCCTGGCCACAAGTTCCTGCTCTCTTTCCCCGTTGGCTGAGGTACTCAAGAGGTGCAGACATGCCAGAACACCTAATACGGACACTCGTAATATACATCGCCCCTAATGCAAACCCCCTTAATACACATCCCCCCTTTCTTCTTTTTCTTGTGTCTTTGTTCTTATAGTTTATTAACAGTCTCAGGCGAGTCAATCAGTGGAATTCCTATGGAAATCCTTCCCATTGTTTCTTCTGTCTCTCAGTATTGGTCTTACCCCACCAGCAGACTCAGGTCCCATCTTACCAGCCGTTTGTAAAGACACTCCCTTACTCCTTTCACAGCTGACCCTCGGGATGCCACATGGGCACAGGGAGCCCTCCACATCCCTTGGTGCTGCTGGGAGTACTCACGGTGGGCACCCCTCCCAGGCAGGTTCATGGTGGCTGCTGTCACCGCAGCCACTGTCATGCCTTGTGCTGGGTCTGAGCTCATCCCTGTCATCTCCCCGGCCACATCTCCCCCACGTGCCCAGTCTGGGCCAGGGGTAAGAGTGTGGGGAGGCCACAGTGCACCATGCTGGGCACAGATGTGGCCAGATATCCCCAGGGGCTTTCCTGGAGATGGTTCTGCTGCAGCTTGTCCTGCACAGGTCCCACCAGTGCCCCCCAGCCTCAGCAGCACCAACATGTTCTCCTGCTTGTCCCCTGTGCACTCAGGATCAGCCATCTCTGATCTCCCCACAATAAGACCCTCCACCCCAGCACTTGAACAAAGCAGCTTCCTCTGCTGAGGGGGTATTTCTGTAATGAGAAAAATCTGCCCTCATAACAGCATTTTCCTGGGATTTCCTGCTTTTAAGAGCCCGACCAGCAGAGCTTGTTCAGAACACAGGTAGGATCACATTCCAGGGGTGAGATGTTTTGTCTTAATGAAGGGTTCAAAGGTTTGGCAGGGCTTGACCCTCTGAGTCCTGCTTGCCTTGGAGGTTGAGGAGCACAGCCATGACTGTGCCCAGCCCACCCAGCAGGCACAGAGCCCCCAGAGCAGTGAGACCTGCAGCTTTCCTCCTGGTGCCTCCACAGCCCAAACCTGCCCTGCACTGCAGACCCACCTCCCAGCTAGACTGGACACAAAGGGAATTTTGGCATCAGCCAACGTGCCTGAGCACAGTGGCCATGGACAGGAGGTGCTGCCCATCACCTCTGCTCTTCTCTTGGGGAGCCCAGCTCTCCCCCAACAGTCCCTGCTCATTGCATGAGCAGATGCCCTGCAGGGTGGCGGCTCCACAGAGGCTCCCTTCACCTCCTGGCAGGATGTTTGGTCTCTTCCCAAAGCCCACCTCACTCTGCCTCTCCACAGGCTACTGGGTCACAGTGCGGGTGGGAAAAGCACAGATGAGAGGAAGCAGCTCGCTGGGGATCCAAGAGCTCCCCACCAGGATGTAAGTCCTTTGGTGTTGGAAAAATATACCAGTTTAAAATTTTTTGTATAACTTTAGTCAGGGGTTTTGTTCACCTTTGCCCCAGGAAAAGGAATTTTAAATTTCTTTCCAGGGCATTTTTCCACCAGGTGAGGTCTGATGAACTCAACATATCAACAGATTGGGAGTAGCCCAAGAGATAAAGACCATCGATGGCCATTAACGGACCATCAGCTTCACCCCCTGCCATGATCAGAGACACCTGGTCTGGGAAAAGAGAGATATAAAAGAGGACCTAATTAGCATTGAAGGCAAAGAAATCCGGATCCAATAGGAAACCAAACGCTAAGAGCAAGGCAACTTTGGACCAATGAACACTGAACCAATAAATTTCTATGGGTTTTGACTGTATAAAAGTCGAGGAAAATCTTGTAAAATTTGATGTGTCATGGAATGATTTCTCTCTGCACACCTGGGCTATGTGTGGATGAGATGATTTCTGTGACACATCCTGGCCAGAACAACATCCTGGCCAGAAATACACTAATGCCTTGACTCTGTAACACTAAAATGTTGTTGGAGGGTTTTTGTTTTTCCCGCAGTTTCAGTGACATTGGCACAGAATGACAGTGGATGAAGCAAGAGGAGCACAGAGCAGGTCAGCGACACACCACAGGCACAACAAGGACTCACTGAGTCCTGACTGCCCCATGTGGATCCAGCAAGGAATAAATCAGGGCCTTTCTGGATAAGGGTCTTTCCTTTCCTTTCCTTTCCTTTCATTTCCTTTCCTTTCCTTTCCTTTCCTTTCCTTTCCTTTCCTTTTCTTTCCTTTCCTTTTCTTTTCTTTCCTTTCCTTTCCTTTCCTTTCCTTTCCTTTCCTTTCCTTTCCTTTCCTTTCCTTTCCTTTCCTTTCCTTTCCTTTCCTTTCCTTTCCTTTCCTTTCCTTTCCTTTCCTTTCCTTTCCTTTCCTTTCCTTTCCTTTCCTTTCCTTTCCTCCACCCTTTGTAATTCCAAATCCTCGTGATTGCAATAAGTACAATGCCTCAAAAATGTGATAGTTCAACTAGATAAACCCTCTCAGAGGGATTATTGACTTCACTACCCTGTCATGGAGGAGCCCCACAGAGCACTCAGGGCCAGCACTCAGCTCCACGTGCTCAGGGAGTTTGTTTTGCTCATGTCTGGGGCAGGAAGTGCCCCAGCACCACTCAGTAGACTCCACACTGCCTGAGGCTGTACCTGGGTCACTGGTGAAAGGAATGAGGGAGTGT